>CAUJRU010000013.1:3885000-4455000 GCA_963277665.1 Viscum album | reverse complement strand
TTTGGGGTTGTTATGGTTTTTTATGATATATTATGGGTTATTAGGGTTTTTTGGGATTATTAGTGGGTTGTAGGGTTTTTTAGGCTATTATTTGGAGGTTTTTGAAGCGTTTTTATCGAGTTTGATAGAGTTTTTATTGAGTATTAGGTTATATTATGGTTTAATAGTGTTTTTATTGTATATTAGGGGTTTTAGGGCTTTTGTAGCGTTTATTAGGGTCTAAAAGAGTTTTTTGGGTTTATTACAGGTTATTTAGATTTATTAGTGTTAATTAGGGGTTTTAGGGTTTAATAGTGGGTTTTAGGGGTTATTAGGGTTTATTAGTGGTTCTTAGGGGTTATTAGTTGTTTTTAGGGTTTGTTAGATTTTGTTAGGGTTTTTAGGGTTTGTTATGGTTTGTTTGAGTTGTTTGGGGTTCTATGCATTTTTTGTGTTTTATGGGTGTGTTTGGAGTTTTTATTCTTTGTTAGGGTTATTTTTGCATTTTTTGGGGTTTTGTTGCGTTTTGTGGGTTTTGAAGCATTGTTCAGGTTTTTGTAGCAATTGATAGGGTTTATGTAGCGTTGTTAGTGGCTTTAGTCGGGATACCCTGATTTTTTACCATTCAAACAAGTATAACTTCTGATCCGGATGTCCGTTAGGCCTGTACCACATATCATATCGAAGATTGTTTCATTTTCTTTGATTGGACTGGTTTTGGAGTTGAAACGGGCTTCTAGATTAGAAGTTATGGTCGTTTTAACATTCTACGGCTTTTTCAAATACACATATATATGTATTTATTCGTAAATATATATGTGTCTGTGTGTGTGTGTGTCTGTCTGTCTGTCTGTGTGTGTCTATGTGTGTCTCTGTGTGTGTGTGTTGTAAATATGTATGTATTTATTTATTTATAAACACACATAAAAAAATATTTTATAAATGTATTTAAAACTAACCTTATAAATATATATTAATATAAAAATAAATATACGGATAAAAAACATATTAATATAAATATATATTAATATGAGAATGAAAATATATATAATAACATATGAATAAATATATATGTATTAATATAACTAAATATATTTATATTGATATGAATCTGTTTTAATATACGAATAAATATAACTATATATATAAATAAATAGATATATCATTAAATAGAGAAAAAAACAAAATGCTTAGTGGTAAAGGTGCAGGCACGCAACGGGGGAGGTCATGGGTTCGAGTTTGGGTGGAAGGAAGGAGGTGCACGTGTGTGGGGGATGCGCAGGAAGGGCAGCACGTGAGAGAGATTGAGGGGAGGGGGGGGGGTCCACCTAGCGCTGATGGGGGGGGGGGGGGTTCAAGCATTGTTAAAAGCTCCCCGCCGCCTTATATAAATATTTTTTAGTTTTTATTTTTTTTATTTTTTTTGACTTTTATCTGCACTAATAAAAGGTGCCTTTATCCGCACTTTTCTAAGCGCTGATAAAAACGACCCCCTTATATCCTCAACTCGATTAACAACACTTTTTTAGCAGTGTAAATGCACTTTTATAGCGCTGATAATGGCCATTTTTTGCAGTAGTGTGCACATGAAATGCACGTGCGTTATTCTATTATCACATGTGTTGTTATTATTATTTATTATCATTCACATTCAAATGCACATTCTTGTGGACTTGGTTATTATTTATTGTTTATTACCATGCACATGCACATGCACATGCACATGCACTTGTATGTGCATTATTATTTATTATTTATTATCATCCAATGCACATGCATATACACATGCAATTCACATGCATTATTTTTTATTATTTATTATTTATTATCACTCACACGCAAATGTGCAGGCATATGAACATGCACGTGCGTTATTATTTATTATTTAAACCATTCACATGCATATGCACATGCACGTGTGTTATTAATATTATTATTATTAGAGATATTTTTAGGGTTTACTATCATTTTTTAGGATTTATAGGGGATATTAACATTTATTATGGTTTGTTAGGGTTTTTAATGGTATATAAGCATTTTTAGGGTTTGGTGGGGGTTATTAGGTTTTATTAGGGTGTGTCATGGTTTATTAGGGTTTATTAGGTATTTTTATGATTTTATTAGGATTCAGTTGGGTTTATTAGCGTATATTATGGAATATTATGGTATATTTGGGTATGTTTAGGATTTATTAGGGTTTATTATGGTTCATTATGGTTTATTAATTTTTAAGAGGGTATATTGGGGTTTTTTACTGTTTAGTAGTGTATATTCATGTTTATTGGTGATTTTAAGCTTTGTTATGTTTTATTAGCATTTATTAGGGGTTTTAGGGCTTTTTAATTGTATATTTGTGTTTTTAGGGGTTAGTGGGGTTTATTATGGTTTATTATGGTGTGTTAAGGTTTATTAGGGTTTAATAGGTATTTTTAGGGTTTTATTGGGGTTGAGTCGGTATATTTAAGGTTTTATTAGGGTTTATTAGGGTTGAGTACAGTTTATTAGGGATATTTAGGGTTTACTAGGGTTTGTTAGTGTTTTTATTGGGGTATATGAGTGTTTTTTAGTTTTTGTTAATATATATGAGGGGTTGTTATGACTTTTTAGGTTTTATTTGCGTGTTTTTAGTGGTTGTGAGCATTTTTAATGGTTTATTAGGTTATATTTGATTTTATTAGGGTTTCTACGGATTTTTTAAGGTATACTAGCATTTGTTTTCATTATTAGGGTTTTGTAGGGTTTTATTAGAGGTCATTATCATGTGTTAAAGTTTGGTATGGTTGAGTAGGGTTTATTTGGATTTATTTGTTGTTTATTATGGATTTTTAGGGTTTTTTTGAGGTTTATTATGATTTATTAGTGTTTATTAGTGTCTATTTGGGTTGGTTGGGGTTGTTTAGGTTTTCTTAACACATTTTTAAGGTTTATTAGGTTTTATTATCATTTATTAGGGTTTATTAGGTATTTTTGGGGTTTTATTAGGGTTTAGTAGAGTCTCTTAGGGTTTTAGGGATTATATGGAATTTTTAGGGATTTTTAGAGTTTATTAGGGGTTTATAAGGCTTTAATTTTTTATATTATGGTATATTAGGGTTTAATATTTTTGAGGGTTTTGAAGCATCTTTAGGGTTTTTGTAGCATTATTTAGTGTTTGTGTAGTGTTGTTTGAGTTTATGTAGAATTTTTAGTGTTTATGTAGAGCTTTTAGGGTTTAGTTAGCGGTTTTAGGTTTTATGTAGCATTTTTTAGGGTTTATGTAATGTTTTTAGGGTTTATGTAGCGTGTTTAGGGTTTAGGTTTTATGTAGAATTTTTTAGGGTTTATGTTGTATTTTCTAGGTTTATGTAGCATTTTTAAGGGTGATGTAGCATTTATGTTGCATTTTTTCAGGTTTATGTTACGTTTTTAGGGTTCATGTAGTGTTTTTAGGGTGTATGTTGTGTTTTTAGGTTTTATGTAGTGTTTTTTAATGTTTATGTTGCGTTGTTAAGGTTTTATGTTACAATTCAAGGGTTTATGTAGTACTTTTTGGGTTTATGTATTATTTTTTGGGTTTATGTTGCATTTTTGGGTTTATGTTTCATTTTTAGGGTTTATGTTACATTTTTAGGGTTTATGTAATGTTTTCTGGGTTTATGTATCTATTTGTTGCCTTTTTTTGGGTTTTAATGGGTATTTATGGTTTGTAGTAGTTTTTAGGTTTTTTAAGGGTTGTTAACGGGTGTTTATGTATTTATGGTATTTGATGTGTTTTCAATGGTTTTTTGGGGATTTTTATGGGTTTATTTGTTTTTTCGGAATTGATAGGGGTTATTAGGGTTTTTAGTGTGTTTTAAGGTTTGTTTGGGTGTTGTAGCGGTTTTTAGGGTCTATGTAATGTGTTTTAGCGTTTCTGGGTTCTTTAGGGTTTTTTAGTGTTCTTTAGAGTTTATTATGGTTCTTTAGGGTTTATTAGGGTTATTTAGGGTTTATTAGTGTTCTTTAGGACTTGGCACGGTTTATTAGCATTTTTTATTGTATATTAGGGTTTTATTGGGATTTAGTAGGCATTAATAGTTTTTTCTAGGATTTATCAACCTTTTTTAGGATTATTTAGGATTTATTAGGTTTTTTAGGGTTTATTTTATTTATTAGGGTTTATTAATTTTTATTTGGGTTTATTATGATTTATTATGGTTTATTATGATTTGTTCGGGTTTATTGCAGTTTATTAGGGTTTTTAATGGTTTGTTTCAGTTTGTTAAGCTTTATTTGGCGTTGTTAGAATTCGTTATGATTTATTTGTGGTTGTGACGGTTTGTTGCAATTTATTATGTGGTTATTAGGGTTTGTTAGGGTTTATTAGCATGTTTTAGGGTTTTTTTGGCTATTATTTGGTGGGTTTTGTAGTGTTTTATGGGGTTTGTTAGGGTTTTTAGTGATTATTAGGACTTATTATGGGTCAATAGTGTTTTTTATTGTATATTGGGGGGTTTGGGGATTTTTTAGTGTTTATTAGAGTCTAATAGGGTTTTTAGGGTTTATTACAGGTTATTATGATTTATTAGTGTTTATTAGGGTTTTAGGGATTGATAGTGGGTTTCAGGTGTTATTTGGGTTTATTAGTGGTTCTTAGGAGTTATTAGTGGTTGTTAGGGTTTGTTATGTTTTGTAAGGGTTTTTTAGGATGCGTGTTATTATATTATCACACACGTTATTACTATCATTATTATCATTATCATTATTGTTATTATTATTATTATTATTATTATTATTATTATTATTATTATTATTATTATTATCGTCACATGCACTTGTAAATGCACATGCATTATTATTTATTATTTATTATTTATTATTTATTTCCATGCACACGAAAATGTTGTTGTTGTTATTATTATTATTATTATTATTATTATTATCATCACATGCAAATGCACATGCACGCCCGTTATTATTTATTATCATGCACGCACACACACAATGCACCTACATTATTCTGTTATCACATGCATTTTTATTGTTATTATTATTATTACTATTATTGTTATTATTGTTATTGTCATCAAATGAAAATGAAAATACACATGAATTATTATTTATTACCATACACGCGCACATTCAATACATGTGCGTTATTCTATTATCACATGCGCTATTATTATTAATATTACTATTATTATTATTATTATCATCACGTGCGCTATGAGTTATTATTTACTATCATGCACTACACATGCAATGCACGTACGTTATTCTATTATCACATGTGTTGTTGTTGTTATTATTATTATAATTATTTCTGTTATTATTATTATTATTATTATTATCATCTCATGCACATGCACGTGCATTATTATTTATTTTTTATTACCATGCATGTGCACATGCAATGCACACACGTTATTTTATTATCACTTGCGTTGTTATTCTTATTGTTATTATTATTATTGTGTTTGTTGTTGTTGTTGTTACTATTGTTGTTGTTATTGTTATTTTCATCACATGAAAATGCACATGCAAATGCACATGCAAATACATAAACACACACATTCAATGCATGTGCGTTATTCCATTATCACATGCGTTATTATTATTATTATTATTATTATTATCATCATCCTCATCATCATCATCACTTGCAAATTCAATGTACGCGCATTATTATTTATTACCATGCATGTGCACACGTAATGCACCTGAAATATTCAATTATCACATGCATTGGTACTGCTACTATTATCACTACTACTACTACTACTATTGTTGTTGTTATTATCATCACATGCAAATGCAGATGCACGTGTGTTATTATTTATTATTTATTACCATGGACGTGCATATGCAATGCACATGTATTATTGTTTTATTATTTTTATTATTCTTATTATTATAATCACAGTTTTTATTATTGTTGTTGTTATTATTATTATTATTATCATTATCATTATTATTATCATTATCACATGAAAATCCACATGCATGTGCATTGTTATTTATTATTTATTACCATGCACGTGCATGAATTATTATTATTATTATTACAATTAGTATTATTAATATTATTATCAAATGTAAATGCACATGCACATAAATGTGTGTTCTAATTTACTATTAGGGTTTATTAGTGTCTATTAGGGTTGGTTAGAGTTGTTTAGGTTTTCTTAACATGTTTTTAGGGTTTATTAGGTTTTATTATCATTTATTAGGGTTTATTAGTTATTTTTGGGGTTTTATTAGGGCTGAGTAGAGTCTCTTAGGGTTTTAGGGATTATAAGACATTTTTAGGGATTATTAGAGTTTATTAGGGGTTTATTTTTTTTATATTATGGTATATTAGGGTTTAATATTTTTAGGGTTTTGAAGCGTCTTTAGGGTTTTTATAGCATTTTTTAGTGTTTGTGTAGCGTTGTTTGAGTTTTTGTAGCTTTTTTTGTGTTTATGTAGCGCTTTTAGGGTTTAGATAGCGGTTTTAGGTTTTATATAGCATTTTTTAGGGTTTATGTAACGTTTTTAGGGTTTATGTAGCATGTTTAAGGTTTTGGTTTTATGTAGCATTTTTTTGGGTTTATGTTGCGTTTTTTGGGTTTATGTAGCGTTTTTAGGGGTAATGTTACGTTTATGTTGCATTTTCTAGGTTTTATGTAACGCTTTTAGGGTTAATTTAGTGTTTTTAGGGTTTATGTTGTGTTTTTAGGTTTTATGTAGCATTTTTTAATTTTTATGTTGCATTGTTTAGGGTTTATGTTACGGTTATAGGGTTTTTGTAGTGATTTTTGGGTTTATGTAGCATTTTTTGGGTTTATGTTTCGTTTCTTGGGTTTATATTGCATTTTTATGGTTTATGTTGTATTTTTAGGGTTTATGTAACGTTTTTTGGTTTATGTATCTATTTGTTGCCTTTTTTAGGGTTTTAATGGTTGTTTATGGTTTGTAGTGTTTTTTAGGGTTTTTAAGGGTTGTTAACGGGTGTTTATGGTTTTTATGGTATTTGATGGGTTTTCAATAGTTTTGGGGGTTTTTAAGGGTTTATTTGTTTTTTCGGGATTGATAGGGATTGTTGGGGTTTTTTAGTGTGTTTTGGGGTTTGTTTGGGTATTGTAATAGTTTTTAGGGTTTATGTAATGTGTTTTAGTGTTTTTTGGGTTCTTTAAGGTTTTTTAGTGTTCGTTAAGGTTTATTATAGTTATTTAGGGTTTATTAGGGTTCTTTAGGGTTTATTAGTGTTCTTTAGGATTTGTTACGGTTTATTAGCATTTTTATTGTATATTAGGGTTTTATTGGGCTTTTGTAGGCATTAATAGCTTTTCCTAGTGTTTATCAATCTTGTTTAGAGTTATTTAGGATTTTTTAGGGTTTCTTACGGTTTATTTTATTTATTAGGGTTTATTAACTTGTATCTGGGTTTATTACAATTTATTTGGGTTTATTACGATTTCTAGGGGTTTTTGCGGCTTATTAGGGGTTTGTTATGGTTTGTTTCAGTTTGTTACGATTTATTTGGCGTTTTTAGGATTTGTTACGATTTATTTGGGGTTTTTAGGGTTTGATATGATTTATTATGGGGTTATTAGGGTTTTTGGGGTTTATTAGCGGGTTGTAGGGTTTTATAGGCTATCATTTTGTGGGTTTTGTAGTGTTTTTTCAGGTTTGTTAGGGTTTTTAGTGATTATTGGGATTTATTATGGTTCAATAGTGTTTTTTATTTTATATTAGGGGTTTTAGGGCTTTTGTAGCATTTATTAGAGTCTAATAGGGTTTTTAGGGTTTATTAAAGGTTATTATGATTTATTAGTGTTTATTAGGGTTTTAGCGTTTAATAGTGGGTTCCATGTGTTATTTTGGTTTATTAGTGGTTGTTAGGGTTTGTTATGTTTTGTTAAGGTTTGTAGGGACATGTGTTATTCTATTATCACACACATTATTATTATCATTATTATCATTATCATTATTATCATTATCACTATTATCCTTATCATTATTATAATTATCATTATTATTATTATTATTATTATTATTATTATCGTCACATGAAAATTCAGATGCGCATGTGTTATTATTTATTATTTATTATATATTATTTATTTCCGTGCACGTGCATATATTGTTGTTGTTAATATTATTATTAGTATTATTATTATTATTATCATCACGTGCAAATGCACATGCACGTCCATTATTATTTATTACCAAGCATACGCACACGCAATGCACCTACAATATTCTATTATCACATGCTTTTTTATTATTATTGTTATTATTACTATTACTGTTATTATTGTTATTATCATAAAATGCAAATAAAAATGCACGTGTGTTATTATTTATTACCATACACGTGCACATTCAATACATGTGTGTTATTCTATTATCACATGTGCTATTATTATTAATATTACAATTATTGTTATTATTATCATCATGTGCGCTATGAGTTATTATTTATTATCATGCACTGCACATACAATGCACGTGCATTATTCTATTATCACATGTGTTGTTGTTGTTGTTATTATTACTGTTATTATTATTATTATTATTATTATTATTATTATTATTATCATCATAATCTCATGCACATGCACATACACATGCACATGAATTATTTTTTTTATTACCATGCACGTGCACTTGCAATGCACACACGTTATTTTATTATCACATACGTTGTTGTTATTATTATTATTATTATTATTATTATTATTGTGGTCGGGGTTGTTGTTGTTGTTTTTATTGTTATTATCATCACATGCAAATGCAATGCACACATGCAAATGCAATGCATTAGTACTACTACTATTATCACTACTACTTCTACTACTACTGTTATTATTATTATCATCACATGCAAATGCAAATTCACATGTGTTATTATTTATTATTTATTACCATGCACGTGCATATGAAATGCACTAGTATTATTCGTTTATTATTATTATAATTATTATTATTATCACAGGTATTATTATTATTATTATCATTATCATAATTATCATCATTATCACATGAAAATCCACATGCATGTGCATTGTTATTTATTATTAATTACCATGCACGTGCATGCGTTATTATTATTATTATTATTACAATTAGTATTATTAATATTATTATCAAATGTAAATTCACATCCATGAGCATGTGCATTCTTATTTACTATTATTTATTTATTTTTTACTATTATGCACGTGCACATGCAATGTACTTGCGTTATTCTATTATTATTGTTGTTGTTGTTTTTGTTGTTTGTATCATCAAATACAAATTCACATGCATGTGTGTTGTTATTTATTATTTATTACCATGCATGTGAATGTTTCATTATCATTATCTTTTCACATAAATGCACATACACCTGAGTTATTATATATTATTTATTACCATGCACATGAAAATTCAATGCCCTTGCGTTATTATATTATCACGCGTATTATTATTATTTATTCTCATGAACGTGCACACGCAATGCAGTTGCATTATTCTATTATCACATGTGTTATTATTTGTTATTTATTATCATTCACATGAAAATGCACATTCATGTGGACTTTGTTATTATTTATTGTTTATTAACATGCACATGCACATGCACATGAACACTCACATGCACTTGGATGTGCGTTATTATTTATTATTTATTATCATTCACATGCACATGCACATACACATTCAATTTACATGCGTTATTATTTATTATCATTCACCTGAAAATGCGCATGCATATGCACATGCAAGTGTGTTATGATTTATTATTTAAACCATGCAAATGCATATGCACATACACGTGCGTTATTAATACTATTATTATTAAGGGCATTTTTATGGTTTACTATCTTTTTTAGTATTTTTAGGTGTTATTAAAATTTATTATGGTTGTTAGAGTTTTAGGGGTTTCTAATGGTATATTAGAGTTTTTTAGGGTTGGTGGGGGTTATTAGGATTTTATTAGGGTTTATTATGGTGTGTCAAGGTTTATTAGGGTTTATTAGGTATTTTTAGGGTTTTATTAGGATTGAGTTGCGTTTATTAGGGTATATTATGGTATATTATGGTATATTATGGTATATTTGGGTGTGTTTAGGTTTTAGAAAGGTTTAATATGGTTCATTATGGTTTATTAATTTTTAAGAGGGTATATTAGGGTTTTTAGTGTTTAGTAGTGTTTATTCGGGTTTATTAGTGCTTTTAAGCTTTGTTAGGTTTTATTAGCTTTTATTAGGGGTTTTAGGACTTTTAATGGTATATTTGTGTTTTTTAGGGTTTTGTGGGTTTTATTATGGTTTATTATTGTGTGTTAAGGTTTATTAGGTTTGAGTAGGTATTTTTAGGGTTTTATTAGGGCTGAGTCGGTATCTTTAAGGTTTTATTAGAGTTTGTTAGGGTTGAGTACGGTTTATTAGGGTTTGTTAGGGATTTTTAGGGTTTAGTAGGGTTTGTTGGTGTTTTTATTAGGGTATATGAGTGTTTTTTAGTTTTTGTTAACATATATGAGGGGTTGGTATGACTTTTTAGGTTTTATTAGCGTGTTTTTAGTGTTTTTGCGCATTTTTAATGGTTTATTAGCTTTTATTTGAATTTATTATGGTTTATTAGGGTTTCTAGGGATTTTTAATGATCTGTTTCTGTTTTTTTTTATTGGGGTTTAGTTGGGTTTTATTAGGTTTTGTTATGGTGTGTCAAGGTTTATTAGGGTTGAGAAGGTATTTTTAGGGTTTTATTAGGGTTTATTAGGGATTTTTTGGGTTTAATAAAGTTTTTTAGGATTTGTTACAATTTATTTGGGGTTGCTATGGTTTTTTATGATATATTATGGGTTATTAGGGTTTTTAGGGATTATTAGTGGGTTGTAGGGTTTTTTAGGCTATTATTTGGAGGTTTTTGAAGCGTTTTGTCAAGTTTGATAGAGTTTTTATTGAGTATTAGGTTATATTATGGTTTAATAGTGTTTTTATTGTATATTAGGGGTTTTAGGGCTTTTGTAGCGTTTATTAGGGTCTAAAAGAGTTTTTTGGGTTTATTACAGGTTATTTAGATTTATTAGTGTTAATTAGGGGTTTTAGGGTTTAATAGTGGGTTTTAGGGGTTATTAGGGTTTATTAGTGGTTCTTAGGGGTTATTAGTTGTTTTTAGGGTTTGTTAGATTTTGTTAGGGTTTTTAGGGTTTGTTATGGTTTGTTTGAGTTGTTTGGGGTTCTATGCATTTTTTGGGTTTTATGGGTGTGTTTGGAGTTTTTATTCTTTGTTAGGGTTATTTTTGCATTTTTTGGGGTTTTGTTGCGTTTTGTGGGTTTTGAAGCATTTTTCAGGTTTTTATAGCAATTGATAGGGTTTATGTAGCGTTGTTAGTGGCTTTAGTCAGGATACCCTGATTGTTTACCATTCAAACAAGTATAACTTCTGATCCGGATGTCCGTTAGGCCTGTACCACATATCATATCGAATATTGTTTCATTTTCTTTGATTGGACTGGTTTTGGAGTTGAAACGGGCTTCTAGATTATAATTTATGGTCGTTTTAACATTCTACGGCTTTTTTCAAATACACATATATATGTATTTATTCGTAAATATATATGTGTCTGTGTGTGTGTGTGTCTGTCTGTCTGTCTGTGTGTGTCTATGTGTGTCTCTGTGTGTGTGTGTTGTAAATATGTATGTATTTATTTATTTATAAACACACATAAAAAATATTTTATAAATGTATTTAAAACTAACCTTATAAATATATATTAATATAAAAATAAATATACGGATAAAAAACATATTAATATAAATATATATTAATATGAGAATGAAAATATATATAATAACATATGAATAAATATATATGTATTAATATAACTAAATATATTTATATTAATATGAATCTGTTTTAATATACGAATAAATATAACTATATATATAAATAAATAGATATATCATTAAATAGAGAAAACACAAAATGCTTAGTGGTAAAGGTGCAGGCACGCAAGGGGGGAGGTCATGGGTTCGAGTTTGGGTGGAAGGAAGGAGGTGCACGTGTGTGGGGGATGCGCAGGAAGGGCAGCGCGTGAGAGAGATTGAGGGGGGGGGGGGTCCGACTAGCGCTGATGGGGGGGTCAAGCATTGTTAAAAGCTCCCCGCCGCCTTATATAAATATTTTTTAGTTTTTATTTTTTTTATTTTTTTTGAATTTTATCTGCACTAATAAAAGGTGTCTTTATCCGCACTTTTCTAAGCGCTGATAAAAACGACCCCCTTATATCCTCAACTCGATTAACAACACTTTTTTAGCAGTGTAAATGCACTTTTATAGCACTGATAATGGCCATTTTTGTAGTAGTGTGCACATGAAATGCACGTGCGTTATTCTATTATCACATGTGTTGTTATTATTATTTATTATCATTCACATTCAAATGCACATTCTTGTGGACTTGGTTATTATTTATTGTTTATTACCATGCACATGCACATGCACATGCACATGCACTTGTATGTGCATTATTATTTATTATTTATTATCATCCAAATGCACATGCACATACACATGCAATTCACATGCATTATTTTTTATTATTTATTATTTATTATCACTCACATGAAAATGTGCAGGCATATGAACATGCACGTGCGTTATTATTTATTATTTAAACCATTCACATGCATATGCACATGCATGTATGTTATTACTATTATTATTATTAGAGATATTTTTAGGGTTTACTATCATTTTTTAGGATTTATAGGGGATATTAACATTTATTATGGTTTGTTAGGGTTTTTAATGGTATATAAGCATTTTTTAGGGTTTGGTGGGGGTTATTAGGTTTTATTAGGGTTTATTAGGGTGTGTCATGGTTTATTAGGGTTTATTAGGTATTTTTATGATTTTATTAGGATTCAGTTGGGTTTATTATCGTATATTATGGAATATTATGGTATATTTGGGTATGTTTAGGATTTATTAGGGTTTATTATGGTTCATTATGGTTTATTAATTTTAAGAGGGTATATTGGGGTTTTTTACTGTTTAGTAGTGTATATTCATGTTTATTGGTGATTTTAAGCTTTGTTATGTTTTATTAGCATTTATTAGGGGTTTTAGGGCTTTTTAATGGTATATTTGTGTTTTTAGGGGTTAGTGGGGTTTATTATGGTTTATTATGGTGTGTTAAGGTTTATTAGGGTTTAATAGGTATTTTTAGGGTTTTATTGGGGTTGAGTCGGTATATTTAAGGTTTTATTAGGGTTTATTAGGGTTGAGTACAGTTTATTAGGGATATTTAGGGTTTACTAGGGTTTGTTAGTGTTTTTATTGGGGTATATGAGTGTTTTTTAGTTTTTGTTAATATATATGAGGGGTTGTTATGACTTTTTAGGTTTTATTTGCGTGTTTTTAGTGATTGTGAGAATTTTTAATGGTTTATTCGATTGTATTTGAATTTATTGTGGTTTATTAGGGTTTCTAGGGCTTTTTAATGGATTGTTTGTGTTTTTTTGTTTATTGGGGTTTAGTTGGGTTTTAGTAGGTTTTGTTACGGCGTTTTAAGGTTTATTAGGGTTGAGAAGGTATTTTTAGGGTTTTATTATGGTTTTATTAGGGTTTATAAGTTTTTATTAGGGTTTGTTAGGTATTTTTAGGGTTTATTAGGGTTTGTTAGGGGTTTGTTAGTTTTTTTTGTTTTATTAGGTTATATTTGTGTTTGTTAGGTCTTTTTAGATAATATGGCGTGTTTTTATTGTTTTTGAGCATTTTGTTTTTCTTTGTGAGCATTTTTAGGTTTTCTTAGGTTATATTAGAGTTTATTATGGTTTATTAAGGTTTCTAGAGATTTTTAAGGTATATTAGCGGTTTTTGTCATTATTAGGTTATATTAGTGTTTTTAGGTCTTTTTAGGTAATATAGCGTGTTTTTATTGTTTGTGATCATTTTTTTATTGTTTGTGATCGTTTTTAGGGTTTATTAGGTTATATTAGAGTTTATCAGGGTTTCTTGGGGTTTTTAAGGTATACTAGCATTTTTTTCTTTATTAGGGTTTAGTAGGGTTTTATTGGGGGTTATTATGGTGTGTTATGGTTTGTTATAGTTGATTAGGGTTTATTTGGATTTATTTATGGTTTATTAGGGCATTTTAGTGTTTGTTTGGGGTTTATTTGGGTTTATTAGTGTTTATTAGTGTCTATTAGGGTTGGTTAGGGTTGTTTAGGTTTTCTTAACACGTTTTTAGGGTTTATTAGGTTTTATTATCATTTATTAGGGTTTATTAAGTAGTTTTGGGGTTTTATTAGGGTTGAGTAGAGTTTCATAAGGTTTTTTAGGGATTATAAGGTGTTTTTGGGGGTTATTCAAGTTTATTAGGGGTTAATTTTTTATATTATGGTATATTACGGTATAATATTCTTAAGGGTTTTGAAGCGTCTTTTGGGTTTTTGTATAATTTTTTAGGGTTTGTGTAGCATTGTTAGAGTTTATGTAGCATTTTTAGTTTTTATGTACCATTTTTAGGGTTTGGTTAGAGGTTTTAGGTTTCATGTATCATTTTTATGGTTTATGTAATGTTTTTAGGGTTTATGTAGTGTGTTTAGGTTTCAGGTTTTATGCATAATTTTTTAGGGTTTATGTAGCGTTTTTAGGGGTGATGTAGCATTTTTGTTTAATTTTTTAGGGTTTATGTAACGTTTTTAGGGTTCATGTAGTGTTTTTATGGTTTATATTGTGTTTTTTAGGTTATATTAGTGTTTTTAGGTTTTTTTAGGTAATATAGCATGTTTTTATTGTTTGTGATCATTTGTTTATTGTTTGAGATCATTTTTAGGGTTTATTAGGTTATATTAGAGTTTATCAGGGTTTCTTGGGATTTTTAAGGTATACTAGAATTTTTTTCTTTATTAGGGTTTAGTAGGGTTTTATTAGGGGTTATTATGGTGTGTTATGGTTTGTTATGGTTGAGTAGGGTTTATTTGGATTTATTTATGGTTTATTAGGGCATTTTAGTGTTTTTTTGGGGTTTTTTTGGGTTTATTAGTGTTTATTAGTGTCTATTAGGGTTGGTTAGGGTTTTTTAGGTTTTCTTAACGCGTTTTTAGGGTTTATTAGGTTTTATTATCATTTATTAGGGTTTATTAGGTATTTTTGGGGTTTTATTAGGGTTAAGTAGAGTTTCATAGGGGTTTTTAGGGGTTATAAGGTTTTTTTAGGGGTTATTCAAGTTTATTAGGGGTTAATTTTTTATATTATGGTATATTAAGGTTCAATATTTTTGAGGGTTTTGAAGCGTCTTTTGGGTTTTTGTAGCATTTTTTAGGGTTTGTGTAGCATTGTTAGAGTTTATGTAGCATTTTTAGTTTTTATGTACCATTTTTAGGGTTTGGTTAGAAGTTTTAGGTTTTATGTATCATTTTTAGGGTTTATGTAATGTTTTTAGGGTTTATATAGTGTGTTTAGGTTTCAGGTTTTATGTAGAATTTTTTAGGGTTTATGTAGCGTTTTTAGGGGTGATGTAGCATTTTTGTTTAATTTTTTAGGGTTTATGTAATGTTTTTAGGGTTCATGTAGTGTTTTTATGGTTTATATTGTGTTTTTAGTTTTTATGTGGCTTTTTTTAATATTTATGTTGCGTTTTTTAGGGTTTATGTTGTGTTTTTTAGGGTTTATGTTACAATTCTTGGGTTTATGTAGTGATTTTAGGGTTATGTGTTGTTTTTTAGGTTTATGTTGCGTTTTTTGTTTTATGTTGCATTTTTAGGGTTTTTTGATGCATTTTTTAGGGTTTATGTAATGTTTTTAGTGTTTATGAATCTATTTGAAGCCTTTTTTAGGGTTTTAATGGTTGTTTATGGTTTGTAGTGTTTTTTAGAGGTCTTAAGGGTTGTTAACGGGTGTTTATGGGATTTTATGGTATTTGATGGATTTTTAATTGTTTTTTGGGGGGTTTTATGGGTTTATTTGTTTTTTTGGGATTGATATGGGTTGTTAGGGTTTTTTAGTGTGTTTTAGGGTTACTTTGGGTATTGTAGCGGTTTTTAGGGATTATATAATGTGTTTTAGCATTTATTTTGGGTTCTTTAGGGTTTTTTTGGTTCTTTAGAGTTTAATATGGTTCTTTAGTTTTCATTAGGGTTCTTTAGGGTTTATTAGTGTTTTTTAGGATTTGTTACAGTTTATTATCATTTTTTATTGTATATTAGGGTTTTATTGGGATTTTGTAGGCATTAATAGCTTTTTCTAGGGTTTATTAACCCTTTTTAGGGTTATTTAGGATTTATTATGGTTTATTTTATTTATTAGGGTTTAGTAACGTGTATTTGGGTTTATTAAGATTTATTAGGGTTTATTATGATTTTTAGTGTTTATTGGGTTTTATTAGGGTTTTATTATGGTTTGTTTCACACTACTAGAATTTTACACTTTACCAACGATTCACAACTATTGGTAAAGACCTAGAAACCATTGGTATATGGTATACCAATGGTTCCCTCAATCATGGCCAAGTAAGCCGAGACAATAGGCCTATACTAACAGTTATGTGAAAACCATTGGTATAGGTGTCGACATAGAAGGTATACCAACGGTTTGCTACAAACCGTTGGCATATGTGTGTTAAAGTATAACATATACCCACGGTTTGTGAAACCGTTGGTATATGTGTGCTACACCTATACTAACGATTACAACTGTTGGTATAGAGGGGATATGGCAAGCCATAAGGCTATACCAACAGTTTTGTTATAACCGTTGGTATAAACCTATACCAACGATTATAAGAAAACGGTTGGTATAGTTATATTATAGAATCTATACCAACGGTTTTTAAAACCATTGGTATTCATTTTCTCAACTCCACAGCAGCAGACCCCTCTCCCCTCTCCAAACCTACAAGAACATTGCTTCATAGCAACACAGCATCACACCTCCCCCTCTTCAGACCTGCAATAACACCAATACAAAATACCCATCCAAAGTATTCCAAATTTAGAATTCATTCCAGAATTTAGAAATTTAGAAATTAAGAAATTCAAATGCAATAACATCCATAAGTGAAAACGCCTATATGTTATGGGAAATGAAATAAAACCCATAAGAGTATTAAAAATTTATAATTCATTCCTCACTCAAACCACAACACCAACACACATAAGAGTACTCAAAATTTAGAATTCATTCCTCACTCAATCCACAACACCAATACACACAAGATAAAAAAACCTACATGTTATAGGAACCACATGGGATGTTTAGTCATGGTCTTGGGTTGAGTATCTTAAAACCAACAGAAAAACTTGGGTAGAGTGGACAATGATCATGATACCCATAAGATAGACAATGGTAGTGGTAATGTGCTTAGAACTAGGATGAGTTATAAGAAGCACATGGGATGTTTATATTTCTCTAATGATTATGTATCCATGTATAAATGGTTCCTGATGTCTTAGTGGGAAACATTGTCCAATCTCGACATATGAGATGGGTTACCAAAATTGCCTACATGTTTTTCATCGACTTTTAAATTAGAATAAGGGGGTATGTAGCTAATTGTAATTTTCTCTCCTGGGTGTGATGTGAGATGAATCCCCATCTTGGGTAGTGGGTATGAATATTCAATTAAGTATTTGGTATTGGGTTCCCAAAGGGACTTTGGATTGGTCCTAGAACCCGCTGTTTGAGGATGGGATTGAGGTGATACATGGGGCTATGGTGTCAACATATGTATTCCTCACCATTGGGGTATTTTTATGAGACTTTGAAACTTATTTTTCCAGAATCTATGTGTAGCCTTGTTGACCAATTTGGTATATGGTATGCTTGAGTGTTCATAGGTTTCATATGAAATCACTATATGATATTTATTTGTTGTATGTTATTTTATAGAATGAACGGCCCATGATTGATAATTCGAACATGAGTGTTGGTGCATGTTCATGATGGGATGTCGAGACTCATTCCTAATATAATTCATGTTTTTCTATATATACTATGGCCCATTGTGTTTCAATATATGACTTGTGAATATTTTCTTCTAAAAACGTATGACCAATAGACCATATTTTATTTTTTATCCCTTAATTTCAAGAATCTATGTGTAGCCTTGTGAAGATTTTCCGTATTCCAGTTGTTGTTTTCACTTAAAATGTTGTCCATTTCAAACAAAAGTGAGACACTTTGAGTGATACCAGTCACACCATGCCTCAGATTGAGGTGGGGTTGACTCGTACCCATCACAAATGATCCATGGATCATTGTGCTAATGTATCAACACAATCCGAATGCATTTGGTTGGTTTTACGTATGGCAATTGTTGTTTTCACTTAAAATCCTGTCCATTTCAAACAAAAGTGAGACACGTTGAGTGGGACCTGTCACAACGTGACTTGGATTGAGGCAGGGTTGACTTGTACACGTCACAAATGACCCCATGGATATTTGTCTTAATGTATCAATAGAATCTGAATGCGTTTGATCAGTTTTTCGTATTCCAGTTGTTGATTTCACTTAAAATGTTTCCCATTTCAAATAAAAGAGAGACACTTTGAGTGATATCAATCACACCGTGCCTTGGATTGAGGTGGGGTTGACTCATAAAAATCACAAAAGACCCATGGATCGTTGTGTTAAAGTATCAACACAATTCGAATACATTTGGTCAGTTTTCTATATGCGAGTTGTTGTTTTCACTTAAAATCCTGTCCATTTCAAATAAAAGTGAGACATTTTGAGTGGTATCGGCCACACCATACCTCAATATGATTCACTAACTACATAAAAGGAGTGGCTATGATGAATTCAAATCATGTTGATTCATATAATCATGAAACTTGAATTGTAGAATGAAAATAGAAAACAAATCAAACTGCAATTATTGGGTATGTCATGCCACACATGGTACCACTTGGTTTAAGTCAAATCAAAAGAGAAAGAAACAATAATAGATGCAAAATATTAAAACTAAGTTAAGACTTACTGATTTGGAGTGTAGAAATAAAAAAATTGATTGACTTCAGATGGATCTATCGGGTGGAAGGAGTTCCCAACTTGGGTAAAGAGAAAGGGATCTAGTTTAGACCAAATCAAAACAGAAAATAAAAAAAATAGATGAATAACATTAGGACATACAGATTAGAACTAAATAATTGAGTGGGGGATGACTGGGGGGTGGGGGGTTGTCCGGGTGGTGCGTGGGGTTGTCCAGGGGGTGGGAGGGCTGTCCGGGTGGTGCGGGGGGCTATTCGGGGGGTGGGGGGGCTATCCGGGTATGTGGGGGGCTGTCCGGGGGGTGGGGGGGACTGTCCGGGGGTGGGGGCCATCTGGGGTAAGGGAGGCTGTCTAGGGGGTTGGGTGCTTCCAGGGGTTGGGGGGTCGTCAGGGGTGGAGGGTGGGGGCTGTCCAGTGGGTGAGGCTGGGGGGGGGCTATCTGGTGGGTGGGGGGCTGTCCGGGGTGGGGGCTGTCCGGGGGGTGCGAGGGGCTATACGGGGGAGGGGGGGCTGTACGGAGTGCGTTTTTCAGACACCGCGGTAACATGACTGCTCCGATTGACATGTTTTCTGGCCGACCATTTCACAATTAACCCACTCTTTTTTGTCGTCCGATTTCATGGTATTCTGAGGTTGTTCGTCCAGTTTTGACCACCCCACGCATTCTTTTCAAGCGTTCCAAACACATAAAAAACATATTATACCGTGTCGTGCAAACCACGCATCCTAATGAAGTGTCGTCTTTTCATACACCTCATGAATAATAATTAGGATGTTTTCGTATGATTTCAAGTCATTCTGATATCGTTCGGTATGTATTCGACCGTAAAACGCATGTTTTGTTCATTTATGACATGTGGAGTGTGTTTTTGCCCACCGTGGTCACACGACACCTCTGATTGACATGCTATCTACCCGACCATTTCACAATTCACCCACCCTTTGTTGTCGTCGGATTTCATGGCATTCTGAGGTTGTTCGGCCTGTTTTGACCACCCCACGCATGCTTTTCAAGAACACCAAACACCTAAAAAACACATATTCAGATGTGTCGTGAAAACCATGCATCTGAATGACGTGTTGTCTCCTCGTACACCACAATAAAAACAATTAGGGTGTTTTTGTGTGATTTCAAGTCATTCTGATGTTGTTCAGTATGCATTTGACCGTTAAACGCATGTTTTGGCCATTTACGACACATGAAGTGTGTTTTTGGCCACCACGGTCACACAACACCTCTGATTGACATGTCATATGGCCGACCATTTCAAAATTAACCCAAACTTTCTTGTCGACTTATTTCATGGCATTCTGAGGTCGTTCAGCCAGTTTTGACCACCCCACGCACGCTTTTCAAGTGCGCCAAACACCTAAAAAACACATATTCAGTTGTGCCACACAAACCGCTCATCCGAATGTTGTTTCGTCTCCTCATACACCTCACAAATAAAAAATAGGGTGTTTTGTGAGATTTAAAGTCATTCTGATGTCATTTGGTATGCATTTGACCGTTAAACGCATGTTTTGTCCATTTACGACACGCGGAGTGTGTTTTCAGCCACCGCGGTCACACGACTCCTATGGTTGACGTTCCTTCTGTCCAACCATTTAACATTTCACCCACCCTTTGTTTTCATCTGATTTCATGGAATTTTGAGGTCGTTCGGCTCGTTTTGACCACCCCACGCATGCTTTTCAAGTGCACCAAACACCTAAAAAACACATATTCAGTCGTGCTGCGCAAACCGCACATCTGAATGATGTTTTGTCTTTTTGTACACCTCAAAAATAATAATTAGGGTGTTTCTGTGTGATTTAAAGTCATTAAGATGTATTTGGGTATGTATTTGACCGTAAAACATATGTTTTGGCCATTTACGACACACAGAGTGCATTTTCGGCCACCGCGGTCACACGACACCTCCGATTGACATGTCCTTTGGCCGACCATTTCAAAATTCACCCACACTTTGTTATCATCTGATTTCATGGCATTTCTAGGCCGTTCGGCCGGTTTTGACCACCCCACACACGCTTTTCAAGCACGCCAAACACCAAAAAAACACATATTTAGTCGTGTCGTGCAAACTGCGCATCTGAATGACCTTCCACCTCCTCGTACACCTCAAGAATAAAAATTAGGTTGTTTTTGTGTGATTTAAATTCATTCTAATGTCGTTTGGAATGCATTTGACCATTAAATGCAAGTTTTGGCCATTTACAACACACGGAGTGCATTTTCGGCCACTGCGGTCACAAGATACCTCCGATTGACGTGACGTATAGTCAAACATTTTACAATTCACCCACCCTTTGTTGTAATCCAATTTCATGGCATTCCGAGATCGTTCGGCCAGTTTTGACCATCCCATTCACGCTTTTCAAGCACGCCAAACACCTAAAAAAGCATATTCAGCTGTGTCATGAGAACCGCACATCCAAATGATGTTTTGTCACATCATAGACCTCAATAATAATAATTATGATGTTTTAGTGTGATTTTAAGTCATTCTCATGTCGTTGGGTATGTATTTGACCGTAAAACACATGTTTTGGCCATTTACAACACACAGAGAGCGTTTTCGGCCACTACGGTAACATGAAACCTCTGATTGATGTTCAGTCTTGCCAACCATTTAAAAATTCACCCACCCTTTGTTGTCGTCTGATTTCATGGAATTCCAAGGTCGTTTGGCCAGTTTTAACCACCCCACATATGCTTTTTCAACACGACAAACACCTAAAAAACACATATTCAGTTGTGCCATGCAAACCACAGTCCAAATGACATGTCATCTCCTCGTACACCTCATGAATAAAAATCAGGGTGTTTTTTGTGATTTCAAGTCATTATAATTTCATTTTTCATTCATTTGACCGTTAAACGCATGTTTTGGCCACTTACGACATGCGAAGTGTGTTTTTGGCCACCACAGTCACACAACAACTCTGATTGATGTGACGTCTAGCCGACCATTTCACAATCCCCCCACCCTTTATTGTAGTCCAATTTCATGGAATTCCGAGTTAATTCTGCCAGTTTTGACCACCCCACGCATGCTTTTTAAGCGTGCCAAACACCTAAAAAACACATATTCAGTTGTGTCGCGCAAACCGCACGTCTGAATGATGTGTCGTCTCCTTGTACACCTCACGAATGACTCATGGATCATTGTGTTAATATATCAAGACAATCCGAATACATTTGGTTGGTTTTCCATATTCCAGTTGTTTTTACATAAAATGGTGTCCATTTAAAAAAAAGAGAGACATTTTGAGTGATACCGGCCACACCTTGCCTTAGATTAAGGAAGGGTTGTCTTTTACATATCTCAAATGACCATTGGATCATTGTTTTAAAGTATCAACACAATCCAAATACGTTTGGTTTGTTTTTTGTATGTTAGTTGTTGTTTTAACTTAAAATGTTGTCTATTTCAAATCAAAGTGAGACACTTTGAGTGATAACGGCCACAACATGTCTCAGATTGAGTCAGAGTTGACTCGTACCCATCACAAATTACCAATGTATCATTTTCCTAAATTATCAACACAATCCGAATGTGTTTGATCAGTTTTCCGTATGTCAGTTGTTGTTTTCATTGTTTTATCCCACCTATAATGGGCTAGCTCAGGTAACGGGTCTGGATGGCCTTGGTTGGTCTGTTTCAATTTGGTATCAGAGGCCTTAATCCGCTAGAAGTGTGTCAACAATGCCTATGTTGTTTTTATGTCTGGGTTAGACAGTATTAGGATCGTTAGAATATGGATAATAGGTGTAGAAGAGGGGCCTGAATAGCTCACTCCCATTATTGAATCAGAGTTGTAATAGGTGACTGGAAAAATGATTACAGATTCCAAGATTGAGTTTTTAGGATATTTTGAATAAATAATATGGGGGTTTAATTTAATTGACCTATCTAGAATGTCTGAGGACTTGGTTGTGTAAGTCCAGTTGAATAAACTTAGTGGGGAGTTTATTTAGATGTTATTCTACCAAATAATGGGTATTTATCTTTAATTGTAGAATTCATGACTACTTTAAATTTTTTTTACATAATAGTGGGGTGTTTATTTATATTCTTACCAGGTAGGCAGTGTACTCGACCAGAGTGCTCATCTCCCAAAACCTGATATAAATGATCATGTGGCCCTAAATTTTCAGGCTCCTTGGCATCAAGAAAGCATCCTGTTAAAAATATTAATAGATTAGTAAATTTAAAAATAGATATTCAACTTTTAAATAAACAAATTAAAAGTTACAATCTTTTCTTGTGTCGGTTCATTAACCACAGTTCCATCTTTTTTTCCTTCTACTCAAGCAAAACAATTTTGCTCGAGGGATATGTCCTTCAATATTCAATTTGTGCTTCTGTAATGAAAATTAAACAATATAAAGTGAAAGTATAATCATATATTCAATATTCAATAAATCACATAATTTAAGTAGGAAACAATAAAAATGGAAAGTACAAAAAAAAATTATAAACAACTATATCGTACCAGCTACCTCTCATGATCTGAAATAGTAGTGCGCCCCAAAGTGTGGAGGTATTACTTTGAATAAATGTTTTTTTTCTTCAAAAGATTCCTAAATAATGTTTAATAATAAATAAGATAATATTGATGAAAAATATGAAAACTATCATTTAAATACCTCAAATGGGATTAATACCTTAAATTTGGCAGTCGACCAATGGGTAATCATTTGGCGATATTGCTCTATCGGGCAGTTATCCACGATAGGTAATGTCTCCAACTCCATGCCCACTCTATCACACCAGCCAACATACAGCTCATGCTTATAAGCTCTCCAAATCCCTCCTAGATCTTTTAAACATGCTGGTTGTGCACCTTCACCATCAGGGAAGTTAAACCTAAGCTGACACCCAATAGATTAATTCATATAAATACAAAAAAATAATACATTAAATCTAATAGATTTTTTACCCATATTTGTTCCTACACATTATCCTTGACTTCGTGTGGTATATGTCTCCAAGAGAGAGGGATGACCGGGATGATGTCAGAGTATTTGGCTAGCGTCGCCCAAAAACCATGACATTCCAACCCAGATTTATCAATCATCTGTCCATCATCATTGTATTCAACCATCAACTGTGTCTGGCGGTTCCATACCGCATGCAAGTGAGTATTCCCCTCCCCCACCTCTTATTAGTAGATGAATATGTTATTAATGATAAAAAACATCATTACATGTTATAATAAAAATAAATTTTGGTATTAAAATTTGTTAGAGTTATATAAATATACATGTGGTAGTTGGATCAATGGGCATCACTGGATGTGCATAAGCTGAAGGAATATTCTGTACAGGTGGAGTGTCCCTCAGTGTATGCTCCTCAGCCACATACTGTGTCGAAGATAGAGTCGAAGAAGGTGGAATATAATAGCTCAGAGATAATGAACCAGAAGCAAAAGATGATGGCACAGACGTCTGGCTGACTGGTAGTGTAAACATCGGAGGCCTAAATATCCCATGTGTTCCTAAAGACACACCAGGATCAAAATGGGGCATAGAAGATATGTTTGTGGTATGGGAATAATCCAATCAGGTACGCCCAATGGATTGTCTAACTCTCGCACCATGAGCCTTCCCACCACCGGCCTCAGTACCAGGAGCACCAGATGATCGTCTAACTCTGAACCCCCCCCCCCCTCCTACCACTAGCCTCTGTACTGGGAGAAATATCAGGCTTCTCATCGGATATCTCTCATCTAGGGGGTGGATCCTGAAAAAAAAAATTAACACAAAAGTGAACACATGATAGTATACGTTATTGAAATATATATATATATTAAATAAAATACTCACAATAGGGATGAGTGGAGGAACGACCATCTATGTCATGCGACGATTATTTTATGTCGTCTTTTTCTGCCGCCTCTCTTCAATTGGTGTCATTTCCTGCAATGAAAACAAATATGGAAGTAATTAGTTATGGCCTCATCAAGTTTCACCTTAACCATGGATTAAAGGATCCTAGGTTTGGGGGCCATAGATCATAGGTTGGTAGGATGTATTCATTGAATCATGTCCCAATTGATTTTCAAGAGAGACCTTCAATAGATATAGGTATGGATTTGATTAGAAACACCTATAAAAAGGATATCCATGAATTGTGATGTCCCAAAACAGGATGTCACTCATTAGTGACCCAAACCCATGTGGCCACATGGTCTCAAGCACATCTACCAAAATTCCAAATGTTATTGACTAATGGTGAGAGACTTTGGTGTGTCTGGGGGAGACTATTCCCTCATTACCTAATTTGCACAATTTTAATATTATCAGTCAAAAAGTAGAAGAAAGATAACAATAATAAAAATATTGGAAATGTGTGAAAATAACCAAATCAGTAATACCAACTAATAAAATAATCATAAACCGAATGATGGTAATGTATGTCATGTATCAAGAAGAAAAACATAGTTACAAATAGTAGGAAGTAGTACTATGCAGGAGGCTTAATAAATTCTAAAATTCGACCTAGCATCTTGAGCTACAACCCAATAATCTACTACATGATCCATCTTATGTCAAGTGAGTAGTCATGCATCAGTAAAATGGTGATTCCCCTTATCTAAACATATAATCATGTAGTTTATCCGGGTACCCAATGGCATCTCAAACAATGTGTGAGATACAATTCATGTAGGTGACCACCGAGAGGTCTATAACTATCCAGTCTATTTATATAACATTTTAATATAATGATATGATAAATTAAAGCAACAACTAAAAAATCTAAAAGGGTTTTATATGGATTAGTTTCATGAAGAAGGAAGAAGTACTACATGGGATAAGGAGAGGTCCCACTGAGATTTCCATTTGTAGATATTTTATTCATAAAGAAAATTGGATTGTACGGTTAAGTATTTCTTATTTCTTTTGTGAAAAATAATTAGGGACCACATACTATTTTTCAAAGTTGAAGAAGATAATCCATATGTTCTATTGTGCAAAGGATAAGTGAACAGTGTGTCATTTTATTTATATATATAGATTTTGAAAGAAACATGATACATACTTGTTATGTAAGACACATAGTGTACGAAAATGAAGATGAATAAGATCTTCATGTTTGACATGATATTAATGAAAGGAGTGATTTTCATGAAATACTATGAATAAATATTACAAAGAATTTCTTACGAGTTCATATACATGAAGATGTAATATTTGGAGCATTGAGATTAAAAAAAGAACTATGAATCTTTAAAATTAGAACACAAGAAAGAGACCATGCCCTTATAAATGTATATGTGTAATGAAAACATTAATTGGACAATGTGTACATTGATGTAGTGATTTTAGTACACAATTTTTGAAGGGAGTAGTGAATCATAAAATTTTCCAAAATCCCTAGAAATAGGGCAAAACGACGCGATCTTTCTAAATAGTGACATAAATGGAGAAATGTTGAGAATAGAAGGATATCCATAGCTAATATGAGAAGAGGTTAAAGGAGTCTAACCTGAATGGGGGGGGGGGGTTGCAGCTGATCAGATGGAAGAGGTTGACCTGGGCGGGCTCTTCTGGGAGTTAGGGGTTCTGTTTGAGTGAATTTGGGGGGGGGGGGGTCCCAATGGTTTTTAATAACCATTGGGAAAAGTATGGATTTCCCAATGGTTTCTTCAAACCATTGGGAAATCCCTCCCTAACCACACCTTTACCAACAGTTTATTAAAACCATTGGTAAAGGACATCTATACCAATGGTTCTTTTAAACAGTTGATATAGAAGTGTTGGGAAAGCTATCCTTTCCAGTAGTGTCAATTTGTTACGATTTATTTTCCGTTTTTAGGATTTTTTACGATTTATTTGCGGTTTTTAGGGTTTGTTAAAATTTATTATGGGGTTATCAGGGTTTTTTGGGTTTATTAGTTGGTTGTAGGGTTTTTTAGGCTATTATTTGGAGATTTTTGTATCGTTTTTTCAGGTTTGTTAGGTTTTTTAGTGATTATTAGGTTTTATTATGGTTTAATAGTGTTTTTATTGTATATTAGGGGTTTTAGGGATTTTGTAGTGTTAATTAGGGTCTAATAGAGTTTGTTAGGGTTTATTACAGGTGATTACGATTTATTAGTGTTTATTAGGGTTTTTAGGGTTTAATAGTGGGTTTTATGGGTTATTAGGGTTTATTAGTTGTTCATAGGGGTTATTAGTGGTTGTTAGGGTTTGTTAGGGTTTTTAGGGTCTGTTATGGTTTGTTTGAGTTTTTTCTGGTTTTATACATTTTTTGGGTTTTATGGGTGTGTTTGGATTTTTTTATTCTTTGTTAGGGTTATTTTAGCATTTTTTGGGATTTTTTTGCGTTTTGTGGGGTTTGAAGCATTTTTTGGGTTTTTGTAGAAATTGAAAGGGTTTATGTAGCGTTGTTAGTGGCTTTAGTGGTTCTTTAGGGTTCTTTAGGGGTTTTAGGGTTTTTTAGGGTTCTTTAGGGTGTATTAGGGTTTCTTTTGAGGTTTTTAGGGTTTTCTAGGGGGTTTTTAGGGTTTTTAAGGGTTTCATAGGGTTGATTATGGTTTTGTTAGGCATTTTTAGGAATTTTATGGTTTTTTAGCGTTTTTAGTGGGTTTTAGGTTTTTTAGGGTTTTTTTAATGTTTTTTGAGGTTTTTAAGGGGTTTTTAGGTTTCTTTCAGGTTTTTTCGAGGTTTTAGGGTTTTTACAGTTTTTAGGGTTTTTTAGGGTTTTTAGGATTTTTTAGGATTTTTTAGGGTTTTTAGGGTTTTTAGGGTTTTTAGGGTTTTTAGGATTTTTTAGTGTTTTAGGGGGGGTTTTGAGTTTTTTATGGTTTTTTTGGGGTTTTGTCAGGTTTTGCCGTGTTTTTTAGTGCTTTTTTGTGAATATTAGCATTTTGAATGGTTTAATACTGTTTTTGTTCTATATTTGGGTTTTTAGGTATTTTTTAGCTTTTATTGGGGTCTAATAGGGTTTTTAGGGTTTTTAAGAATTATTATTGTTCATTAGGGTTTAGTAGTGGGCTTTAGGGTTTATGAGGGTTTATTATGGTTTATTATTTTTTGGTAGGGTTTTTTAGTGTTTATTAGTTCTTATTAGGGTGATTTAGGGTGTCTAAGGGTTTGTTAGGGTTTCTAAGGGTGTGTTAGGGTTTCTAAGGGTGGGTTAGGGTTTTTATGGGCGTGTTAGGGTTTCTAAGGGTATGCTATGGTTTCTAAGGGTTTCTAAGGTTGTGTTAGGGTTTCAATGGGTGCGTTGGGGTTTATAAGGGTGTGATAGGGTTTCTAAGGGTGTGTTAGGGTTTCTAATGGTGGGTTAGTGTTTCTAAGGGTGTGTTATTGTTTCATTGGATTACTTTGGGTTTTGTTAGGGTTTTTAGGGGTTTTAGGGTTATGCTAGGGTTTCTTATGGTTTCTTAGGGGTTTTTAGGATTTCTTCTGGTTTTTTGTGTTTATTGGGGTTTCTTAGGGCTTCATGGGGTTTGTTAGGGCTTATTATGGTTTGTTAGGGTTTTTTAGGGTTTGCTATTTTTTTTAGGGTTTTTTGGGGTTTGTTGGGGTTTGTCAGGGTTGTTTAGTGTTTGTTAGTGTTTGTTAGGTTTTTTCATGGTTTTTAATGGTTTTTCGTGTTTATGGGGTCATTCAAGGTTTGTTAGGGTTATTTAGTTGTTCATGGTTGTCACAGATGTGTAGAGAAACTCGCAAGCTTCAATTTGATATGTGGTAGAGGTGAAACAGACACCCAGAGCAGAAGTGATGGTCATTTGGAGTACTTAAGGACCTTTTGGGTCTTTAAGAACGTGATAAGGAGTTCCTATTGGTCACAAATGTGTGGATCTAGTCGAAATCTTTGATTTGATATATGGTAGAGGCAAAACAGACTCCTAAAGTAGATGATATGGTCTTTTGGAGGGTTTAAGAACCTTTTTGGGCCTTCAAGGATGTGACAAGGTGCTTTAGTGGTTATAGGAGTGTAGGCATAGTCTCAAGATTCGATTTGATATGTGGTAGAGGCAAAACAGACACCCATAGAAGAAGTTATTGCAAAACGTACATGAGAAGACAATATTTTGACCATCCAAAGGGATTTTGGGTCATTTTGGGGGTTGAAGAATGTCAAAAAGGGTTCCAGTGGTTACAAAAGTGTGTATCCTTTCACATTATTTGATTTGATATGTGGTAGATCCAAAATGAACACACGTAGTAGAAGTTATTGTCGTTTTAAATTGAGCAACCATCCTAGTGCCTAAGAAACTAAGAAACCCAAAACTCACTAAAATAGGAATAACTTCTCCTTAGGGTGTCTATTTGAGCATTGTGACTAGTAAAATCAAAGCTAGTGAGATGAGTGAGGACAAAGTCTAATCAAGACTGTGATAATATCAAAGAAATAGAAGATATATTAGTTATACCACTCCAAAAAAAAGTCCAACTTCAAACGGCAACAACATTCACTTTGGTTGTCCGTTTGAGCTCTACCACATATCAAATCGAAGGCAGTGAAGAGATCTATGAATAAGGATAACTTGAACATATTTCAAGTCATGTTTGGAACCCTAAAATCACAAAAGACCATAATAAGGACTCCAAAACTCCATTTTCGTGTCCGGATCCCTGTCAAATTTTTCTTAAAACGGTCATAACTTATGATCTATGTGTCTGTTCGGCCTGTGCCACCTCTTTTTATTATAGTTCATTCCATGAGATTTAGTTTGACTATAAACAGAGCCAAAATGGACACTTGAAGAAGAAGTTATGCCTTTTTTAATGACACTGTGATTTGTTAGGTTTTTCGAGACACCATTTCTAGCACTTTTGTCATGTCTGATGTTTTTTCAAACAATTATAACTTATTATTACTGTTATTATTATTATTATTATCATCATCTCATGCAAATGCACATGCACATGCAATGCACACATGTTATTTTATTGTCACATGTGTTGTTATTAATATTGTTATTATTATTATTGTGGTTGTTGTTGTTGTTATTGTTATTATCATCACATGCAAATGCACATCCAAATGCACATACACGCACAGTCAATGAACGCACGTTATTCTATTATCAAATGTGTTGTTATTATTAATATTATTAATATTGTTAATATTGTTAATATTATCATCATCATCATCACAAGCAAATACAATGCACGAGAGTTATTATTTATTACCATACACATGCACACGCAATGCAAATGCAATATTCTATTATCATATGCATTAGTACTACTACTATTATCACCACTACCACAATAATTATTACTCCTGTTGTTATTATTACTATCATCACATGCAAATGTAGATGCACGTGCATTATTATTTATTATTTATTACCATGTGCGTGCATATGCAATGCACTTGTATTATTATTTTATTATTATTATTATTATCACAATTATTATTATTATTATTATTATTATTATTATCATTATCATTATTATTATCATTATCACATGAAAATGCACATGCATGTGCGTGGTTATTTATTATTTATTACCATTCATGTGCATGCGTTATTATTATTATTATTATTACAATTAGTATTATTAATATTATCATCAAATGTAAATGAACATGCACATGCACGTGCGTTCTTATATATTATTATTTATTTATTATTTACTACTATGCACGTGCACATGAAATGCACTTTCTTTATTCTATTATAATTATTATTATTATTATTATTGTTATTGTTGTTGTTTGTATCATCAAATACAACTGCACATGCATGTGTGTTGTTATTTATTATTTATTACCATGCATGTGCAAGTGTCATTATCATTATCATTACATGTAAATGCACATGCACGTGCATTATTATATATTATTTATTATCATGCACATGTAAATTCAATTCACTTGCGTTATTCTATTATCACATGTGTTATTATTATTTATTCTAATGCATGTTCACACGCAATGCATGTGCGTTATTCTATTATCACATCTGTTATTATTTATTATTTATTATCATTCACATGAAAGTGCACATTCTCGTGGACTTGGTTATTATTTATTGTTTATTACCATACACATGCACATGCACATGGACATGCACATGCACATGCACTTGTATGTGCGTAATTATTTATTATTTATTATCATTCACATGCACATGCACATACACATGCAATTCACATGCGGTATTATTTATAATTTATAATTTATTATCATTCACATGCAAATTTGGAGGCATATGCACATGCACGTGCGTTATGATTTATTATTTAAACCATTCACATGCATATTCACATGCACATGCATTATTACTACTATTATTATTAGAGGTATTTTTAGGGTTTATAATCATTTTTTAGGATTTTTAGGTGTTATTAACATTTATTATGGTTTGTTAGGGTTTTAGGGTTTTTTAATGGTATATTAGCGTTTTTTAGGGTTTGTGGGGGTTATTAGGATTTTATTAGGGTTTATTATGGTGTGTCAAGGTTTATTAGGGTTTATTAGGTATTTTTAGGATTTTATTAGGATTGGGTTGGGTTTATTAGGGTATATTATGGTATATTATGTTATATTTGGGTATGTTTAGGATTTATTAGGGTTTATTATGGTTCATTATGGTTTATTAATTTTTAAGATGGTATATTAGGGTTTTTTAGTGTTTAGTCATGTTTATTCAGGTTTATTAGAGCTTTTAATCTTTGTTAGGTTTTATTAGCATTTATTAGAGGTTTTAGGGCTTTTAATTGTATATTTGCATTTTTAGGGTTTAGTGGTGTTTATTATGGTTTATTATGGTGTGTTAAGGTTTATTAGGGTTGAGCATGTATTTTTAGGGTTTTATTATAGTTGAGTCGATATCTTTAAGGTTTTATTAGGGTTTATTAGGGTTGAGTACAGTTTATTAGGGTTTGTTAAGAATTTTTTGGGTTTACTAGGGTTTTTTGTGTTTTTATTAAGGTATATGAGTGTTTTTCAGTTTTTGTTAATATATATGAGGGATTTTTATGACGTTTTAGGTTTTATTAGCGTGTTTTTAGTGTTTGTGAGCATTTTTAATGGTTTATTAGCTTTTATTTGAATTTATTATGGTTTGTTAGGGTTTCTAGGGATTTCTAATGGTTTGTTTGCGTTTTTTTTTTGTTTATTTTGGTTTAGTTGAGTTTTATTTGGTTTTGTTATGGTGTGTCAAGGTTTATTAGGGCTGAGAAGGTATTTTTAGGGTTTTATTATAAATTTATTAAGGTTTATTAGTTTTTATTAGGGTTTATTCGGGATTTTTATGGTTTATTAGGGGTTTATTAGTTTTTTTGTTTTATTAGGTTATAGTAGTGTTTGTTAGGTTTTTTAAGATAATATATCTTGTTTTTATTGTTTATGAGCATTTTGTTTTTGTTTGTGAGCGTTTTTAGGGTTTTTTAGGTTATATTAGAGTTTATTACGGTTTATTGGGGTTTCTTGGGAATTTTATGATATATAAGCATTTTTTTTCTTTATTAGGTTATATTAGTGTTTTTAAGTCTTTTTAGGTAATATAGCACGTTTTTATTGTTTGTGATCGTTTTTTTATTGTTTTTGATAGTTTTTAGGGTTTATTAGGTTATATTAGAGTTTATCAGGATTTCTAGGGATTTTTTAAGGAATACTATCACTTTTTTCTTTATTAGGGTTTTGTAGGGTTTTATTAGGGGTTATTATGGTGTGTTAAGGTTTGTTAGGGTTGAGTAGGGTTTGTTTGGCTTTATTTATGGTTTATTAGGGATTTTTAGGGTTTTGGGGGGTTTATTAGGGTTTATAAGTGTTTATTAGTGTCTATTAGGTTTGGTTAGGATTGTTTAGGTGTTCTTAACATGTTTTAAGGGTTTATTAGGTTTTATTATCATTTATTAGGGTTTATTAGGTATTTTTGGGGTTCTTTTAGGGTTGAGTAGAGTTTCTTAGGGTTTTTTGGGATTATAAGGTGTTTTTAGGGATTATTAGAGTTTATTAGGGGTTTCTTAGGGTTTAATTTTTTATATTATGGTATATTAGGGTTTAATATTTTTAAGGCTTTTAAAGCGTCTTTAGGCTTTTTGTAGCATTTTTAGGGTTTGTGTAGGGTTTTTAGAGTTTATGTAGCTTTTTTAGTGTTTATGTAGCATTTTTAGGGTTTATTTAGTAGTTTTAGATTTTATGTATCATTTTTAGGGGTTATGTAACATTTTTAGGATTTTTGTAGCGTGTTTAGGATTTAGGTTTTATGTAGTAATTTTTAAGGTTTATGTTGCATTTTCTGGGTTTATGTAGCATTTTTAGGGGTGATGTAGCATTTATGTTGCAGTTTTTTAGGGTTTATGTAACCTTTATCGAGTTCATGTAGTTTTTTTGGGTTTATATTGTGTTTTTAGGTTTTATGTAGTGTTTTTAATGTTTATGTTGTGTTTTTAGGGTTTATGTTGTGTTTTTAGGGTTTATGTTACATTTCTAGGGTTTATATAGTGCTTTTAGAGTTTATGGAGCGTTTTTTGGGTTTATGTTCTATTTTTTGGTTTATGTTGTGTTTTTAGGGTTTTTGTTGCATTTTTAAGGGTTTATGTAATGTTTTTAGGGTTTATGTATCTATTTGAAGCCTTTTTTAAGGTTTTAATGGTTGTTTATGGTTTGTAGTTTTGTAAGGGTTTTTAAGGGTTATTAACGGATGTTTATGGTCTTCTATAGTATCTGATGGCTTTTTAATGGTTTGGGGGGGAGGGGGTTTATGGGTTTATTTGTTTTTTGGGATTGATAGGGGTTGTTAGGGTTTTTTAGTGTGTTTTAGGGTTTGTTTGGGTATTGTAGCAGTTTTTAGGGTTTATATAATGTGTTTTAGAATTTTTTGGGTTCTTTTGGGTTCTTTAGTGTTCTTTAGAGTTTAATATGGTTCTTTAGGGTTTATTAGTGTTCTTTAGGATGTGTTACAGTTTATTAGTGTTTTTTATTGTATATTAGAGTTTTATTGGGATTTTGTAGGCATTAATAGATTTTTGTAGGGTTTATCAACCTTTTAGGGTTATTTAGGATTTATTAGGGTTTATTAGGGTTTATTTTATTTATTAGGGTTTAGTAACATGTATTTGGGTTTATTACAATTTATTAGGGTTTATTATGATTTGTTAGGGTTTATTACAGTTTATTAGGGGTTTGTTATGGTTTGTTTCAGTTTGTTATGATTTATTTGGAGTTTTTAGGATTTGTTACGATTAATTTGGGGGTTTTAGGGTTTGTTACGATTTATTTTGGGTTATTAGGGTTTGTTAGGGTCTATTAGTGTGTTGTAGGGTTTTGTAGGCTATTATTTGGAGGGTTTTGTAGCATTTTGTCAGGTATGTTTGGGTTTTTAGTGATTATTAGGGTTTATTATGGTTTAATAGTGTTTTTTATTGTATATTATGGGTTTTAGGGATTTTGTAGTGTTTATTAGGGTCTAACAGATTTTTTTGGGTTCATTACAGGTTATTATGATTTATTAGTGTTTATTAGGGTTTTCAGGGTTTGATAGTGGGTTTTTGGGGTTATTAGGGTTTACTAGTAATTCTTAGGGGTAATTAGTGGTTGTTAGGATTTGTTAGGTTTTATTAGGGTTTTTAGGGTTTGTTACAGTTTGTTTGAGTTGTTGGGGGTCTTATGCATTTATTGGGTTTTATGGGTGTGTTTGGATTTTTTATGCTTTGTTAGGTTTTTTTAGCGTTTTTTGGGGTTTTGTGGTATTTTGTGGGTTTGGAAGCATTTTTTGGTTTTTTGTAGCAATTGTTAGGGTTTATGTAGCATTTTTAGTGGCTTTAGTGATTCTTTAGGGTTCTTTAGGGTTATTTATGGTGTATTATGGTTTTTTGAGGTTTTTAGGTATTTCTAGAGGATTTTAGGATTTTTAAGGGTTTCATAGGGTTGGTTAGGGTTTTGTTTTGCATTTTTATGGTTTTTAGGTTATTTTATCATTTTAAGGGGTTTGTAGGATTTTTAGTAATTTTTGATGTTTTTTTAGGTTTTTTTAGGGTTTTGAGGTTTTGTTTTTGGGTTTTTTCGTGTTTTTAGGGGTTTTAGGGTTTTTTAGGATTTTGAGGATTTTTTAGGGTTTTTTGGGGTTTTTTGGGTTTTTTGGGTTTTGTAGGGTTTTGTAGGGTTTTGTCGGGTTTGTTAGGGTTGTTTTGTGAATATTAGAGTTTTGAATGGTTTAAAAGCATTTTTGTTGTATATTTGGGTTTTAGGTATTTTTTAGCTTTTATTGGGGTCTAATAGGGGTTTTATGGTTTATTATGATTTATTATTGTTTATTAGGGTTTAGTAGTGGGCTTTATGGTTTATTAGGGTTTATTATGGTTTATTATTGGTTGGTAGGGTTTGTTAGGATTTATTAGTTCTTATTAGAGTGATTTAGGGTGTCTAAGGGTTTGTTAGGGTTTCTAAGGGTGTGTTAGGGTTTCTAAGGGTGGGTTAGGGTTTTTATGGGCAGGTTAGGGTTTCTAATTGTGTGCTATGGTTTCTAAGCATTTCTAAGGTTGTTTTTGGGTTTCTAAGGGTGTGTTGGGGTTTTTAAGGTGGTGCTGGTGTTTCTAAGGTTGTTTTAGGGTTTCTTTGGGTGTTTTAGGGTTTCTAAGGCTGTGTTAGTGTTTCTTAGGTTTTATTAGGGTTTTGTTTGGGTTTTTAGGGTTTTGTTAGGGTTTATTATGGTTTCTTAGGGGTTTTGTAGGGTTTCTTTGGGTTTTTTTGGGTTTATTGGGGTTTCGTATTGATTCTTGTGGTTTGTTAGGGTTTTTTAGTGTTTGTTAGGGTTTTTAGGGTTTGTTATGTCTTTTTAGGGTTTTTTGGGGTTTGTTAGGGTTTTTAGTGTTTATTAGGATTTTGCATGGTTTTAGTTGTTTTTAGTGTTTATGGGGTTATTCATGGTGTGTTAGGGTTATTTAATTGTTCATGGTTGTCATAGATGTGTAGAGCTAGTCGCAAGATTCAATTTGATATGTGGTAGAGGTGAAACAGATACCCAGAGAAGAAGTTATGGTCATTTGGAAGACTTAAGGAACTTTTAGGACTTTAATAACGTGATAAGGTGTTCCTATTGGCCACAGATGTGTCGATCTAGTCGAAATCTTCGATTTGATATATGGTAGAGGCCAAACGGACTCCCGAAGTAGAAGTTATGGTATTTTGGATGGTTTAAGTACCTTTTTGGGCCTTCAGGGATGTGATAAGGTGCTTTGTAGTTATAAGAATGTAGGTCTACTCGCAAGCTTTGATTTGATATGTGGTAGAGGCAAAATAGACACCCATAGAAGAAGTTATTGCAAAACGGACACCAGAAGCCAATCTTTTGATCATCCAATGGGATTTTGGGTCTTTTTGGAGGTTGAAGAATGTCAGAAAGGATTTCAGTGGTTACCAGAGTGTGTATCTTTCCACAATCTTCGATTTTATATGTGGTAGAGCCAAAATGAACACACATAGCAGAAGTTATTGTCGTTTTAAATTGAGCAACTCTCCTAGCGCCTAAAAACCTATGAAACCTGCAACTCACTAAAATATGAATAAATTCTCCTTCGGGTGTCCGTTTGAGAATTATGACCAGTCAAATCGATGCTTGTAAGATGAGTGAGGACCAAGTTTAGTAGAAACTATGAGAAGATCAAAGAAATATAAGATATATTAGTTATACCACTCCGAAAAAAGTCCAACTTCAAACGGCCGTAACTTTCTCTCCTGTTGTCCGTTGGAGCTCTACCACATATCAAATTGAAAGTAGCGAAGAGATCTATGAAAAAGGATGACTTGAACATAGTTCAAGTCATGTTTGAGATCCTAAAATCCCAGAAACCGATCAGAAGCCCTCCAAAACTCCATTTCAGTGTACGGGTCCCTTTCAAATTTTTCTTAAATTGGTCATAACTTATGTTCTGTGTGTCTGTTTGGCCTCCGACACCAATTTTATCATATTTAGTTCCATGAGATTCAGTTTGACTATTCATGGAGTGAAAATAGACACCCGAAGAATAATTTATTCCTTTTTTAATGACTATGTGATTTGTTAGGTTTTTCGAGACCCCATTTCTAGAATTTTTGTCCTATCTGCTGTTTTTTCAAACAACTATAACTTATTATTAATGTTATTATTATTATTATCATCATCATCTCATCCACATGAACATGCACATGCATGTGAATTATTATTATATTTTTATAACCATGCATGTGCACATGCAATGCACTCACGTTATTTTATTATCACATGCATTGTTATTATTATTGTTATTATTCTTATTGTGGTTGTTGTTGTTGTTGTTGTTGTTCTTATCATCACATGAAAATGCACATGCGAATGCACATACACGCACATTAAATGCACATGCATTATTCTCTTATCACATGCATTATTATTATTATTATTATCATCATCATCATCATCATCATCATCATCATCATCACATGCTAATGCAATGCATGAGCATTATTATTTTTTACCATGAACGTGCACACGTAATGCACATGCAGTATTCTATTATCACATTCATTGGTAATTCTACTATTATCACCACTACTACTACTATTATTACTACTGCTATTATTATTTCTATCATCACATGCAAATGTAGATGCACATGCATTATTATTTATTATTTATTACCATGCACGTGCATATGCAATGCACTTGTATTATTCTTTATTTATTATTATTATCACAATTATTATTATTATTATTATTATTATCATTATTATTATCATTATCACATGCAAAGGCACATGCATGTGCGTTGTTATATATTATTTATTAGCATGAACGTGCATGCTTTATTATTATTATTATTATTACAATTAGTATTATTAATATTATCATCAAATGTAAATGCACATGCACATGCATTTGCGTTCTTATTTAGTATTATTTATTTATTATTTTCTACTATGCACGTGCACATAAAATGCTCTTGCGTTATTTTATTATTATTATTATTTTTTTGTTGTTGTTTGTGTCATCAAATACAAATGCACATGCACGTGCGTTGTTATTTATTATTTATTACCATGCACATGCATGCGTCATTATCATTATCATTACATGTAAATTCACATGCACGTGAGTTATTATATATTATTTATTATCATGAACATGAAAATGAAATGCACTTGTGTTATTCTATTATCACATGTGTTATTATTATTTATTCTCATGCATGTGCACACGCAATGCACGTGCATTATTCTATTATCACATGTGTTATTATTTATTATTTATTATCATTCACATGCAAATGCACATTCATGTGGACTTGTTTATTTTTTATTGTTTATTACCATTCACATGCACATGCACATGCACATGCACATGCACATGCACATGAACATGCATTTGGATGTGCGTTATTATTTATTATTTATTATCATTCACATGCACATGCACATACACATGTAATTCACATGTATTATTATTTATAATTTATTATTTATTATCATTCACATGCAAATGCGTAGGCTTATGCACATGCACGTGCATTATGATTTATTATTTAAACCATGCACATGCATATGAACATGCACGTGCATTATTACTATTATTATTATTAGATGTATTTTTAAGGTTTACTAGAATTTTTTAGAATTTTTAGGTGTTATTATCATTTATTATGGTTTGTTAGGATTTTTTTAAAGTTATATTAGCGTTTTTAGGGTTTGGTGGGGGTTATTAGGATTTTATTAGGGTTTATTATGGTGTTTCAAGGTTTATTAGGGTTTATTAGGTATTTTTAAGGTTTTATTTGGATTGAGTTGGGTTTATTAGGGTATATTAGGGTATATTATGGTATATTTGGATATGTTTAGGATTTATTAAGGTTTATTATCGTTCATTATGGTTTATTAATTTTTATGTTGGTGTATTAGGGTTTTTTAGGGTTTAGTAGTGTTTATTAGGGTTCGTTAGTGATTTTAAGCTTTGTTAGGTTTTATTAGCAATTATTAGGGGTTTTAGGGCTTTTTAATGGTACATTTTCTTTTTATAGGGTTTAGTGGGGTTTATTGTGGTTTATTATAGTGTGTTAAGGTTTATTAGGGTTGAGTAGGTATTTTTAGGGTTTTATTTAGGTTCAGTAGGTATCATTAGGGTCTTATTAGGGTTTATTAGGGTTGAGTAGTGTTTATTAGGGTTTGTTAGGGATTTTTAGGGTTTACTAGGGTTTTTAGTGTTTTTATTGGGGTATATAAGTGTTTTTTAGTTTTTGTTTAATATATATGAGGGTTTGTTAGGACTTTTTTGGTTTTATTAGAGTGTTTTTAGTGTTTGTGGGCATTTTTTATGGTTTATTAGGTTTTATTGGAATTTATTATGGTATATTAGGGTTTCAAGGGCTTTTTAATGGTTTGTTTGCATTTTTTTTATTTATTGGGGTATAGTTGGGTTTTATTATGGTGTGTCAAGGTTTATTAGGATTGAGAAGGTATTTTTAGGGTTTTATTATGGTTTTATTAGGGTTTTTTAGTTTTTATTATGGTTTATTAGGGTTTTTTAGGGGTGTATTAATGTTTTTGTTTTATTAGGTTATATTAGTGTTTGTTAAGTCTTTTTAGATAATATAGTGTTTTTTATTGTTTTTGAGAGTTTTGTTTTTATTTTTGAGTATTTTTAGGGTTTCTTAGGTTATATTAGAGTTTATTATGGTTTATTATGGTTTCTAGGGGTTTTTAAGGTATATTAGCATCTTTGTTCTTTATTAGGTTATATTATTGTTTTTAGGTCTTTTTAGGAAATATAGCATGTTTTTATTGTTTTTGATCATTTTATTATTATTTATGAGAGTTTTAGGTTTTATTAGTTTATATTAGAGGTTATTAGGGTTTCTTTGGATTTTCTAAGGTATACTAGCGTTTTTTTCATTATTAGGGTTTTGTAGGGTTTTATTAGGGGTCATTATGGTGTGTTAAGGTTTGTTAGGGTTGAGTAGGGTTTATTTTAATATATTTATGGTTTATTAAGGATTTTTAGGGTTTATTTGGAGTTTATTACGATTTATTAGTCTTTATTAGTGTCTATTAGGGTTGTTTAGGTTTTCTTAACGCGTTTTTAGGGATTATTAGGTTTTATTATCATTTAGTAGGGTTTATTTGGTATTTTTTGGGGTTTTATTAGGGTTGAGTAGAGTCTCTTAGCATTTTTAGGGATTATAAGGCATTTTTTGGGATTATTAGAGTTTATTAGGGGTTTATTAGGGTTTAATTTTTTTTATATTATGGTATATTAGGGTTTAATATTTTTGAGGGTTTTGAAGCATCTTTAGGGTTTTTGTAGCATTTTTTAGTGTTTTTGTAGTGTTCTTTTTAGTTTATGTAGCATTTTTAGTGATTATGTAGCGCTTTTAGGGTTTAGTTAGCAGTTTTAGATTTTATGTAGCATTTTTTAGGGTTTATGTAATGTTTTTAGTGTTTATGTAGGGTGTTTTGGGTTTAGGTTTTATGTAGCATTTTTTAGGGTTTATGTTGCATTTTCTGGAGTTTAAGTAGTGTTTTTAGGGGTGATGTAGTGTTTATGTTGAATTTTTTAGGGTTTATGTATTTTTTTAGGGTTCATGTAGTGTTTTTAGGGTTTATGTAGTGTTTTTAGTTTTTATGTATCATTTTTTAATGTTTATGTTGCGTTGTTTAGGGTTTATGTTACGGTTCTAGGGTTTATGTAGTGATTTTTGGGTTATGTAGTGTTTTTGGGTTTATGTTGCGTTTTTTGGGTTTATGTTTCGATTTTAGGGTTTATGTTTCATTTTTAGGGTTTATGTAATGTTTTTTTTGTTTATCTATCGATTTGTTGCCTTTTGGGGTGTTTTAATGGTTGTTTATGGTTTGTAGTGGTTTTTAGGGGTTTTAAGGGTTGTTAACGGGTATTTATGGTTTTTATGGTATTTGATGGGTTTTCAATGGTTTTTTTGGGGCTTTTAAGGTTTTATTTGTTTGTTTGGAATTTATTGGGGTTGTTTGGGGTTTTAGTGTGTTTTAGGGTTTTTTGGGTATTGTAGCAGTTTTCAGGGTTTATGTAATGTGTTTTAGCGTTTTTTGGGTTCTTCAAGGTTTTTTAGTGTTCTTTATAGTTTATTATGGTTATTTGGGGTTTATTAGGGTTATTTAGGGTTTATTAGTGTTCTTTAGGATTTGTTACAGTTTATTTTCATTTTTTTATAGTATATTAGGGTTTTATTGGGATTTTGTAGGCATTAATAGATTTTTCTAGGGTTATCAAACTTTTTTGGGTTATTTAGGATTTATTAGGTTTTCTTAGGGTTTATTTTATTTATTTGGGTTTATTAATGTGTATTTGGGTTTATTACAATTTATTAGGGTTTATTATGATTTTTTAGGGTTAATTGCGGTTTATTAGGGGTTCGTTATGGTTTGTTTTAGTTTGTTACAATTTATTTGGCGTTGTAAGGTTTTGTTATGATTTATTTGGGGTTGTTGGGGTATGTTACGATTTATTATGGGGTTATTAGGGTTTGTTATGGTTTGTTAGAGGGTTTTAGGGTTTTGTAGGCTATTATTTGGTGGGTTTTGTAGTGTTTTGTCGGGTTTGTTAGGGTTTTTAATGATTATTAGGATTTACTATGGTACAATAGTTTTTTTTATTGTATATTAGGGGTTTTAGGGATTTTGTCATGTTTATTAGAGTCTAATAGGTTTTTTAGGGTTTATTACAGGTTATTATGATTTATTTGGGTTTATTAGGGTTTTAGTGTTTAATAGTGTGTTTCAGGTGTTATTTGGGTTTATTAGTGGTTCTTAGGGGTTATTAGTGGTTGTTAGGGTTTGTTAGGTTTTGTTAGGGTTTGTTAGGATGTGTGTTATTCTATTGTCACACACATTATTATTATCCTTATTATCATTATCATTATTATCATTATCATTATTATAATTATCATTATTTTCATTACTATTATTATTATTATCATCATATGCAAATACAGATGCACATGCGTTATTATTTATTATTTATTATATATTATTTATTTCCATGCACGTGCATATGTTGTTGTTGTTGTTGTTGTTATTATTACTATTACTATTTCTATTATTATTATCATCACATGAAAATGCACACGAATGTTCATTATTATTTATTACCATGCACGCGCACACGCAATGCACCTATATTATTCTATTATCACATGAATTTTTATTGTTATTGTTATTATTACTATTATTTTTATTATTGTTATTATCATCAAATGAAAATGCAAATGCACGTGCATTAATATTTATTACCATACACACACACATTCAATACATGTGTGTTTTTATATTATCATATGCACTATTATTATTAATATTACCATTATTGTTATTATTATCATCACGTGCGCTATGAGTTATTATTTATTATCATGCACTGCACCTGCAATGCACGTGTGTTATTCTATTATCACATTCGTTGTGGTTGTTCTTATTATTATTATTGTTGTTGTTATTATTATTATTATCATCTATTCATATGCACATGCACATGCATGTGCATTATTATTTATTTTTTATTACTATGCACATGCACATGCAATGCACACACGTTACTTTATTATCACATACGTTGTTATTCTTATTGTTATTATTATTATTGTGGTTGTTGTTGTTGTTGTTGTGGTTTTTTGTTATTGTTGTTGTTATCATCACAAGTGAATGCACATGCAAATGTACATGTAAATACATAAACATGCACATTCAATGCACATGCGTTATTCTATTATCACATGTGTTATTACTATTGTTAATAATAATAATATTATTATTATTATTTTTATCATCATCATTATCACATGAAAATGCAATGCATGCATGGTATTATTTATTACCAAGCACATGCACACGTAATGCACATGCAATATTCGATTTTCACATGCATATATACTACTAATATTATCACTACGACTACTACTACTGTTATTATTATTATCATCACATGCAAATACAGATGCACGTGTGTTATTATTTATTATTTATTACCATGCACGTGCATATGCAATGAACTTGTATTATTCTTTTATTATTATTATTATTATCACAGTTTTTTTATTATTATTATTATTATTATAATAATCATCATCATCATTATTATTATTATCATTATCACATGCAAATCCACATTCATGTGCATTGTTATTTATTATTTATTATCATGCACGTGCATGCGTTATTATTGTTATTATTAAAATTAGTATTATTAATATTATAATCAAAAGTAAATGCACATTCACATGCATCTGCATTCTTATTTACTATTTTTTATTTTTTATTTACTACTATGCACGTGCACATGAAATGCACTTGCGTTATTCTATTATTATTATTGTTGTTGTTGTTGTTGTTGTTGTTGTTGTTATTACTATTTGTATCATCAAATACAAATTCACATGCACTTGCGTTGTTATTTATTATTCATTACCATGCACGTGAAAGCATCATTATCATTATCATTACATGTAAATGCACATACATGTGCATTATTATATATTATTTATTACCATGCACTTGAAAATGCAATGCACTTGCGTTATTCTATTATCACATGTGTTATTATTATTTATTCTCATGCATGTGCACAGGCAATGCACTTGCATTATTATATTATCACATGTGTTATTATTTATTATTTATTATCATTCACATGCACGTGCGTTATTACTACTATAATTATTAGAGGTATTTTTATGGTTTACTATCATTTTTTAGGATTTTTAGGTGTTATTAACATTTATTTTGGTTTGTTAGGGTTTTAGGGATTTTAATGGTATATTAGCATTTTTTTGGGTTTGGTGGGGGTTATTAGGATTTAATTAGGGTTTATTATGATGTGTCAAGGTTTACTAGGGTTTATTAGGTATTTTTAGGGTTTTATTAGGATTTATTTTGGTTTATTAGGGTATATTTTGATATATTATGGTATATTTGGGTTTGTTTAGGATTTATTAGGGTTTATTATGGTTTATTATGGTTTATTATGGTTTATCAATTTTTAAGAGTGTATATTATGGGGTTTTAGTGTTTAGTAGTGTTTATTCGGGTTTATTAGTGCTTTTATGCTTTGTTAGGTTTTATTAGTATTTAATATGGGTTTTAGGTCTTTTTAATGGTATATTATCGTTTTTAGGGTTTAGTGGGGTTTATTAGGTTTATTATGGTGTGTTAAGGTTTATTAGGGTTGAGTAGGTATTTTTAGGGTTTTATTAGGGTTGAGTCAGTATCTTTAAGGTTTTATTAGGGTTTATTAGGGTTGGGTATGGTTTATTATGGTTTATTAGGGATTTTTAAGGTTTACTTGGGTTTGTTAGTGTTTTTATTTGGGTATATGAGTGTTCTTTAATTTTTGTTAATATTTATTAGGGGTTGTTATGACTTTTTAGGTTTTATTAGCGTGTTTTAGTGTTTATGAGCATTTTTAATGGTTTATTAGCTTTTATTTGAATTTATTATGGTTTCTTAGGGTTTCTAGGGATTTTTAATGGTTTGTTTGCATTTTTTTGTTTATTGGGGTTTATTTGGGTGTTATTAGGTTTCGTTATGGTGTGTTAAGGTTTATTAGGGTTTGGAAGGTATTTTTTGGGGTTTTATTAGGGTTTTATTAGGGTTTTGTTCCTTTTTGTTATGGTTTATTAGGTATTTTTAGGGTTTATTAGGGTTTGTTAGGGGTTTATTGATTTTTTTGTATTATTAGGTTATATTAGTGTCTGTTAGGTCTTTTTAGATAATATAGCGTGTTTTTATTGTTTATTAGTGTTTTGTTTTTGTTTTTGTTTTTGATCATTTTATGGTTTCTTTGGTTATATTAGAGTTTATTATGGTTTATTAGGGTTTCTAGGGATTTTTATGGTATATTAGCATTTTTTGTCTTTATTAGGTTATATTAGAGTTTTTAGGCCTTTTTAGGTAATATAGATCGTTTTTGTTGCTTGTGATCATTTTTTTATTATTTGTGAGCGTTTTTAGGGTTTATTAGGTTATATTAGATTTTATCAAGGTTTTTAGGGATTTTTTAAGGTATACTAGCATTTTTTTTCTTTATTAGGGTTTTGTATGGTTTTATTAGGGGTTATTATGGTGTTTTAATGTTTGTTAGGGTTGAGTAGGGTTTATTTGGATTTATTTATGGTTTATTAGGGCTTTTTAGGGTATCTTTGGGGTTTGTTAGGGTTTATTAGTGATATTTAGTGTCTATTAGAGTTGTTTAGGGTTGTTTAGGTTTTCTTAATGTGTTTTTTGGGTTTATTATGTTTTATTATCATTTATTAGGGTTTATTAGGTATTTTTGTGGTTTTATTAAGGTTGAGTAGAGTTTCTTAGGATTTTAGGGATTATAAGGTGTTTTTAGGGATTATTAGAGTTTATAAGGGGTTTATTAGGGTTTAATTTTTTATATTATGGTATATTAAGGTTTAATATTTTTGAAGGTTTTAAAGCATCTTTAGGTTTTTTGTAGCATTTTTTAGGGTTTGTGTAGCATTAGTAGAGTTTATGTAGCATTTTCAGTGTTTATGAAGGGGTTTTAGGGTTTAGTTAGCGGTTTTAGATTTATGTATCATTTTTAGTGTTTATGTAACTTTTTTAGGGTTTATGTAGTGTGTTTAGGGTTTGGGTTTTATGTAGCATTTTTTAGGGTTTATGTTGCATTTTCTGGGTTTATGTATCGTTTTTAGGGGTGATTTAGCATTTATGTTGCATTTTTAAGGTATAGGTAATGTTTTTACAGTTTATATTGTGTTTTTAGGTTTTATGTTGCGTTTTTTAATGTTTATGTTTTCATTTTTTAGGGTTTATGTTGTTTTTCTTATTTATGTTACAGTTCTAGGGTTTATGTAGTGCTTTTAGGGTTTATGTAGCATTTTTTGGGTTTATATTGCATTTTTTTGTTTATGTTGCGTTTTTCGGGTTTTTGTTTCATTTTTTAGGGTTTATGTAACGTTTTTAGGGCTTATGTATCTATTTGAAGCCTTTTTTAGGGTTTTAATGGTTGTTTATGGTTTGTAGTATTTTTAGGGTTTTTAAGGGTTGTTAACGGGTGTTTATGGTTTTTTATGGTATCTGATGGATTTTTAATGTTTTTTTAGGGTTTTTTATTGGTTTTTTTGGGATTAATAGGAGTTGTTTGGGTTTTTAATGTGTTTTAGGTTTTGTTTTGGTATTGTAGCGGTTTTTAGGGTTTATATAATGCGTTTTATCATTTTTTGGGTTCTTTAGGGTTTTTTAGTGTTCTTTAGAGTTTAATATGGTTCTTTATTGTATATTAGGGTTCTTTAGGGTTTATTAGTGTTCTTTAGGATTTTTTACAATTTACTAGCATTTTTATTGTATATTAGGGTTTTATTGGGCTTTTGTAGGCATTAATAGATTTTTCTAGGGTTTATCAAACTTTTTTAGGGTTATATTGGATTTATTAGGGTTTATTATGGTATATTTTATTTATTAGGGTTTAGTAACATGTATTTGGGTTTATTAAAATTTATTAGGGTTTATTATGATTTGTTAGGGTTTATTGTAGTTTATTAGGGGCTTGTTATGGTTTTTTTCAGTTTGTTATGATTTATTTGGTGTTGTTAGGATTTTTTATGTTTTATTTGGGGTTTTTAGGATTTTTAATGATTTATTTTGGGGTTATTAGGGTTTTTTAGGGTTTATTAGTTGGTTTTAAGGTTTTTTAGGCTATTATTTGGGGGTTTTTGTAGCGTTTTGTCAGGTTTTTTAGGGTTTTAGTGATTATTAGGGTTTATTGGGGTTTAATAGTGTTTTTATTGTACATTAGGGGTTTTAGGGCTTTGGTAGCATTTATTAGGGTCTAATATAGTTTGTTAGGGTTGATTACAGGTTATTACGATTTATTATTGTTTATTTGGGTTTTTAGGGTTTTAAAGTGGGTTTTAGGGGTAATTAGGGTTTATTAGTGGTTCTTAGGGGTTATTAGTGGTTGTTAGGGTTTGTTAGGTATTGTTAGGGTTTTTAGGGTTTGTTATGGTTTGTTTGAGTTGTATGGGGTTTTATGCGTTTTTTGGGTTTTATGGGTCTGTTTGGATTTTTTATGCTTTGTTAGGGTTATTTTAGCGTTTTTGGGGTTTTGTTGCGTTTTGTGGGTTTTGAAGCATTTTTCAGTTTTTGTAGCAATTGTTAGGGTTTATGTAGCGTTGTTAGTGGCTTTAGTGGTTCTTTAGGGGTTTATTAGGGTTTAATTTTTTATATTATGGTATATTATGGTTTAATATTTTTGAGGGTTTTTGAAGCATCTTTAGGGTTTTTGTAGCATTTTTTAGGTTTTGTGTAGCATTGTTAGAGTTTATATAAGGCCCCGGCCTTAAACCTTACTTAATCTTGAGTTAATACAAGATTACACATTGAGGATTTTTTCAGGTTTAGAGTTTTAGAGAATTAGATCATAAACTTGCATTACATTCCACATTTAAACAAAGTGGTTACATAAAAGATAGTATTCATTTTTTCCCATAAACAGAAACATATTTAAAATAAAACATGGATTCTTTCTTGGCACTTCCTTGACACTATCATCATATCATGTACCTTTCCCTTGACCTGTGAAAAACATTTCAAAAACTTGGGATGAGCCTAAAAAGCTCAGTAAGGGATATAAAAATATATGGAAAGGAAACATGAGTACATGTACACATAAGAATCAATGAAATCATACTTTACTCATAAAACATAAGCACTTTAACATACCTCATCAAATCATGAATAAATCATAGAAATCATAAGACATAAAGGTAACTTGAGGCATTAATAACATTTTTACGTAGGGAGTAACCCTCTTGGTTACGTTTGGAATACCCACCACAGTATATTCCCTAAATCTCTTCGGAGAAACCTTAACATTTCACTCCTTCGCGTTACCCAATGCATTGGAGAGCTATATCGGGCTCACCCGCCCTTAGTTTATCACGGAACCACCCGTCTTCATAACAATGCCCAAGAACCATAACATAATCTTATCACATAAAACATGCATAAAGGAAACATAACATTTCCACCTTTCAATAACAAGATATCAATACAACACATTGATATAAAAACACTATGAAAACCATTTTCAATACCAAAATAAAAGAAAAGTAAAACATGGTATTTATTTTTCTTTTAAAAAGAAGGTATGGCTTGTAGAGGAAGCCGAAACTCAAATAATGGTCATGGTGGCATAGAAGTCATTATCACCGCATACGTACGACAAAAAAAACATTCATTTTGTCGTTTAGTAAAACGCTTCGTATAAAAAAGATTCCTTTTGAATAAGAATAAAAGTCAAAGGGGTTTATACACCGTATAAAAGAAAGTTGTGTATAAAACAAAATATGCCTCAATGAAAGGAGATTGAGATGGATTCCCATACAAAGACGGTATCCTTGGTTTAAGGATAAATCAATTACATAATTATGTGTGACAAACGAATAAACAAAATATAAGTGGATATTAAGTGTAAAACAATCAGTGGTTATTCACACATATTTATAGAACGACATATTCAAGGAGTACAAGTTTATCCCAAAGAATCAAATTTGGGTTAAGAAGTTCCCTTGCAAAAATTTGGCAGCCTAACGGCGTCACTACAAAATTCAGCAAATGAGTTGATGAGAGATAAAAAGGGTATCTCATCACATGGACATAAAATTTAAATCAATAAGGATATAGAAGAACATATCCCAACATAATAGTATGTGAATTAAAAGACTTAACAAAATAAGTCTTTTAAAAAGCGGAGGGTGAAAGGTTCACTTACCGACATGGGTATCTTTCGAGACATGCACCCCGTGAAAGAAGGAAAATACAACATTGATGTAAATACTCATAAATGAAAGTATATTACACAATGAGTAAAATAATGGGCAGTACATACACCACTCAAAGGAAATTGTGGCAAATGTAGCATAAATCTCACGGGAATAAAAGTGAGATGAAAAATCCCTTACAAAAACTCGACAGCCTAACGGCGCCACTTAAAACTTCCAAAATGGATTGATGAGAGAAAATAGGGTCTCTCATCATATTAACATAAATTTTATAGAAATAGGAATATAAAATAACATCCCCTAACATAAAAAAGAGGAGCTTAAAATAAGTGACATAAAGGAGAGTACTTAAAAAGAAAGAGAGAGGTTAGATCTCTTACGAAAAATTGGCAGCCTAACGGCGCCACTCAAAACTTCCAAAATGGATTGATGAGAGAGAATAGGGTATATCATAATATTAACATAAAAATTACAGTAAGAGTAATATAAAATAACATCCCAATAACAAGAAATATGAGCTTTAAAAGGAATGACATAAAAGAGTGTACTTAAAAAGAAAGAGAGAGGTTGGATCCCTTACCTCAACTCCAACTTGTCTTGTTCGTTTCTTTATATTCCTGAATAATAAACTTTGGTCAATTTATAATTGCTTAAGGACCTCCTATAAATATTATTATTCAGTTCATATCACATATTTTAATGTTATAATAATTGGTAAATAATATGAGTTCATATCAGACGTTTTTGTCGATGTTTGGTACATGAGTCAAAAATGAACTTGTTTGAAAAATGATTGTCCATGTAGTTATAAGTAAATAATTTCCAGAATAGTATTAATGATTAAAATATCATATATATCCAGTACATATTCATTTTATACTATTCCATATCATTTGGAGATAAAAAATGAAAAGCACCGTTCATGGAGACGGTAGGCCGTACGTACGCATGAACGCTACTTTCATTTTTTTCTTTGTCATATTAATGGAATTAAAAATAAATGATATATATATATATATATATATTACAATTACAGTATAATATATATGTTATATAGGTCACATATGTTCATTAATTTCATTCTTTATATATTCCATGTATTGCATGTACGAGTCACATCACTTGAGGGGGCAGTAGTCCACACTTCCTCATATGAAATTATCGCTTTTACACAACATGAAAAGAATAAAGGTATGGTTTAAATATAAAATAAAGAAGTATATAGTAAACATAAATACCATATATATCATATATAAAATACAGTGACATCATAATGGCCACCTTTAATGGTGTTAAAATAATATTGAACAATCATCGTTTCATGAGGCAGAAAATCGCAAACCACAGAAACAGTATGTTCTTTAACCATTAGACGAAGGTGTGTGTAATTGTAGCTCGAATAATTATTATAAAAACATACTAGTATATTGAAGATACTATATTTGTTACAAAAGAAATGAATAAAAAGAGTTTAGGGGGTTGGAGAAGCAAAATAAAACAAAAGGACACAAGTGAAGACATTACCTTAAAATCGGGTAACTCCCTTTGGTTTGAGCTCAAAGGATTCCTTGGGAAGACTTCTATCCAAAGTGAGGCTTCAAGGAGTTATATAGGGATGTGGAGAGACAAAATGGGCAGGGGTTGTCCAAGCCAAAGGCTTCGGAAGTGTGGGTAAGGAGGTGGAGGTGGGGGCCTTTTATAAGAGGAGAGGAGGGGCACTCTTGGAAAGTAAAGAAATGTTACTTTATTTTAGAATGAGTTTCGGATTTTAATGGTCCAACATTGATGTGTTTCTAGGATAAGGTGATAATGGTTCGAAATCCACCCATCCAATAGGTTTTGGACATGTTTAGGTCTTATATTTTACATTATCTTTCCATTTTATTTAAATCGTTAAATAATGAGGTCATCGCTGCATCATCATGATGTCATCAATAATTTAATTTATTTAATGTATAAAAATAAAAAAAATACTATGATGTAGTAAATATTTTTATCTTTCCAATGACTATTTATAGTCAAAAATCTGACTTTTATAACCCCATGTAAAAATTGTTTTAGTAAAACAACTCATGTTTGTGTCATTTTAATTTTAACATTAAATAAAAAGGTATTTATGTCATTTTCCAACCAAAGTGGCTCCATGTGGTCCCCAAGTTGACCCATGGATTGTATTGGTCGACCATGACACATCCAATGAGGGTAGGACATGTTTCTAGGTCATTTAATTTTATTAAAACATTATTCTTACCTTAAACTACACTAATTACCTCTAATCGCGATTAAAAACTTAATAAGTTACTATTCACCAAAAAATTATTCTAATCTCATTGAACCACATTTTACTTATTAATGAAAACCATGTATGTCAGATTTTTGAAATTCAAAACACAAAGATGGAAAAATTTCATTTAAACAGAAAATCAGTTTTTATAAGTATCACTTAGTGGTTTCACTATTCATAAAAAAATTGAAGTTTTTCAGAAAATTACCAAAAATTCACCCTAAGCTATATTTGATATTCCGAATTCAAAAATGATGTCTATTTTACAAAATTCAAAACATATAAGTTTCATTAATTAATTTAATAATTAATTCCCACTGTCAAAACAAATAGCGTGTTTTTATGAAACAAAATATATCAAAAGATTGACACTAGTTTAAGTCCGATTTCAAAGTGAAATTAATTCCAACGACCACTATTGGATTAAATGGTAAAAATATATTCTAATTTCACTTTAAAAAAAATTCAAAAGACAATCTAATCAAATAAATAAATTATACTAAAAAGAGGTTTTGAATTAAAATACAACATTTTTCACTATTCATTAAAAATTGAACTTTTTCGGAAAAATACCAAAAATTTACACAAAGTAAATTTTGATGTCCCGATTCTAAAAAAGAATTTTATTTTGTCAAATATAACACATAAAATTTTCATAAAGTGGATTTCAAAGAGGTTCGCCATCAAAAGGCGGTTAATCGACCTTTTAAAGAATATTAGAATGTTTACGCTTAAAATTGGATTCATTCACATTTTTAATCCTCTAACATTTATTGTAAAAAGTAAAAATATTTGACAAAAATATATAATCATTTTGTAGTTAGTTCTGTTCATTCCCGCCATTACAACGGCTAGGCGTTAACTACTATTTAAAATAATATTATTTAATTATTAGAGTGCAACGTAAGATTCCCAAGAAACTTATTGTTGCGTGTTGGGTATGCCATCGAGCATAGCATCCCCTTTAAAGTCATATTAATATTTTATTCACAAATATGGATAAATGTGAAAATTTCATACTCTTTATTTACTTGGGGTGTTACATTTTATATAGCATTTTAGTTTTTATGTAGCATATTTAGGGTTTAGTTAGCAGTTTTAGGTTCTATGTATCATTTTTAGGGTTTATGTATCGTTTTTAGGGTTTATGAAGCTTGTTTAGGGTTTAGGTTTTAGGTAGCATTTTTTAGGCTTTATATTTCATTTTCCGGGTTTATGTAGTGTTTTTAGGGGTGATGTAGCATTTATGTTGCATTTTTTAGGGTTTACGTAACGTTTTTAGGGTTCATGTAATGTTTTTTGGGTTTATATTGGGGTTTTAAGTTTTATGTAGCATTTTTTAATGTTTTTACTGTGTTTTATAGAGTTTATGTTGTGTTTTTAGGGTTTATGTTACAGTTCTTGGGTTTATGTTGTGTTTTTGGTGCTTATGTAGCGCTCTTTGGGTTTATGTTGCATTTTTTGGTTTATGTTGCGTTTTTAGGGTTTTGTTGCATTTTTTAGGGTTTATGTAATGTTTTTATGGTTTATATATCTATTTGAATCCTTTTTAGGGTTTTAATTTTTGTTTATAGTTTTAGGGGTTTTAAGGGTTTTTAAGGGTTTTTAATGGGTGTTTATGGTTTTTTATGGTATCTGATGGCTTTTTATTGGTTTTTGGAGGGTGTTTTGGGTTTATTAGCTTTTTTGGGATTGATAGGGGTTGTTAGGGTTTTTAGTGTTTTTACGGTTTGTTTAGGTTTTGTAGCGGGTTTTAGTGTTTATATATTGTTTTTTAGCATTTTTTGGGTTCTTTAGGGTTTTTTAGTTTTCTTTAGAGTTTAATATGGTTCTTTAGGGTTTATTAGGGTTCTTTAGGGTTTATTAGTGTCCTTTAGAATTTTTTACCATTTATTAGCGTTTTTTATTGTATATTAGGTTTTTATTGTGCTTTTGGAGGCATTAATAGCGTTTTCTAGGGTTTATCAACCTTTTTTAGGGTTATTTAGGATTTATTAGGGTTTATTAGGGTTTAATAACGTGTATTTGGGTTTATTATGATTTATTAGGGTTTATTATGATTTTTTGGGGTTTATTGGGGTTTATTAGGGGTTTGTTATGGCTTGTTTTAGTTTGTTACAATTTATTTGTCATTGTTAGGATTTTTTACGGTTTATTTGGGGTTTTTATAGTTTGTTACGATTTATTTTTGGGATATTAGGGTTTTTTAGGGTTTATTATTGGGTTGTAGGGTTTTGTAGGCTATTATTTGGAGATTTTTGTAGGATTTTGTCAAGTTTGTTATGGTTTTTATAGATTTTTTGGGTTTATTATGGTTTAATAGTGTTTTTAATTTTATATTAGGGATTTTAGGGTTTTTGTAGCATTTATGATGCGAACAATGTTGAAGGCACCGAGCTGATTACCCGAGTGGAGGAGTTGGATTTGCAAGGCCCGATGACGCGTGGGAGATTAAAGATGATGAATGCAACAATGAGCACCTATCTCACTTCATTAAAGGCCCAATTTATCTAACCTTGCATGGATGGAGAAAATGGGCCTATTATCTCACTTATTCAAGCCCAAACCTGATGTTTAAAGCTCGTCCCACATGGTTGCACGAATTTGGATGCCTTGCCCACATGAAGGATTCTAGAAATGGCATCTTTGGACACCAAAGTCAAATCCTGTGGGCTATGCACTCAAAGTCAAGTCGGATGGGCCATGTTGGAAAGTTATGTTCTACTTTTCCAAAAGTCATTTTTGGAATTTATCTTTTTGAATTTTAATGGTACAAGGTAAGTTTAGCCTTTATGACTCTAGGGTATTAGACCCTAGACCATTGTATCACCTCCTTGGCTATAAATAGCCACCCATGGAATTTTATTTTCATTCAAGACTTAAGTGAGAGCTTATTCTTTGTTTCTCTCCATTGTGTGAGGATTTTCCCTGTTTTTCTCCTAGCTCTTGTGTGGTCTTTCCTTGTCAATATACAAGTTAGATAGGTGATCCAAGATCACAAAGCCCCTGGTTCCGTGCCTCAACCCAAGTGTGTTGTTGTGTGGATTGGTTATCACATCCCTCCCTTGAGTGTATTGTCTAAGTAGTAGGTCACGCACCTTATAGTGTTGATTGACTACATCCATCCACTATCCATACCCATCATCCACCACTTATCCCCGAACCGCATCCTTCAACTGTCGCCCTACACCGTGAAGATCAGGCCACCCCGTGCATCTCACATCAGTTGGTATCAGAGCTCCAGTTGAAATGGTAGGCATCTATCCCTTCATTTACTTTAATTATGTCCATTGCCCTTCTTATCCTTCCATATTATTCACCCATTCAAAAAAAATCCCTTTTCTTGAAAGCCTCTCGAGTTGGCTAGTTTATTAAAGATTGGATTGTTATAAATTGAGCCAAATTTTCATTCATCTTCTTTCCACATTTAATTCTCTATATGTGATTTGTATCCAAAAAAAATCTCTCAACTCATCATTTTGTTCTTTTCAAAATTCAGCACATCTTTTATTTGAGAGATTTCAAAAAAAAATTGTCTTACTCTATGTTCAGTCATCTTGTGCTTTCAAACTCCAAGAACAACACTTTTTGGGGAGAATTGACCAAAAAAAGTGGATAAAATTACTCCTTTATGCTTTAGCTTATTAGCACTTTCTATTTCCATATATCACTTTTTCCATCATTTTACTTCATCCCCATTTTGTATTTGGCTCATATTGTTATTCATTTATCTTATCTTGCACAATCAGGCAAAACCCACAATCCACCTTTCTACCCCGTCTTTCCACCCTCCTTTTGACCCTTTACCATTTTGAAACCCTTTACCACTCAAGCGGGTTGTGTGAAACCATACCCCGACACAATCTTCATTGGGGAAGGATTGGTGGCACGTGATCGCCCTAAACAAGGTATTATATTTCATAAGAGCTTGGGATTCAAATTGAGTTTTGAGAGTGGAGAGAAATAAGCAAAAAATATATATCTTGTGTGTGTGTGTGCATGCATCTTGTTGTGTGCATGTGTGTGTACATCTTGTGTGTGTGAGTGTGTATATCTTGCGTGCGTGAGTGTGTATCCTTGTGTATGTGAGTGTGTACATCTTGTGTGTGAGTGTGTGCATATCGCGTGTGTGATTGAGTGTGTATCATTGTGTGTGTTTTCCCCCGGTGTGTGTTTGTGTTTGTGTAATATATTATGGCTGAAGATCATGGGAACAAAATTGTTCATGCTAGTGATGAAGGAAACCGAAGTAGGTCCCCCGCACCAGAAGATTCACCACTCCAAATGCAAGCTTTGTTGATCCATTTCGAGACGCTTCTTTATTGGATGTTAGAGGTGCTACATGAGAGGATTGATAACCTGGAGAATCAATCAAGCCCAAGGATGGTCCATGATAACCCGCGGCGAGCTCCGTCACCCCGTCGGCCCCACATCATGGAGGAGGAGATGGAAAACCTGGATGATGATTTTGAGGATGTCCCACAAAGGAGGAGGTTGTACCAAAAACCTAGAGGAGGACAAAGGAGACAACGTGATGGTGAACTACTTGGTGGGATCAAGGTGAAGGTCCCTTCTTTTCAAGGTAAAAGAGATCCGGAAGCATACTTGGAGTGGGAGATGCAGATCGAGCAGGTCTTTTCATGCCATGCATATTCCAAGGAGAAAAATGTCAAACTTGCTTCCCTTTAATTTTCAGATTATGCTTTAATTTGGTGGGATCAAGTTCAAAAGGAGAGGGCTAGATATGGTGGACGTCCCATCAACACTTGGTAAGACATGAAGTTCACCATGCGGAAGCGGTTTGTTCCCACACATTACCATAGAGATCTCCACAAAAAAATTCAACACCTCACCGAAGGGAGTAAGAGTGTATAAGAATACTACATGGGGATTCAAATTGACATTATTCGGGAAAACGTTGAGGGGGATCCGGAGGCAACCATTGAACGATTTTTACATGGCCTCAATCAGGAGATTTTCGATCAAGTGAAGATGTACCACCATGTGGAAATACAAGATATGATCCATCAAGCCACCAAGATCGAGTAACAAATCAAAAGGAGAAGCAACATGAGGAAACCCACTACCCCTTTCACGCCATGGAGAAATCCAAGGAAGGAGATTGGAGAACCATCAAAGGCAAAAGCTGTAGTTGATCGCAAAAGTGACAAGGTAATTCTTCCACCTAAGAAACCTACTTTTGAGGCTAACCAAACCAAGAATAGGGATATTCGGTGTTTCAAATGTTAAGGAAGGGGTCACATTGCTAGTAAGTGCCCAAACCGGCGTGCCATGACCATAAAAAAGTATGGATAATGGGAGTCCGATGGAGAGAGTTTGGAAGAGGAGGAAGAATCTCCAAAAATTGATAGTGGAAATTTTGCATAAGATGGTGAGATTCTTGTCACTGGGAGAGTTCTAAGTGCACAAATGACCGTGGGAGACAAGGAGCAGTGGGAAAACTTTTCCATACATGGTGCAAGATCCATGGTAAGGTATGTAGTGTTATTATTGATGGAGGAAGATGTAGCAATGTGGTGAGCATCAAGTTAGAAGAGAAGTTGGGAATTCCTAATTTTAAGCATAAACATCCATATCGGCTTTAGTGGTTGAATGATTGTGGAGAGATGAAGGTTACCAAACAGGTGAAGGTATTGTTCTCCATTGTTAAATACAAAGATGAGGTATTGTGTGACATTGTTCCTATGAAGGCGTGCCACTTGTTGATGGGTCGACCGTGGCAGTATGATCGGCGTGTTACTCATGATGGTTTCTTAAACCGTCACTCTTTTGTACTACGAGGGGAACCTATAACCCTCAACCCCATGACCCCATAACAAATTCTGTAAGATCACATTTTGAGAGACAAGAAAAAAATGAGTGATGAGGAAAAAAATAGGGAAAATGAAAAAGGGGAGAATGTGGGAAAAATAGAAAATGAGAGAAGAAAAGAAATGGAGAGAAAATAAAAATCAAGAGTGGGAAAATATTTGAGAGGAGATAAAATTGTGATGTCAACAAAAAAGAGTGAGGTTATAGAAGCTTTGATTTCTCAACAAAATCTCTTAGTACTTATGTACAAAGAGGTGATGTTGAACACTAATGACTTAACATCTCCTTTGCCACATGTTGTTTACTATTTGTTGTAGTAATTTGAAGATGTGTTTCTTGAAGAGGTGATGCCTGGTTTTCCACCCATTAGAGGTAATGAGCATCAAATTGACCTCATACTTGGAGCATCACAACCAAACCGCCCTGTATATCACACAAACATGAAAGAGACAAAAGAGATTCAAAGGAGAGTTCAAGAGCTGTTGGATGTGGGATATGTTAGAGAGAGCCTTAGTCCTTGTGCGGTACCGGTGCTTCTAGTACCAAAGAAGGATGGAACATGGAGAATGTGCATTGACTATAGAGCCATCAATAACATCATAGTCAGGTATCGTCATCCAATCCCTAGGTTAGATGATATGCTAGATGAATTAAAGGGTTTAACTATTTTCTCAAAAATTGATTTAAGAAGTGGCTACCATCAAATTAGGATGAAAGAAGGAGATGAGTGGAAAACTACATTTAAGACAAAACATGGACTTTATGAATGTTTATTCATGCCATTTGGTCTCACCAATGCACCTAGCACATTTTTGAGGTTAATTAATCATGTTTTAAGTGCATATATTGGAAAATTTGTGGTAGTTTAATTTGATGACATTTTGGTTTATAGTAGGACTATGCTTGAACATGTAGATCACTTAAGAAAAGTATTATAGGTGTTAAGGAAGGATAACCTATTTGGGAACATAGATAAGTGTGAATTTTGTCTCGATAAGATTGTTTTCCTTGAATTTGTTGTGAGCGACAATGGAGTTGAAGTGGATACCGAGAAGATCAAATCAATACAAGAATGTTTAACTCTAACCTCAGTTGTACAGGTAAGAAGTATTCATGGACTTTCTAGTTTTTACAGGAGATTTGTGAAGGACTTTAGCACACTAGCAGCTCCATTGAATGAATTGAAAAAGAAGAATGCTCCTTTCAAAAGGGGAAAACTCAAGAGAAAACCTTCCATGTGCTTAGGGAGAGACTCACCCATGACCCTCTACTTGCACTTCCGGACTTCTGTAAGACCTTTGAAATTGAATGTGATGCAAGCATAATTGGCATAGAAATAGTACTCATGCAAGAAGGTAAGCCTATTGCTTTCTTTAGTGAGAAGTTAAATGGCCCAACTCTAAACTATGCAACATATGATAAAGAGTTGTATGCATTGTTTAGAGTACTAGCGACATGGTAGAACTATCTTTGGCCTAAAGAATTTGTGATCCATTCTGATCAAGAGGCTCTTAAATACCTTAGGATCCAACATAAACTAAATAGGAGACATTCTAGGTGGCTAGAATTCATTGAATCATTTTCATATGTCATCAATCATAAAAAGGGTAATGAAAATACTATGGCCAATTCACTTTCACATAGATATTCTCTTTTATCCTTGTTGGATTCAAAACTTCTTGGTTTTGAATACATTAAGGATTTATATTCCACTGATAGTGATTTTAGAGATCCTTATGAACATTTTAAACCTGGAGTTAGTTGGGAAAAGTTCTATTTACATGATGGATTCTTATTTCGGATTAATAAGATTTGCATTCCCAATTGCTCAATCTGTTTACTTTTAATGAAGGAGTCACATTCATGTGGGTTAATGGGACATTTTGGTGTTGCAAAAACTCAAAGTGTTCTTAACAAGCATTTTTATTGGCCTTGGATATCTAGAGATGTTGAGAAATTTGTGGGAAAGTTCATTGTTTTCCATAAATCCAAATCGAAACTAAACCCACATGGACAATATCTTCCTCTGCCAATTCCCAACACCCCTTGGGAGGACATATCAATAGACTTTATTATGGGGTTACCACATACCAAGAGGGGGAGAGATTCCATTTTTGTTGTGGTGGATCGGTTTTCAAAAATGGCACATTTTATTCCTTCTTAAAAAACTGATGACACCACTAACATTGAAATACTTTTCTTTCAGGAAGTAGTCAAACTTCATGGAATTCCAAGGAAGATTGTGTCGGATCGAGACATAAAATTCCTCATCTACTTTTGGAAAACATTATGGAGGAAACTAGGAATAAATTTACTATTTTCCATTACTTTTCATCCACAAACTGATGGGAAAACCGAGGTGGTGAATCAGACAATATCGTACCTTCTGCGAACCATTGTGAAGAAGAACATAAAGAATTGGGAGGAGTGTATTCCACATGTTGAATTTGCATATAATAGGGCCAAGCATTCCACTACTCAATATTCTCCATTTGAAATTGTTTACGGCTTTAACCCACTTGCCCCTATTGATCTAGTTCCTTTTCCTTTGTAGGAAGTAGTTAATATGGATGTGAAAGGGCGTGCAGAATTCATCAAGAAAATCCATGAAAAGGAAAGGATAAATATTGAGTGGATGACCCAAAAATATATTTATCATGCAAAAAAGGGTTTCAAGTAAATGTTGTTCAATCCTGATGAATTGTTTTGGATTCATATGCGGAAGGAAAGATTTCCCGACAAGTGAAAATCAAAACTCATTCCACGAGGCGATGGACCTTTCCGAGTGCTTGAGAAGATTAACAACAATGCTTGCAAGATAGATTTACCAGGTGAGTTTGGTGTAAGTGACACTTTCAATGTTTCCAGTCTTTCTCTATTTTTGGGTTTTGAGGATGAAGAGTCGAGGATGACTCCTTTTCAAGAAGGGGAGGATGATGCAAACCATGTTGAAGGCACTGAGCTGATTACTCGAGTGGAGGAGTTTGATTTGCAAGGCTCGATGATGCGTGGGAGATTAAAGAGGTTGAATGCAACAATGAGTGTCCATCTTTCTTCATTAAAGGCCCAATGGATCTTACCTTGCATGGGTGGAGAAAATGGGCCTATTATCTCACTTATTCAAGCCCAAACATGATGTTTAAAGATTGGCCCACATGGTTGCACGAATTCGGATGCCTTGCCCACATGGAGGATTCTAGAAATGGAATATTTGGACACCAAAGTCAAATTCGGTGGGCTATGCACTCAAAGTCAAGTCTGGTGGGCTATGTTGTAATGTTGTGTACTACTTTTCCAAAAGTCATTGTTGGACTTTATCTTTTTGACTTTTAAGGGGACAAGGTAGGTTTAGCCTTTATGAATTTAGGGTATTAGACCCTTGACCATTGTATCACCTCCTTGGATATAAATAGCACCCCATGGCATTGTATTTTCATTCAAGACTTAATTGAGAGATTATGCTTTGTTTCTCTCCATTGTGTGAGGATTTTCCCGGTTTTTCTCCTAGCTCTTGTGTGTTCTTGCCTTGTCAATCTACAAGTTAGATTAGTGATCCAAGATCACAAAGCCCTCAATTCTGTGCCTCAACACAAGTGTGTTGTTGTGTGGATTGGTTATCACATCCCTCCCTTGAGTGTATTGTCTAAGTAGTAGGTCATGCTTCTTATAGCGTTGATTGACTACTTGCATCCACTAACTGTACCCATCATCTATCACTTAGCCCCGAACCGCATCCTTCAACTGCCGCCCTACACTGTGAAGATCGGGCCACCCTGTGCGTCTCACATCAGTTTATTAGGGTCTAATAGAGTTTGTTAGGTTTTATTACAGGTTATTGCGATTTATTAGTGTTTATTAGGGTTTTTAGGGTTTAATAGTTGGTTTTATGGTTTATTATGATTTATTAGTTGTTCATAGGGGTTATTAGTGGTTGTTAGGGTTTGTTACGGGTTTTTTCAGTTGTTTGGGGGTATATTCACTTTTTGGGTTTTATGGGTGTGTTTGGATTTTTTTATGATTTGTTAGGGTTATTTTAATGTTTTTGGGGTTTTGTTGCGTTTTGTTTTTTTTTGAATCATTTTTCAGGTTTTTGAAGCAATTGATAGGGTTTATGTTGCGTTGTTAGTGGCTTTAGTTGTTCTTTAGGGTTTTAGAGGTTTTTAGGGTTCTTTAGGGTGTATTTGGGTTTCTTTTGAGTTTTTTAGGGTTTGCTAGGGGGTTTTAGGGTTTTTAAGGGTTTTGTTGGGTTGGTTAGGGTTTTGTTAGGAATTTTTAGGCTTTTTAGGGTTTTTTATCCTTTCAGTGGTTTTTAGGTTTTTTAGGGTTCTTTGCAGTTTTTTTGAGGTTTTTAGGGTTTTTTAGGTTTATTTTTGGGTTTTTATGGGTTTTAGGGTTTTTTAGGGTTTTTAGGGGGGGGGTTTGGTTTTTTTATGGTTTTTTGGGGTTTTGTTAGGTTTTTCCGGGTTTGTTAGGGTTTTTTTGGGAATATTAGAATTTTGAATGGTTTAATAGCATTTTGTTGTAAATTTGGGTTTTTATGTATTTTGTAGCTTTTATTGGGGTCTAATTGGGTTTTTAGGGTTTATTACGATTTATTAGTGTTTATTAGGGTTTAGTAGCGGGATTTAGGGTTTATTAGGGTTTATTATGGTTTATTATTAGTTAGAAGGTTTTGTTAGGATTTAATTGTTCTTATTAGAGTTATTTAGGGTGTCTAAGGGTTTGTTAGGGTTTCTGAGGGTGTGTTAGGGTTTCAAAGTGTCACGAACCAGGCCGGGTCGCCATCCGACCCGACACTAGACCCAGTACGCGGCATGGCCCGAAGGGCGTTCCTGATCCCCATGGGATGGCACAAGTGCAAGGGTATCAAAACTAACCCATGGGAACGATTTGCTCGAAATAGTGCACACAAAACAACAAACAAGATAAATAAACTATAACTAAAAAAAAGATAACCAAACATACTTTAAACTAAAAACATGTTTAAATCTACAATTCAACTAAAAACTCAAAGTGAACAATAACAAATATAGAGAACTAAAACTCTAATACCAACCTCCAAGCGACACGAGAAGCCGCATCCCCAAGATACCAACACCAACCTGCACGTGAAGACCAACAACATCCAGATCCACTACCACTAGGCAGGGTGTCTCAACCTGGAATACAAAAAAACAGGGTCTACATACACCCAAAGGTTTATGTAGGGTGTGAGCCAAGAGCCCAATAGGACGTCACCCAATAAAAAGGTTCCATGCATAATCATTAAATGATAAATACATTTGCAATACTTACTAAAGCAAAGAAGTAAATGCTGGAACAACTTTAAAGAAAACGGGATTAAGGAAAACTGTTTCAAATAGAACAAATTAAATTAAAACACACACACCCTTACCTTTTAAAAAAAATAACCAATGTGTCACCCAGGTGAGCATAAAGTAACCAATGAGCACTAATATGGGAGAGGCTGCATGGGTGTTAGCTAGCTTGGGTCCCTAGATCTTCATGTCTCAGTGAAACGTGGCTTAGAAGGCCATGACCCTCAAAAAACATGGCTTAGAAGGCCACGACCCTCATAAAACATGGCTTAGAAGACCACGACCCTCGGAAAAGCATATGTTTAGTTTCTGTTGCAATCGTCAGTCCTGCCAGTGAAACCGAGTCGAGTCACCTCTGGAACACTATCCCACTAGTCTAGTCCACCCTCCTAGCTTCCTAGACTTCCCGATTTGTGCTCAAACAAGTTTAAAGTTCATGTCACATGTCACGCTAATGAATAAAAACCAAAAAGGATATTTACGCATGTAAAATCAGAATTTCACACCCAAACCCGCTTTTAAAACAATACACACACCAAAATCTTTTCAAAACATAATCTTTATAGGTTACATACTCAACTAAACCATTTGGACAATTTAGAAGACACTCATCACTAAACAAACCACCACTTACACACATAAACACCCTTTTCAAATAAGGCATACCCTAAAGTGTTTTTCAAGCACGTTTCACACCATTGTCACAACTAATTAAACCATAAAAAAATTATAAAGCAATAGAAAAGGCTTTAACATGATTTTACACACACACAAAAATAACTATTAATAAACCCAAAACACATTCCAATATTTAACGCACTCAAATACAATTTTAAAGTGTTACTTGTGCCACCCAAGCTATTGGATGAAAAATCTTACATCACATATAAGACGCCCTTGCACAAACTACACAATTTAATAATCGAAACATTAGAGCTTTTGAAACAATTTTAAATAAGTAACAACATAGGATATAAAACAGTAAATAGCACGACACATGATTTTCACAGAAAAATCAAACTAATATGGCATAAACATGGTACCAATAAATAAATGAAAAAAAATCATTCTGGAATGATGTGCACCCTAAGACTATTTTCAAAACCAATTCTGAATTCCCATACCATTTAATAAACCATTAAAAAATTCTATAAAACAATTTCAAGCGATGTCACATGCTTTTCCACACACAAAACTCACACAAAAACTCCCTTTATTACAAAATGCACATTTTCACCGCTTCATAATCCAATTCACACCTCTTCATAAATTAAATAAACTTTTTGCACAACTCATTTAACATAATCAAATTACTCAATAAGGGTTTTCATAGAAATTCACTATGAACTATACTAACATGCCACAAAATAAATCAATGCATGTTAAATACTTTTGAAAACTAAGTTCTCACCCAAATAATTAACAGAAGGCCATGCTAAAATAATCAGACATGAAAATTAATTTATCAAACAAAATTTATATGTGGAACCACCTTCCTCAGAGGAAGAATTTCCCAAACTTTTGTACGAAACTCCAATCCCACTCAATTCGCACCACAAGGAATCCAAATTCGACCTTAAATTAATAATTTGAACCAAAAAAATCAAAGTTGAACCCAAAAATAAGTGGTTAAACCTAAAAATCAAACCCAAACCCCTCTGTAAAACCAAAACTCAAAAAAAATGCAAAATAATAATAATAAAATTAAGGGGAGGCTTAACAGGAGGGGAGACCGCCAGAGGGAACCCGGATGTAGGAGGGGGTTCGGTGGGGTTCTGGGCTAGATGCAGTAGGGAAAGGGGGTGCGGCGCGATGAGGTACTAGTGGAAAAGGGCTGAGACGGGACGAGGGGGAGTCGGGGAGGTCTCGACCGGGTGATGGCTGGTCCGGCAGGGTACCAGAGAGAGGGGGTGCGATGCGGTGGGGTAAAGGAGGGGAGATGTGACGCGAAGGGGGGGAAGGTGGCGCAGAGGGGGTAGGGGAGTATGGGGAATAAATCTACGGCGTGATGGGAAGGTGAAGCTAGTGAGGGAGAGGTGAACTAGGGGGTGTAGGGGTTCGTAGGAAGGAGAAAAAAAATGAGGAAGGGGCTATGGGATCCAGGGGAAAAACCACACAATAGCAGCCCAAAGAAAAAAAAACCCTAAAGCGCTGGGAGGAAAAAAGAAAAAGAAAAAGAAAATAAAAATAAAACCAAAATAAAATTAGAATAATAATGGTAATAGTGATAAAAATAATAAAACTCAATTGATGGTAATAAAATAAAATAAAAGTTATAAAAATTATGGTAATAGTGATAATCATAATAATAATATACTTAAAATATTAATAATATTGCTATTATTATCATTAATTTTTTTTTCACTCGTCATTTTTATTTTGTTTTATTATTAATTCATTTTATTTCATTAATTTAACATCGAGTAGATGTGCGGAAAAATGGTCGAGGCTGTGTGGTGACCCCGGTGAGGTTGCGCGGCTTTGACACTGGCGCGTTGAATGCTGTCAAGGCCAAACTACACGTTTTTAAATAAGAACTCAAAAACATAAGTTGGGCTTCAACCTGAACTACCCGACACCAATCAAAATTAATAAAATAAATAAAATTGAAAATAGAGGGTGTGAAAATTCTCCCCAATATAAATATTTCCGTCGCTGGAAAGCCACAACTAAGTCTGAGACCCAGAGTAGGAAACAAAACCCCCTTAAGGTTCAAGGAGTATCCCCACAATCAACAAGCGAAAAAAGAAAAAGCATCATGCTCAGAGAAAGTGACTCAAAGACAACTTCACGAAACGCATAAAATGGAATTTTGGATATGTGCCACCCGCCCCAAAGAGCTAGAACATCTCCAGTTGATTAATCAAAGATAGGAAATCTCTCACGCACAGAAACCAAATTCACAAGCCGAAACACCTCAAGCATTATTAAACAAAAACCACACGGTTTGGCTAGAATGAACAAACAAGGTCAAAACACATCCAAGGAACACTCTTATCACTTGTCACCAAGACATCTTTAGAAACAGAACCAAAAGGTCAACATGGGGAAGCCCGAGGGGCTCCCCACCATTAAGAACCTACCAACACCCAATGCGAGACTGGAAGACCGAAACGAGGAGGTACAAGTAGACTCCCCGCCATTAAAGAAAAGTCCAACACTATTTCATTCTAGAGACATTCGTGTGAGACCCAACATGGGTCTCCCCACCATTAGAACTAACAGGAGATACATAACTTTGAAAATTTCACGATGGTGACCAAACACCCCACCACAAGGGGTGGGGAGGGTAGGGCCTAACTACTAGAGTGTCAAAACTACAACCCAAGACAAACCAACATCTTCACATCTCTGGATGAGCACTATTACAACTTTGAGACCGAATTACCCAACATATCCCATAAGGACCACTAAAACGATTTCATCCAGTGGAACATGACCCCCAAGAATCTAAGGTAATGAGATGACCCCACCTCCACATAGTCACAGAATCCTTACGCTCCCAAATGGTTTGTTTGGAATGGAACAAGTACAGGAAATGATTTAAACTACTTTGACATTCAACACCGATGATAGAACAAATTCGGGGTCCGATACACTCTTTGGGTTCCAGACCACGTGCTAGCTTCAATCTGAGGGCTATGGCTGGAGCCCTGATGTTTGAAGCATCTTATGCCTCGTAGTCAGGTGTCGAAGACTCCCTAATGGAGCTTCTCCCTTGGGTGCTGCACACAACCACGCCACAATTGAGACAACCCCATCAAACACAACACACCACGACATCTGACTACTCACTCGCGAAACATCCACCAAAACAGGGGTTTAGAGGATGCACATGAATCACCTCTTCTCCTTAACTAAGAAACATAAGGAGGAAAGACACACGACAAACACTCCCCTTTGAATAGAACTAGAACTCCCCGAGAAAACACACTCTTATGAAAACAGGGATTCCCGAAGGATCCTACGAAATCCACCCTTCCTCTTCAAAGAGAACTCACACTGCAAGACATCACCAATAATGACCCTTACAGCCGATAAAAGTACTAAAAATCCTTTCAAGGCACCAGTCAACACTGATAACTCTGAACCGCCTTCACCCTTCCCCGCTAGAATTCCTTTCGCTGCTTCCAGGGGGAAACCTCTAGACGCAACGATGACAAATCCCATACCCGACAACCAAGATAACTCAAAGAGACCAAATCTCCCATCAACTTCCATCACATCTGTCATTCCACTATGAGAGGATCCACTTAACCTAAAAGGAAAAAAAGGGATAGACTTATCATGATCACTGAAAGGGGAGAGTCCTTCGATCAACTAGAGGGCCATCAAACGATAAATTGCCTGTGGTCTCACTTCACTCGCATGTTAATGCTTTATGGGGGGGTTCACTAGTAAGGAAAGAAAACCATGGACCCAATCAATCTGGTCCAATGGCCAATACAGACCACAAACACTAAACATGCAGAGGAAACCACTACAGGGGTTTCCGAAGCACTTTTCAGAGAAACTACTAACCACACACTTTCACACCAACTTACCAATAAGAATTCAAACTCAAAACGCGAATCAGATGAAAAAAAGACTCTCGTCTTGAAATGCCTCAAATCCAACATTTCCAAAATACATGGACACACCACAAATCACCGGTTCTTAAACACCATTTTTTTTAACCAATATTTTTGAAAATAAACAAAGATGGTGGGTTGCACAAACACCAATGGTGTCTCGTGGACCTCACACATGCATGTTCCTGTGCCACACCGGCACCGGACTCATGTCCATCCAGGCACTCATCCACTCGTGGCATTAACCATTTCTCTTTCCATATACATTCATGCTTGTGGTTTCCCATGAGAACACTAAGAATCAAAACCAAAATATTCAACCCACAATTTTTAAATCTCACACATCATTTTCTTTTTAAAGTTCTTCATTTCAAAACATTTTCCAATGAAAAATCATTTCTTCTTAAAAACCAAATTTCCCACAATTCCAAAACAAAGAACGAGCAACAGTGCAAGAGGAAACTAGTGTCAGTGGGTGATTGGAACATATGGTTGGCGGCCATATGACAATAATGACACTGCCACAGAGGGTATTCTAGGACAGCGTCTCCGACTCTACATGGCTTTCTAGACCCTACGAGCTCACTGGGACCACATAACCTACTCACTTTTCATTTCCCCGAAAAAAGACTAACCACACAGACCAAAAATTTAAACAAACCTCAACTTACTTTGGTAACTCGAGTCCTGCCATGAGGTGTGCTGGGTAGGCACCTTACTCGTAGCCAGAATGTCATGTTATAACACCCTTAACATTGATATACCCTAACTCTATCATGAAAGAATGCGACCCAAGAGGTCAAAATCCTCTGATACCATTTTTTCATGAACCAGGATGGGTGGCCATCCGACCTGGCACCCGAACCAGTCTGCGGCATGGCCCAAAGGGCGTTCTCGATCCCCACGAGATGGCACAAGTTCCCGGGTATCAAAACTAACCCATGGGAACAATTTTCCCAAAATAGTACACACAAAAGAAATGACAAGATAAATAAACTAAAACTGAAAAAAAGATAACCAAACAGACCATAAAATAAAAACAGGTTTAAGTCTACAATTCAACAAAAAACTCAAATTGAACAATAATAAAGATAGAGAACTAAAACTCTAATACCATCCTCCAAGGTACATGAGAAGCCGCATCCCCAAGATACCAACACCAACCTGCATGCGAAAACCAAGAGCATCCAGAACCACTACCACTAGGGAGGGTGTATCAACCTAGAATATACAAAAACAAGGTCTACATACACCCAAAGGTATATGTAGGGTGTGAGCCAAGAGCCCAATAGGACATCACCCAATAAAAAAGTTCTACGCATAATCATTAAATGATAAATACATTTTCAATACTAACTAAAGCAAATAAGTAAATGCTGCAACATCTTTAAATAAAATGGGATTAAGGAAAACAGTTTCAAATGGAACAACTTAAATTAAAACACACACACCCGTACCTTTTTAAAAAAATAACCAATGTGTCACCCCGACGAGCATATAGTAACCAATGAGCACTAATATGGGAGAGGCCACAAGGGTGTTAGATAGCTTGGGTCCCTATATCTTTGTGTCTCGGTGAAATGTGTATTAGAAGGCCACGACCCTCAGAAAATGTGGCTTAGAAGGCCGTGACCCTCCGAAAATGTGGCTTAGAAGACCAAGACCCTCAAAAAAGCATATGTTTAGTTAGTGTTTCAATCGCCAGTCCTGCCAGTGAAACCGGGTCGAGTCACCTCCGGAACACTAGCCCACTAGTCTAGTCCACCCTCCTAGCTACCCGGGCTTCCTGGTTTGAGCTCAAACAAGTTTCAAGTTCATGTCACATGTCACACTAAGGCATAAAATCCCAACAGGATATTTACGCACGTAAAATCAAAATTTCACACCCAAACCCACTTCTAAAACCATACGCTCACCAAAATCGTTTCAAAACATAATATTCATATATTAAATACTCAACTAAACCATTTGGAAAATTTAAAAGACACTCATCACTAAACGAACCACCACTTACACACATAAACACCGTTTTCAAATAAGGAGAACACTAAAGCATTTTTCAAGCACGTTTCACACCATTGTCCCAACTAAGTAAACCATAAAAAAATTATAAAGCAATAGAAAAGGGTGTCACATGATTTTACACACACACAAAAATAACTATTAATAAACCCAACACACATTCCAACATTTAACACACTCAAATACAATTTTAAAGTGTTACTTGTGCCACCAAAACTGTTTGATGAAAAATCTTACATCAGATGTAAGACGCCCTTGCAAAAACTACACAATTTAATAATCCAAACATAAGATCTTTTGAAACAATTTTAAACAAGTAACAACACAACATATAAAACAGTAAACAACACGACATAGGTTTTTAACAGAAAAATCAAACTGATATGGCATAAACATGATACTAATAAATAAACGAAAAAAATTCATTCTGGAATGATGTGCACCCTAAGACAGTTCTCAAAACCAATTTTCAATTCCCATACCATTTAATAAACCATTAAAAAAATTCTATAAAACAATTTCAAGTGATGTCACATACTTTTCCACACACAAAACTCACACGAAAACTACCTTTATTACAAAATGCACATTTTCACCGATTCATAATCCAATTCACACCTCTTCATAAATTAAATAAACATGTTGCAGAACTCATTTAACACAATCGAATTACTCAATAAGGGTTTTCACAGAAATGCACTATGCACTATACTAACATGCCACAAAATAAATCAATGCATGTTAAATCCTTTTGAAAACTATATTCACACCCAAATAATTAAGGGAAGGCCATGCTAAAATAATCATACATACAAATTAATTTATCAAACAATAGTTATACATGGAACCACCTACCTCGGGTGAATAATTTCCCAAACTTTGGTATGAAACTCCAATTTCACTCAATTCGCACCATGAGGAATCCTAATTGGACCCTAAATTAATAATTATAACTAAAACAAATCAATTTTGAACCCAAAAATAAGTGGTTAAATTTAAAAATCATACCCAAATCCCTCTGTAATACCAAAACTCAAAGAAAGAAAAAAAAATGCAAAATAATAATAATAAAATTAAGGGGTGGCTTAACTGGAAGGGTGGCCACCGGAGGAAACCCAGAAGTAGGAGGGGGTTTGGTGGGGTTTCAGGTTGGATTCAGGAGGGAAAGGGGGTGCGATGCAACGAGGTACCAGCGGAAGGGGGCTGTGATGGGCCAAGGGGGAGCTGGGGAGGTCTCATCCTGGTGATGGATGGTCTAGTGGGGTACCAGGGAGAGGGGGTGAGATGCGACGGGGTAAAGGAGGGGAGATGCAATGCGAAGGGGGGGAAGGCGACGTGAAAAGGGGAGCAGAGTCTGGGGAATAAAGCCACAGTGTGATGGGAAGGTGAAGCCGGCGAGGGAGAGGTGAACCAGGGGGTGCGTAGGTTCGTGGGAAGGAGAAAAAAAATGAGGAAGGGGCTACGGGATCCAGGGAAAAAACCACACAACAGCAGCCCAAAAAAAAGAAAGAAACCCTAAATCACTGGGAGGAAAAAAGAAAAAGAAAAAGAAAATATAAATAAAACCAAAATAAAACAAAAAATATTTTAAAAAAACTAAAATTAGAATAATAATTGTAATAGTAATAAAAATAATAAAACTCATTTGATTGTAATAAAATAAAATTAAAGTTATAACAATTATGGTTATAGTGATAATCATAATAATAATATTGTTAAAATATTAATAATATTGCTATTATTATCATTAAAACAATCTTTTTTTCACTCATCATTTTTATTTTCTTTCATTATTAATTCATTTTATTTCATTAATTTAACATCAATCATACGTGCGTAGAACCGGGAGAGGCCGTGCGGTGACCCAGGTGAGGCTGCGCAGCTTTGACACCGGCACGCTGAACGCTGTCAAGGCCAAACTGCACGTTTTTAAATAATAACACAAAAACATAAGTCAGGCTTCAACCTGAACTACCCGACGCCAATCAAAATTAATAAAATAAATAAAATTGAAAATGGTGGGTGTGACACAAACGGTGGGTTATGGTTTTTATGGGCGGGTTATGGTTTCTAAGTGTGTGCTATGGTTTCTAAGGGATTCTAAGGTTGTGTTAGGGTTTTTATGGGTGTGTTGGGGTTTTTAAGTGTGTGCAAGGGTTCCTAAGGGTGTGTTAGGGTTACTAAGGGTGTATTAGGGTTTTTAAGGGTGTGTTAGTGTTTCTTAGGTTTGATTAGGGTTTTGTTTGGGTTTTTAGGGTTTTTAGGGTTATGTTAGGATTTCTTATGGTTTATTAATGGTTTTTAGGGTTTCTTAAGGTTTTTTTGTTTATTGGGGTTTCTTGGGGCTTCTTGGGTTTTGTTAGGTCTTGTTTGGGTTTGTTAGGGTTTTTTAAGGTTGTTATGTTTTTTTCTATTTTTTGGGTTTGTTAGGGTTTGTTAGGGTTTTTTAGGGGTTGTTAGTGTTTTTTAGGGTTTGTAAGGTTTTATTAGGGGTTTTCATGGTTTTTAATGGTTTTAGTGTGTATGGGGTTATTCGCGGTTTTTTAGGGTTATTTATTTGTTCATGGTTGTCACAGATGTGTAGAGCTAGTCGCAAGCTTCAATTTGATATGTGGTAGACGTGAAACATACAACCAGAGCAGAAGTTATGGTCATTTGGAGGACATAAAGACATGTTGGGTCGTTAAGAATGTGATAAGGTGTTCTTATTGGTCACAGATGTGTAGATCTAGTTTAATTCTTCGATTTGATATATGGTAGAGGCAAAACGGACTCTCGGAGAAGAAGTTATGATCTTCTAGAGGGTTTAAGTACCTTTTTGGGCCTTCAAGGATGTGAGAAGGAGCTTCAGTGGTTATAGGAGTGTAGGTCTAGTATCAAGCTTCTATTTGATATGTGGTAGAGGTAAAAAACACCCATATAAGAAGTTATTGCAAAACGGACAACAATAGCCAATCTTTTGACCATCCAAAGGGATTTTGGGTCTTTGGGGGGTTCAAGAATGTCAGAAAGGGTTCTAGTGGTCACCAAAGTGTGTATATTTTCACAATCTTCAATTTGATATATGGTAGATCCAAAATTAACACACTTAGAAGAAGTTATTGTCGTTTTAAATTGAGCAACCCTCCTAGCGGCTAAAAACCTAAGAAACCCGCAACTCACTAAAATAGTCATAACTTCTCCTTCGGGTGTCCGTTTGAGTGTTGTGACTAGTAAAATCGAAGATCGTGAGATGAGTGAGGACCAAGTCTAATAAAAACTGTGAGAAGATCAAAGAAACAGAAGATATATTAGTTATACCGCTCCAAATAAAATTCCAACTTCAAAAGGCCATTAATTTCACTCCGGTTGTCCATTTGATCTCTACCACATATCAAATCGAAGGCCTCCAAAACTCCATTTCCGTGTCTGGATCCCTGTAAATTTTTTCTTAAAAATGTCTATAACTTCTATTATGTGTGTCTGTTCGGCCTCTAGAACCTGTTTTTATTGTAGTTCATTCCATGGGATTTAGTTTGACTATTCACGAAGTGGAAATGGACACATGAAGAAGAAGTTATGCCTTTTTTAATTACTCTGTGATTTGTTAGGTTTTTTGAGACACCATTTCTAGCGCTTTTGTCTTGTCTGCTATTTTTTCAAACAACTATAACTTATTATTACTGTTATTATTGTTATTATTATCATCATCTCATGCAAATGCACATGCACATGCACGTGTGTTATTATTAGATATTTATTACCATGCACATGCACATTAAATGAACACACGTTATTTTATTATCACATGCACTGTTATTATTATTATTATTATTATTATTATTATTTTGGTTGTTGTTGTTGTTGTTGTTATTGTTGTTTTTTTTGTTGTTATTGTTATTATCATCACATAAAAATGCACATCCAAGTGCACATACATGCACATTCAATGAATGTGATTTATTCTATTATCACATGTGTTGTTAATAATAATAATAATAATAATATTATTATTATTATTATTATTATTATTATTATCATCATCATCACATGAAAATGCAATGCACGGGAGTTATTATTTATTACCATACAAATGCACACGTAATGCACATGCAATATTCTATTATCATATGCATTAGTACAACTACTATTATCACCACAACTACTACTATTATTACTAATGTTGTTATTATTACAATCATCACATGTAAACGCAGATGCACCTGCATTATTATTTATTATTTATTACCATGTACATGCATATGCAATGCACTTGTATTATTCTTTTATTATAATAATAATAATAATTATTATTATTATTATCACAGTTTTTATTATTATTAATATTATCATTATTATTATCATTATCACATGCAAATGCACATTCATGTGCGTTGTTATTTATTATTTATTACCATGCACATACATGCGTTATTATAATAATAATTATTATAACAATTAGTATTATTAATATTATCATCAAATGTAAATGCACATGCACATGCTTGTGCGTTCTTATTTATTATTATTTATTTATTATTTACTACTACGCACGTGCACTTGAAATGAACTTGCATTGTTCTATTATTATTATTGTTATTGTTATTTTTATTATTTTTATTATATTATTCTTATTGTTGCAGTTGTTTGTATCATCAAATACAAATGTACATGCCTGTGTGTTGTAATTTATTATTTATTACCATGCATGTGCATTCGTCATTATCATTATCATTACATGTAAATGCACATGTACGTGCATTATTATATATTATTTATTATCATGCATATGCAAATGCAATGCACTGGTGTTATTCTATTATCACATGTGTTATTATTATTTATTCTAATGCACGTGCACACACAATGCACGTGTTTTATTTTTTATCACATGTGTTATTATTTATTATTTATTATCATTCACATGAAAATGCACATTCATGTGGACTTGGTTATTATTTATTGTTTATTACCATGCACATGCACACGCACATGCACTTGCACATGCACATGCACATGCACATGCACTTGTATGTGGGTAATTATTTATTAATTATTATCATTCACATGCATATGCACATAAACATGAAATTCACATGTGTTATTATTTATTATCATTCACATGCAAATACGCAAGCATATGCACATGCACGTGCATTATGATTTATTATTTAAACCATGAAAATGCATATGCACATGCACGTGCATTATTACTACTATTATTATTAGAGGTATTTTTAAGGTTTACTATCATTTTTTAGGATTTTTAGGAGTTATTAACATTTATTATGGTTTGTTAGTGTTTTAGGGATTTTAATGGTATATTAGCATTTTTTTAGGGTTTGGTGGGGGTTATTAAGATTTTATTAGGGTTAATTATGGTGTGTCAAGGTTTATTAGGGTTTATTAGGTATTTTTGGGTTTTATTAGGATTGAGTTGGGTTTATTAGGGAATATTATGGTATATTGTGGTATATTTGGGTATGTTTAGGATTTATTAAGGTTTATTGTGGTTCATTATGGTTTATTAATTTTTAAGAGGGTATATTAGGGTTTTTATTATTTATTAGTGTTTATTAGGGTTTATTATCACTTTTAAGCTTTGATAGGTTTTATTAGCATTTATTAGGGGTTTTAGGGATTTTTAATGGTATATTTGTGTTTTTTAGGGTTTAGTGGGGTTTATTATGGTTTATTATGGTGTGTTAAGGTTTATTAGGGTTGAGTAGGTATTTTTAGGGTTTTATTAGGGTTTATTCAGTATGTTTAAGGTTTTATTATGTTTTATTAGGTTTGAGTATGGTTTATTAGGGTTTGTTAGGGATTTTTAGGGTTTACTAGGGTTTTTTGTGTATTTATTATTTTATATGAGTGTTTTTTAGTTTTTGTTAATATATATAAGGGGTTTTTATGAATATTTAAGTTTTATTAGCGTGTTTTTAGTGATTGTGAGAATTTGTAATGGTTTAGTAGCTTTTATTTGAATTTATTATGGTCTATTAGGGTTTCTAGGGCTTTTAATGGTTTTTTGCATTTTTTTGTTTATTGGGGTTTATTTGCGTTTTATTAGGTTTTTTATGGTGTGTCAAGGTTTATTAGGGTTGAGAAAGTATTTTTAGGGTTTTATTATGGTTTTATTAGGATTTATTAGTTTTTATTAGGGTTTATTAGGGATTTTTAGGGTTTATTAGTGTTTGTTAGGTGTTTATTAGTCTTTTTATTTTATTAGGATATATTAGTATTTGTTAGGTCTTTTTAGAAAATATAGCGTTTTTTTATTTTTTGTGAGTGTTTTTTTATTTTGTGATCATTTTTAGGGTTTCATAGATTATATTAGAGTTTATTATGGTTTATTGGGTCTTCTAGGGATTTTTACGGTATATTATCATTTTTTTCTTTATTAGGTTATATTAGTGTTTTTAGGTCTTTTTAGGTAATATAGCACATTTTTATTGTTTGTGATCGTTTTTTATTGTTTGTGAGCATTAGGGTTTATTTGGTTATATTAGAGTTTATCAGGGTTTCTAGGGATTTTTAAGTTATACTAGCGTTTTTTTCCTTTATTAGGGTTTTGTAGGGTTTTATAAGGGTTTATTATGGCGTGTTAAGGTTTGTTAGGGCTGAGTAGGGTTTATTTGGCTTTATTTATGGTTTATAATGGATTTTTAGGGGTTTTTTGGGGTTTATTAGGGTTTATTAGTGTTTGTTAATGTCAATTAGGGTTGGTTAGGGTTGTTTTTTTTAACATGTTTTTAGGGTTTATTAGGTTTTATTATCATTTATTAGGGTTTACTAGGTATTTTTGGGGTTTTATTATGGTTGAGTAGAGTTTCTTAATGTTTTTAGGGATTATAAAGTTTTTTTAGGGATTATTAGAGTTTATTAGGGGTTTATTAGGGTTTATGATTTTATATTATGGTATATTAGGGTTTAATATTTTTAAGGTTTTTAAAGCATATTTATGGTTTTTGTGGAATTTTTTAGGGTTTGTGTAGCATTGTTAGAGTTTATGTAGCATTTTTAGTGTTTATGTAGCATTTTAGGGTTTAGTTAGCATTTTTAGATTTTATGTATCATTTTTAGGGTTTATATAACATTTTTAGGGTTTACGTAGTGTGTTTAGGGTATAGGTTTTATGTAGCATTTTTTAGGGTTTATGTTGCATTTTTTTGGGTTTATGTAGGGTTTTTAGGGGTGATGTAGCATTTATGTTGCATTTCTTAGGGTTTATGTAATGTTTTTAGGGTTCATGTAGTGTTTTTAGGGTTTTTTATTGTGTTTTTTGGTTTTATGTAGCATTTTTTAATGTTTACGTTGCATTGTTTTGGGTTTATGTTGTGTTTTTTAGGGTTTTTGTTACAGTTCTAGGGTTTATGTAGTGCTTTTAGGGTTTATATAGTGTTTTTTGGGTTTATGTTGGGTTTTTTTGTTTCTGTAGTGTTTTAGGGTTTTGTTGCATTTTTAAGGGTTTATGTAACGTTTTAAGGGTTTACGTACCTATTTGAAGCCTTGTTTAGCTTTTTAATCGTTGTTTATGGTTTGTAGTTTTTTTAGGGGTTTTAAGGGTTGTTAATAGGTGTTTATAGTTTTTTATTGTATCTGATGTATTTTTAATAGTTTTGTTTTGGGGGGGGGGAGGGGGGTTATGGGTTTATTTCTTTTTTTGGGATTGATAGGGGTTGTTAGGGTTTTTTAGTGTGTTTTAGGGTTTGTTTGGGTATTGTAGCGGTTTTTTGGGTTTATAAAATGTGTTTTAGCAATTTTTGGATTATTTAGGGTTTTTAGTGTTCTTTAGAGTTTAATATGGTTATTTACGGTTTATTTGGATTCATTAGTGTTTATTAGCATTTTTTAGGATTTGTTACAGTTTATTAGCGTTTTGTTGTATATTAGGGTTTTATTGGGTTTTTGTTGGCATTAATAGCTTTTTCTAGGTTTTATTAACCTTTTTAAGGTTATTTAGGATTTATTAGGGTTTATTAGGGTTTATTTTATTTATTGGGGTTTAGTAATGTGTATTTGGGTTTATAACGATTTATTAGGGTTTATTGTCGTTTATTTGGGGTTTGTTATGGTTTGTTTCAGTTTTTTACGATTTATTTGGCATTAATAGGATTTTTTACGATTTATTTGGGGTTTTTAGGGTTTATTACAATTTATTTTGGGGTTATTAGGGTTTGTTAGGGTTTATTAGTTGGTTTTAGGGGTTTGTAGGCTGTTATTTGGAGGTTTTTGTTGCCTTTTGTCGGGTTTGTTAGGGGTTTTAGTGATTATTAGGGTTTATTATGGCTTAATAGTGGTTTTTATTTTATATTAGGAGTCTTAGGGATTTTTTAGTGTTTATTAGGGTCTAATAGAGTTTTTTAGGGTTTATTACATGTTATTACGATTTATTAGTGTTTATTAGGTTTTTTAGGGTTTAATAGTGGGTTTTAGGGGTTATTAGGGTTTATAAGTGGTTTTTAGGCGTTGTTAGTAGTTGTTAGGGTTTGTTAGGTTTTGTAAGGTTTTTAGGGTTTGTTACGGTTTGTTTGAGTTGTTTGGGGTTTCATGCATTTTTTGGGTTTTATTGGTGTGTTTGGATTTTTATGCTTTTTTAGGGTTATTTTAGTGTTTTTTGGGGTTTTGTTGTGTTTTGTTGGTTTTGAAGCATTTTTTTGTTTTTGTAGCAATTTTAAGTGTTTATGTAGCGTTGTTAGTGGCTTTAGTGGTTCTTTAGTGTTTTTTAGGGTTCTTTATAGTTCTTTATGGTGTTTTAGGGTTTCTTTTGAGGTTTTTAGGGGTTGCTAGGGGGTTTTAGGGTTTTTAAGGGTTTTATAGGGTTGTTTTGGGTTTTTTAGGAATTTGTAATATTTTTAGGGGTTTTCTAGTGTTTTTAGGGGTTTTAGGGGTTTTAGCACTTTTTCGGGTTTTTTTGAGAATTTTTTGAGGTTTTTAGGTGGTTTTAGGTTTGTTTTTAGGTTTTTTCAGTTTTTTCATGTTTTTAGGAGTTTTAGGGTTTTTAGGGTTTTTAATATTTTTTAGGGGTTTTAGGGTGTTTAGGGTTTTTAGGGTTTTTAGGTTTTTTTAGGGTTTTGTCTAGTTTTTCCAGGTTTGTTAGGGTTTTTTCTGTGAATATTAGTGTTTTGAATGGTTTAATATCATTTTTGTTGTATATTTGGGGTTTTAGGTATTTTTTAGCTTTTATTGGGGACTAATAGGGTTTTTAGGGTTTATTAGGATTTTTAAGTGTTTATTAGGGTTTAATAGTTGGATTTAGGATTTATTAGGGTTTATTATGGTTTATTATTGGTTGGTAGGGTTTGTTTGGATTTATTAGTGCTTATTATATTGATTTATGGTGTCTAAGGGATTTTTAGGGTTTCTAAGGGTGTGTTAGGGTTTCTAAGGGTGGGTTAGGGTTTTTATGGGTGAGTTAGGGTTTATAAGGGTGTGTTATGGTTTCTAAGGGTTTCTAAGGTTGTGTTAGGATTTCTATGGGTGTGTTTGGGTTTCTAAGGGTGTGATAGGGTTTCTAAGGGTGTGTTAGGGTTTCTAAGGGTGTGTTAGGGTTTCTAAGGGTGTGTTAGTGTTCCTTAGGTTTTCTTAGGGTTTTGTTAGGGTTTTTAGGGTTTTGTTAGGGTTTCTTATGGTTTCATAGGGGTTTTTAGTGTTTCTTAAGTTTTTTTAGTTTTATTGGGGTTTATTAGTACTTCTTGGGGTTTGTAGGGATTGTTAGGGTTTGTTAGGGTTTGTTATGTTTTTTAGGGTTTTTTGAAATTTGTTAGGGTTTTTTAGGGTTTGTTAGGGTTTGTTAGGGTTTGTTATGTTTTTTAGGGTTTTTTGAAATTTGTTAGGGTTTTTTAGGGTTTGTTAGGGTTTTTTAGGGTTTTTCATGGTTTGTAATGGTTTTTAGTGTTTATGGGGTTTTTCATGGGTTTTAGGGTCATTTTGTTGTTCATGGTTGTCACAGATGTGTATAGCTAGTCGCAAGCTTCAATTTGATATGTGGTAGAGGTGAAACGGACCCCCAAAGCAGAAGTTATGGTCATTTGGAGGACTGAAGGACCTTTTGGGACTTTAAGAACATGATAAGGTGTTCCTATTGGCCACAAATGTGTAGATCTAGTCGAAAGCTTCAATTTGATATATGGTATAGGTAAAACGGACTCCCTGAGTAAGAGTTATGGTCTTTTGGAGGGTTTAAATACCTTTTTGGGCCTTCAAGGATGTGAGTAGGTTCTTCAGTATTTATAGGAGTGTAGTTCTAGTCGTAAGCTTCTATTTGATATGTGGTAGAGGCAAAACGGACACCTATAGAAGAAGTTGTTGCAAAACAGACTTCCGGAGTAGAAGTCATGGTCTTTTGGACGGTTTAAATATCTTTTTGGGCCTTCAAGGATGTGAGAAGGTGATTCAGTAGTAATAGGAGTGTAGGTTTACTCGCAAACTTTGATTTGATATGTGGTAGAGGCAAAACGGACACCCATAGAAGAATTCATTGCAAAACGGGCACCAGAAGCCTATCTTTTGACCATCCAAAGGGATTTTGGGTCTTTTGGGGGGTTGAAGAATGTAAGAAAGGGTTCCAGTGGTTACCAGAGTATGTATCTTTTCAAAATATTCAATTTGATATGTGGTAGAGTCAAAATAAACATAGGTAGTAGAAGTTATTTTCATTTTAAATTGAGCAACTCTCCTAGTGGCTAAAAACCGATGAAACCCGCAACTCACTAAAATAGGCATAACTTCACCTACAGGTGTCTATTTGAGCGTTGTGACCAGTAGAATCGAATCATGTGAGATGAGTGAGAACCAAGTTTAGTAGAGACTATGATAATATCAAATAAATATAAGATATATTAGGTATACAACTCCAAAAAAAGTCCAACTTCAAACGGCCATAACATTCGCTCTGGCTGTCCGTTTGAGCTCTACCACATATCAAATCGAAAGTAGCAAAGAGATCAATGCAAAAGGATGGGTTGAACATAGTTCAGTCATGTTTGAGACCCTAAAATCCTAGAAACACATCAGAAGGCCTCCAAAACTCCATTTCTGTGTACGGATCCCTGTCAAATGTTTCTTAAAATGGTCATAACTTCTGATCTGTGTGTCTGTTCTCCCTTCAAAACCTATTTTTATCATAGTTTGTTCCATGAGATTCAGTTTGACTATTCACAGAGCAGAAATGGACACCTGAAGGAGAAGTTATGCCTTTTCAATGACTCTTTGATTTGTTAGGTTTTTCGAGACCCCATTTCTAGCATTTTTGTCATGTATGCTGTTTTTTCAAACAACTATAAATTATTATTACAGTTATTATTATTATTATTATCATCATCTCATCCACATTCACATGAAAATGTACATGCTTTATTATTATATTTTTATTACCATGCACGTGCACATTCAATGCACACACGTTATTTTATTATCACATGCGTTGTTATTATTATTGTTATTATTATTATTGTGGTTGTTGTTGTTGTTGTTGTTGTTGTTGTTATCATCACATGAAAATGCACATACGAATGCACATACATGCACATTCAATGCATGTGCATTATTATATTATCACATGCATTGTTATTAATAATAATAATATTATTATTATTATTATTATTATCATCATCACATGCAAATGCATTGCACGAGCGTTATTATTTATTACCATGCACGTGCACACGTAATGCACATGCAATATTCTGTTATCACATGCATTGGTACTACTACTATTATCACCACTAATACTGCTATTATTACTACTACTGTTGTTATTACTATCATCACATACAAATGTATATGCACGTGTGTTATTATTTATTATTTATTACCATGCACGTGCATATGCAATGCACTTGTATTATTCTTTTATTATTATTATTATTATTATTATTATTATTACAATTATTATTATTATTATTATTATTATTATTATCATTATCATTATTATTATCATTATCACATGCAAATTCACATGCATGTGCATTGTTATTTATTATTTATTACCAAGCACGTGCATGCATTATTATTATTATTATTACAATTAATATTATTAATATTATCATCAAATGTAAATGCACATGCACATGCATGTGCATTCTTATTTATTATTATTTATTTATTATTTACTACTATGCACGTGCACATAAAATGCAAGTGCGTTATTTTATTATTATTATTATTATTATTATTATTATTATTATTATTATTGTTTGTATCATCAAATAAAAATGCACATGCACGTGCATTGTTATTTATTATTTATTACCATGCACGTGCATGCGTCCTTATCATTATCATTACATGTAAATGCACATGCATGTGTGTTATTATATATTATTTATTATCATGAACATGCAAATGCAATGCACTTGCATTATTTTATTATCACATGTGTTATTATTATTTATTCTCATGCACGTGCACACGCAATGCATGTGCAGTATTCTATTATCACATGTGTTATTATTTATTATTTATTATCATTCACATGAAAATGCACATTCATGTGTACTTGGTTATTATTTATTGTTTATTACCATGCACATGCACATGCACATGCACATGCACATGCACTTGGATGTGCGTTATTATTTATTATTTATTATCATTCATACGCACTTGCACATACACATGTAATTCAAATGCGTTATTATTTATAATTTATTATTTATTATCATTCACATGCAAATGCGCAGGCATATGCACATGCATGTGCATTATGATTTATTATTTAAACCATGCACATGCATATGCACATGCACGTGTGTTATTACTAGTATTATTATTAGAGGTATTTTTATGGTTTACTATCATTTTTTAGAATTTTTAGGTGTTTTAACATTTATTATGGTTTGTTAGGGTTTTGGATTTTTTAATGGTATAGTAGAGTTTTTTAGGGTTTGGTGGGGGTTATTAGGATTTTATTACGGTTTATTATGGTGTGTTAAGGTTTATTTGTGTTTATTAGGTATTTTTAGGGTTTTATTAGGATTGAGTTGGGTTTATTAGGGTGTATTATGGTATATTATGGTATATTTGGGTGTGTTAAGGATTTATTAGGGTTTATTATCGTCCATTATGGTTTATTAATTTTTAAGAGGGTATATTAGGGTTTTTTAGGGTTTAGTAGTGTTAATTAGTGTTTAATAGTGATTTTAAGCTTTTTTAGGTTTTATTAGCATTTATTAGGGGTTTTAGGGCTTTTAATGGTATATTTGAGTTTTTTAGGGTTTAGTGGGGTTTATTATGGTTTATTATAGTGTGTTAAGGTTTATTAGGGTTGAGTATGTATTTTTAGGGTTTTATTTGGACTTAGTAGGTATATTTAGGGTTTTATTAGGGTTTATTAGGGTTGAGTAGTATTTATTAGGGTTTGTTAGGTATTTTTAGGGTTTACTTGGTTTTTTTAGTGTTTTTGATTAGGGTATATGAGTGTTTTTTAGTTTTTGTTAATATATATGAGGGGTTGTTAGAAGTTTTTAGGCTTTATTAGCATGTTTTTAGTGTATGTGAGAATTTTTTATGGTTTATTAGGTTTTATTAGAATTTATTATTGTTTATTAGGGTTTCTAGGGATTTGTAATGGTTTGTTTTCATTTTTTTGTCAATTTGGGTTTAGTTGGGTTTTATTAGGTTTTATTATGGCGTGTCAAGGTTTATTATGGTTGAGAAGGTATTTTTAGGGTTTTATTATGGTTTAATTAGGGTTTATTAGTTTTTATTAGGCTTTGTTAGGGATTTTTAGGGTTTATTAGGGTTTGTTATGGGTTTATTAGTTTTATTTTATTTTATTAGGTTATATTAGTGTTTGTTAAGTCTTTTTAGATAAGATAGCATTTTTATTGTTTGTGAGAGTTTTTTTGTGATCTTTTTTATGGTTTCTTAGCTTATATTAGCATTTATTATGGTTTATTATGGTTTCTAGATATTTTTAAGGTATATTAGATTTTTTTCTTTATTAGGTTATATTAGTGTTTTTAGGTATTTTTAGAAAATATAGCATGTTTTTATTGTTTGTGATTATTTTTTTATTATTTGTGAGATTTTTTAGGGTTTACTAGGTTATATTAGAGTTTATTAGAATTTCTAGGGATTTTTTAAGGTATAATAGTGTTTTTTTCGTTATTAGGGTTTTGTAGAGTTTTATTAGTGGTCATTATGGTGTGTTAAGGTTTTTTAGGGTTCGGTAGGGTTTATTTGGATTTATTTATGGTTTATTAGGGATTTTTAGGGTTTGTTTGAGGTTTATTACAGTTTATTAGTGTTTATTAGTGTCTATTAGGGTTGGTTAGGGTTGTTTAGGTTTTCTTAACATGTTTTTAGGGTTTATTAGGTTTTATTATCATTTATTAGGGTTTATTAGGTATTTTGGGGGTTTTATTAGGGTTGAGTGGAGTCTCATAGAGTTTTTATGGATTATAAGGCGTTTTTAGGGATTATTATATTTTATTAGGGGTTTATTAGGGTTTAATTTTTTATATTATTCTATATTAGGGTTTAATATTTTTGAGGGTTTTGAAGCGTCTTTAGGGTTTTTGTAGCATTTTTTAGTGTTTGTGTAGCGTTATTTGAGTTTATGTAGCATTTTTAGTGTTTATGTAGTGCTTTTAGGGTTTAGTTAGTAGTTTTAGGTTTTATGTAGCATTTATAGGTTTTATGTAACATTTTTAGGGTTTATTTAGCGTGTTTAGTGTTTAGGTTTTATGTAGCATTTTTTAGGCTTTATGTTGCACTTTCAAGGTTTATGTAGCGTTTTTAGGGGTGATATAGGATTTATGTTGCATTTTTTAGGGTTTATGTAAAGTTTTTAGGGTTCATGTTGTGTTTTTTGGGTTTATGTTGTGTTTTTAGGTTTTATGTAGCGTTTTTTAATTTTTATGTTGTGTTGTTTAGGGGTTATGTTACGGTTCTAGGGTTTATGTAGTACTTTTTGGGTTTATGTTGCGTTTTTTGGGTTTATGTTGCGTTTTTGGGTTCATTTGGCGTTTTTAGGGTTTATGTTGCATTTTTAGGATTTATGTAATATGTTTTGGGTTTTTCTATCTATTTGTTTTCTTTTTTAGGGTTTTAATGGTTGTTTATGGGTTGTAGTGGTTTTTTGGGTTTTTAAGGGTTGTTAACAGGGTTTTATGGTTTTTATGGTATTTGATGGGGTTTAAAAGGTATTTTTGTGGGTTTTTAGGGGTTTATTTCTTTTTTGGGACAGATTGGGGTTGTTGGGGTTTTTAGTGTGTTTTAGGGTTTGTTTGGGTATTGTAACGGTTTTTATTGTTTTTGTAATGTGTTTTAGCGTTTTTTGGGTTCTTTGGGGTTTCTTAGTGTTCTTTGGGGTTTATTAGGGTTCTTTGGGGTTTATTAGTGTTATTTAGGATTTGTTACGGTTTATTAGCTTTTTTTATTTTATATTAGGGTTTTATCGGGTTTTTGTAAGCATTAAAAGCTTTTTCTAGGGTTTATCAACCTTTTTAGGGTTATTTAGGATTTATTGGGGTTTCTTAGGGTTTATTTTATTTATTGGGTTTTATTAACATGTATTTGTGTTTATTATGCTTTATTAGGGTTTATTATGATTTGTTAGGGTTTATTGCAGTTTATTAGGGGTTTTGTTATGGTTTGTTACAGTTTGTTATGATTTATTTGGCGTTGTTAGGATTTATTACAATTTATTTCGGATTGTTAGGGTTTTTTACGATTTATTATGGAGTTATTAGGGTTTATTAGGGTTTATTAGTGGGTTGTAGGGTTTTTAGGCTATTATTTGGCGGGTTTTGTAGTGTTTGTCGGGTTAGTTAGGGTTTTTTGTGATTATTTGGATTTATTATGGTTCAATAGTGTTTTTATTGTATATTAGGGTTTTTAGGGATTTTGTAGCATTTATTAGAGTATAATAGGGTTTTTAGGGTTTATTAGAGGTTATTATGATTTATTAGTGTTTATTAGGGTTTTAGGGTTTAATAGTGGGTTTCAGGTGTTATTTGGGTTTATTAGTGGGTCTTAGGGGTTATTATGGTTGTTAGGGTTTGTTTGGTTTTGTTAGGGTTTGTTAGGATGTGTGTTATTATATTATCACACACGTTATTATTATCATTATTATCATTATCATTATTATCATTATCATTATTATAATTATCATTATTGTTATTGTTATTATTATTATTATTATTATTATTATTATTATTATTATTATTATTATCACATGCAAATGCAGATGCACATGCGTTATTATTTATTATATATTATTTATTTCCATGCATGTGCATATGTTGTTGTTGTTATTATTATTATTATTACTATTATTATTGTTATTATCATCACATGCGAATGCACATGCACGTCCGTTATTATTTATTACCATGCACGCGCACATGCAATGCACGTACATTATTCTATTATCACATTCATTTTTATTATAATTTTAATTATTACTATTATTGTTATTATTATCATCACGTGCGCTATGAGTTATTATTTATTATCATGCACTGCACATGCAATGCACATGCATTATTCTATTATCACATGCGTTGTTTTTATTATTATTATTATTATTATTATTATTATTATTATCATCATCATCTCATGCACATGCACATGCAATTTTATTTATTTTTTATTACTATGCACGTGCATATTCAATGCACACACGTTATTTTATTATCACATACGTTGTTATTCTTATTGTTATTATTATTATTGTGGTTGTTGTTTTTTGTAGTTTCCCAATTCATTCCCCAAAGGAATTTATTAAAAAAGAAAGTAACATTACAATCATGAGGTGTAAAGAGCTTACACCAGTAGGGAAAAGATAGGGATACTGAGAGATAAGTCAAGCAGCCCAAATACTCCTAATAGAGGCAGTAGTACCTTCATTCTGCCAAGGTAAGCAGATCCTCAAAAGTCCAGCCAACTCAAATTTTAGATCAGGATGGTAGAGCAGAAATTCCATTCTTTATGCGCTTCCAGGACAGCTCCTCATGAAGGCAGAACTGCAACTGAAGAACCGGTGCAATGATCAACCAACAAAGTATCAGAATCAAGCAGATCTACAAAAACAGAGCTAGAAATGGACCACTTAAGTTGGTAAAATGTGAACAGGATCTAGCTAGATAGAGTCCAGATAGAGAAGCATAAATTCACAGTTTCCAGATAATAAACAACAATATCATCTAAAAAAATTTCCAAAGATTATACCAGAGCAAGACAGTAATCGACTCCCATAATGCACATGCAAATGCGCATGAAAATACATAAACACGCACATTCAATGAATGTGCAATATTCTATGATCAAATGTGTTGTTATTAATATAATAATAATATTATTATTATTATTATCATCGCCATCATCATCACATGAAAATTCAATGCATGCGTGTTATTATTTATTACCATGCACATGCACACGTAATGCACATGCAATATTCTATTATCACATGCATTGGTACTACTACTATTATCACTACTACAACTACTGCTATTATTATTATTATCATCACATGCAAATGCAGATGCACGTGCGTTATTATTTATTATTTATTACCATGCACGTGCATATGTAATGTACTTTTATTATTCTTTTATTATTATTATTATTATCATTATCATTATTATTATTATTATCATTATCACATGAAAATCCACATGCATGTATGTTGTTATTTATTATTTATTACCATGCACGTGCATGCGTTATTATTATTATTATTATTATTACAATTAGTATTATTAATATTATTATCAAATGTAAAAGCACATGCACATGCATGTGCGTTCTTATTTACTATTATTTATTTATTGTTTACTACTATGCAGGTTCACATGCAATGCACTTGTGTTATTATATTATTATTGTTGTTGTTGTTGTTGTTGTTGTTTGTATCATCAAATACAAATTCACATGCATGTGCGTTGTTATTTATTATTTATTACCATGCACGTGCATGCGTCATTGTCATTATCATTACATGTAAATGCACATAAATGTGTGTTATTATATATTATTTATTACCATGCACATGAAAATGCAATGCACTTGCATTATTCTATTATCACATGTGTTATTATTATTTATTCTAATACACGTGCACACGCAATGAAATTGCATTATTCTATTATCACATATGTTATTATTTATTATTTATTATTTATTATCATTCACATGTAAATGCACATTCATGTGGACTTTGTTATTATTTATTGTTTATTACCATGAAAATTCACATGCACTTGGATGTGCGTTATTATTTATTATTTATTGTCATTCACATGCACATGCATATACACATGAAATTCACATGCGTTATTATATATAATTTATTATTTATTATCATTCACATGAAAATGCACATGCACCGACACATGCACGTGCATTATGTTTTTTTATTTAAAACATGCACATGCATATGCACATGCACGTGCATTATTACTACTATTAATATTAGATGTATTTTTAGAGTTTACTATCATTTTCTAGGATTTTTTGGTGTTATTAACATTTATTATGGTTTGTTAGGGTTTTAGGGGTTTTTAATGGTATATTAGCATTTTTTAGGGTTTGGTGGGAGTTATTTGGATTTTATTAGGGTTTATTATGGTGGGTCAAGGTTTATTAGGGTTTATTAGATATTTTTAGGGTTTTATTAGGATTGAATTGGGTTTATTAGGGTATATTATGGTATATTATGGTATATTTGGTATGTTTAGGATTTATTAGGGTTTATTATGGTTCATTATGGTTTATTAATTTTTAAGCGGGTATATTAGGGTTTTTAGTGGTTAGTAGTGTTTATTCAGGTTTATAAGCGCTTTTAAGCTTTGTTAGGTTTTATTTTCATTTATTAGGGGTTTTAGGGATTTTTAATGGTATATTTGTGTTGTTTAGGGTTTTTTGGTGTTTATTATGGTTTATTATGGTGTGTTAAGGTTTATAAGGGTTGAGTAGGTATTTTTAGGGTTTTATTTAGATTGAGTCGGTATCTTTAAGTTTTTATTAGGGTTTATTAGGGTTGAGTATGGTTTATTAGGTTTTGTTAGGGATTTTTAGGGTTTGTTAGTGTTTTTATTAGGGTATATGAGGGTTTTTTAGTTTTCGTTAATATATATGAGGGGTTTTTATGACTTTTTAGGTTTTAGTAGCATGGTTTTAGTGTTTGTGAGCATTTTTAATGGTTTATTAGCTTTTATTTGAATTTTTTATAGTTTATTAGGGTTTCTATGGATTTTTAATGGTTTGTTTGCATTTTGTTTTGTTTATTGGGGTTTAGGTGGGTTTTATTAGGTTTTTTATGGTGTGTCATGGTTTATTAGGGTTGAGAATGTATTTTTATGGGTTTATGAAAAAGCGTTGTCGCACGCGCTCTCAAAAGAACTTCAAAAGTGAGTTACGTTGGATAAAACTCCAAGCACAACACTCTATGAAGCTAATGTTTAGTTTACTTGGTGTAGCATAGGGGGCTAACCAAGGTCGTCTCTCAAAGGAGGAAGTGAATTAAAACATCTTATTAGAGGTATTCTAAAAATTAAATAAAAGAGAATAAAAACACTACTAGAAAAGGATGGGGGTTGTTTATAGTTTATGAATCTAGAAGAAGTTTGCTGGAAGAAGATTGTATTTTTTTTGTTTTTAGTTTTGAAATGAATTCCGATTAAAATAACACAACAAGAAGATGTTTTTTTTTGAAAATATTTTAAAAGGCGTAATCGATCTAACTCTACCTCTTCATTTACATATTAATCATTATCATTTAAATGAATATCCACTTAATTATGATCCTCTAATTTGTTAACCCTCGAACCCTACAAGAGTTAACTTAACCACAAAGATGGAATTACTTAAACCCTAGGCTAGCTTCGGAACATGCAATCGCAGAACCCTGCTTTGATTGTTGTTCTAAGGTTAGCTTATGGTCAGTGGTTAATTAGAGCACAAATCCATTCTGGAAATGAGGATGATTTGTGTTTAGGGATTATATTTGAACTCTACAAATTTATCCCAAGTGGTCTTGTATTACCGATTAAGCTCGCACTCTCACAATTTGCACAAAATCTCGACCTCGCGTGTTTTTGTATTAATTGTTCAATTGCTTGCTTAGTTTCTTAAAATTTAAAAACATAATTCATGGATCATATTAAGTGAATTACAGTAGGCTCAATTATTCAAAATAATTAAATGAAGAGGGTAGAAGATAGATCGATCACTAAAAATTACTCTTCCATGGGTGGCGTAATCATCGTAGAAGCGTTTTGCATGTGCAAAGGTTTATAATGGGTATAACCCAATATCGCTTCTACTCAAGAATTCCAGCCCCAAGAGGAAGATTAAGAGAAGAATAAATTTAAATAAAACAGAGGAAAAGAGAAGAAATAAAAGAAGAACAAAGAAGTTTATTACACAAACAAAACAATTACAACATGAAGGAGAGAAGGAGGCTTCGATGAGAGGATCCTTGCTTCAAGAGCTACCTCTCTTACAATGGTTGTAGAATTTGGTTGAAACCAATTCTCCTCTGCCTCCAATCTCCCAATGCACGAACCAGCCTCTCCAAATGAGAAAATCACTAATTTATAGAGTGGAGGGGAGGCTAGGTTTAAAGTGGTTTCAAGTGTGAATGCAAAATCTCGGCCAAATATTTTAATGAAACTTGAACCGCCCATTTGACCTCCAAAACGCGTGAATTGACCGTCCTTCCAGAAGGATGATTTGTGCCACATCATATCCCCGAGCTTTCCTCAAAAGTTGGGCTCAATCCAAGCCCGTATGTAGAGGATATGGCCCAAATACAGAACCTTCTCCATTCTGGCGAGCCCAGCCCAACTTTGACTTCATGGCCCAATTTCAACAACCAAATTAACTCTTTATCTTTAGTGTCCTGAATAAAAGTTGTAGATAATTAAGTTAGGAACACTGTTACAAAATTTCAAATTCAAATAATAAATATAAAAATATTTATCTTCGAAATAATACAGTGCACTATTAAGGGTAAAACTGGAATTTTCACCAAATTTTCAAATGAATGATCAAATCCCAAATATTTTATAAATAAACATATTTAACACAATGTGAGGAAATTATATCATTTATTATCAATAAAATATTCAATAAAATAGTGTTTTATCAACTCCCCCACACTTACCCTTTTGCACACCTGGGCAAAACCTCATATCAAGTAAACATCAATATCAAATCAAAACCAATTTTAAAACACATATCTTTAAGATCAATCAATTTCACACCAAGAATAAAAAAGATATCATGCCTCATAAAAAACCTTATTTCAGGTTCTCCATTTATATAATTCAATATATTTCCACTTCATTTATCCACCCATGCACAAAACACTTACCTCGCTTGAATTTTCTCTCATCACTCAAATATCAATTTTTTTGCAATGTCTTTCTCATCCAAACTCATACAAGGGTCACCATAGGCTTGATAGATTCCTACATCGCTACACGATGTGAGTCAAGGACATATGTTTATCATGAGGACTTTTCAGGGTTGTTCTGTGGCTTTCGGTTGGTAGGATTAAGATGTGAAAAACTATGAGGCTGAATGAGGAGGGCTTGACTCTTTTAAAGCAAAATTGCATTAATCTAATTTTCACTTAAATATGGTCTTCTCTTCAATCCCCATAGTATCAATTCAGCTCCATCATCATGAAAAGTCATGAAAGGTTTACACCATTCATCATTTCAGCATAAAAAATGTCAATCTTCTAAAACATGATTTTCTTGAAAGCTCCAGATGGGCACAGCTTTCCACCTCAATTAGAAGCTCCAGAAAAGGCACAGCTTCACTTGTCATGAAAGCTCCAGAAAAGGCACAACTTTCAATATAATGACTTTCTTTAGCAGCAAACACATCTCTTCAGAATTTAATTTTCCACCCAAAGTATCACATAATGTGGTGGCACAACACAAGACAGCTTCCCCCACACTTAAGCTCAACTAGATTATGCAATTTCACTTCAAGAGTTGGTTGGATAGGGAAAATTGGCTTGTAATGTGGCTTAACCTAACAGGATGTGCATGGCTTCTAAGGGCTACAAGGATTAAATATTCAAGGTAGGCCATTATAAAAAAGGATTATTTGAAATAGGGGTTTTAATACCAAACAAATGCCTCAATCATTTAAACACAAGTACCTCAAACCCTCAAGTTTTGACAGGAATAGATCAAATTCTGGTTAAATCAAGTATGGTTTGGCTCTCTCAAGAAGTGAGGTGAATGTAAAGAATATGAAAATAATGGTTTAGAAGCCTCACAGGAAAGTGATTTCAAATATAAAGACAGTGAGATTGGCATGGGATTCAAAATTCAGCGTACTTTGCATGAAATTACTAAATATTTGAACTTGAAACAAAGTCATTTCAGCATTCATTTAAGCTTAGTTTCAAGGGGTAAATTGTTTCACTTATTGATATGGATTTAAAAATGGTGATGAGAATCATTTCAGCTCAAAAGTTTCAAAAACACACAGAAAATTGTAAAATAAACACACAAATTTTGAAAAACACACAATTTTTGTTTTTTGGTTTTTTTTTTTTAACAGGAAAACAATTGAAATTACTAAACTAAAAGGTTCCCTCCCCCACACTTAAAATATTTCATTGTCCTCAATGTGAACCCGTGAGATGATATATGCACATGAAATGCAGAATTTTTAAATAGGACAAATAATATAAAAGTGAAAGGGTTAGGAACAGCCTGATGTGATCAAGTGATGATGGGGTCATGCAGTGTGATAAAATCCACTGCATCAGTAGGATGTCCCTCAATGTATCTCTTCAAACGTTGCCCATTGACTGTAAAGCTCCTTCCAGTGTCCTCTTGTGTGATCTCCACTGCACCATAAGGAAAAACATTAGACACAATATAAGGACCTAACCATCTGGAACGCAACTTACCAGGCATCAACTTCAGTCGTGAACTATAGAGAAGGACTTTCTCTCCAATATGAAACTCCCTTTGTTGGATCATTTTGTCATGAGCTGCTTTTGATCTTTCCTTGTAGAGCCTTGAGTTCTCATATGATGACAGGCGAATCTCCTCAAGCTCTTGAATTTGCAACTTCCTTTGAATTCCAGCTTGGGCCAAATCCATGTTACATTTCTTTATAGCCCAATATGCCCGATGCTCGACTTCCACGGGGAGATGACACGCTTTCCCAAAAACAATCCGAAATGGGGACATACCAATGGGGGTCTTGTATGTTGTCCTATAAGCCCACAATGCATCATCCAAGCGCTTGCTCCAATCCTTCCTATTTGGCTGCACGGTTTTCTCCAAGATTTGTTTCAACTCACGATTTGAAACCTCAGCCTGGCCATTTGTTTGGGGGTGGTATGGTGTTGATGTTTTGTGTGTCACCCCATACTTCCGAAGGAGGGAAGCAAAATTCCTATTGCAAAAGTGTGTCCCTTGGTCACTGATGATGGCCTTTGGTACTCCAAACCTGCAAAAAATCTGTGCTTTGAAAAAATCCACAACAACATGAGAATCGTCAGTCCTGGTGGCCTTGGCCTCCACCCATTTACTCACATAATCGACAGCAACAAGGATATACAAGAAACCAAATGAACTAGGAAAAGGTCCCATAAAATCAATTCCCCAAACGTCAAAAATCTCACAGAATAAAATGGGTTGTTGGGGCATCTCGTGTCTTCTTGAAATGTTTCCAGTGTGTTGGCAACGAGAGCATGACTTACAAAATACATGGGAATCATGGAATAAACTAGGCCAATATAATCCTGAGTCTAAAACCTTCCTAGCTATCCGTTGGGGTCCAAAGTGTCCACCACAAGCAAGTGTATGACAGAAATGCAAAACAGACTCAAACTCATGATCGGGAACACACCTCCTAATGACTTGGTCACTACACATGCGCCAGAGGTATGGATCATCCCACACATAATACCTAGACTCACTTTTTAATTTTTGGACTTGATGCTTCTTCAAATTTACTGGGATTTCAGAGCCAACAATGTAATTAACTAAATCAGCATACCAAGGATGCTTACCTGAGATGGTATAGAGATGCTCATCGGGGAAAGTGTCCCGAAGTGGTACCTGGTCCAAGGTGTCACCCTCTAGTGTGTGAGTAAGCCTACTCATGTGGTCTGCCACCAAATTCTCTGACCCCTTCTTGTCCTTTATCTCAAGGTCAAACTCTTGAAGAAGTAGCATCCAACGGATAAGTCGTGGCTTTGCATCTGGCTTCTTTAGGAGGTACCTCAAAGCTGCATGGTCAGAAAAAACAACTACTTTAGAGCCCAATAAATATGAACGAAATTTATCTAAAGCAAATATAATAGCAAGAAACTCCTTTTCTGTTGTGGTGTAGTTTGATTGGGCTGAATCTAGTGTCCTCGATGCATAGGCGATCACATGTGAACGTCCCTCCACCCTCTGAGATAAGACAGCTCCAACCGCGAAGTTGGAGGCGTCACACATAAGCTCAAAAGGAATCTCCCACCGTGGGGGCTGTATGATCGGTGGAGTGGTCAGACACTTCTTTAGCTCATCAAATGATACCCTGCATGAATCATCAAAATTGAAGTCAATATCTTTTTGAAGCAATCGAGATAAGGGTAGAGCGATCTTACTAAAATCTCTGATGAAGCGTCGATAAAATCCAGCATGTCCAAGGAATGATCGAACATCACGCACACATGAAGGGTAGGGTAAGGATGAAATGATGTCTACCTTAGATCTATCAACCTCTATCCCATGTTTTGACACTACATGCCCTAAGACAATGCCATGCTCTACCATGAAATGACACTTTTCAAAGTTCAGGACTAGATTCTTCTCAATACAACGATTCAACACATTTTCCAAACTACTTAGACATTCATCAAATGAAGATCCATACACTGTAAAATCATCCATAAATACCTCCATGCAGGTCTCAATAAAATCAGAAAAAATACTCACCATGCATCTCTGGAAGGTACCTGGGGCATTGCAAAGTCCAAATGGCATCCTCCGATAGGCAAATGTCCCAAAGGGACAGGTGAATGTAGTCTTCTCCTGATCCTCCGGAGCTATAGGAACCTGAAAATATCCAGAAAATCCATCCAAGAAACAATAGTGTGTCTTCCCAGCTAGTCTCTCAAGCATCTGATCAATAAATGGGAGGGGGAAATGATCTTTGTGAGTGGAATGATTTAGTTTCCTATAATCAATACACACGCGCCAACTGTTTTGTACCCTCATTGGAACTAACTCATCTTTCTCATTTTTAACAACAGTAACACCACTTTTCTTAGGCACAACCTGAATAGGACTTACCCACTGAGAATCTGAAATGGGATAGATTATACCTGCCTCGAGCAATTTTTCAACCTCTTTTTTAACAACCTCCAGAAGGGTTGGATTGAGTCTCCTTTGTGGTTGCCTCACCGGTTTAGCTCCATCTTCCAAAAGAATCCTATGCATGCAAATGGAGGGGCTAATACCTGATATGTCAGCCAAGGTCCACCCGATTGCCCTGATGTTCTCCCTCAAAAGATTCAAAAGTTTTTCTTCATGTTCAAAAGAGAGATTGTTAGCAATGATAACAGGTAATTTTTCACCACTTAACAAGTATGAGTATTTGAGATTTGGTGGCAATGGCTTTAGTTCCAGTGATGGTGGCTGCTGAATGGATGGAAGCATGAGTGGCGTAGACATCTGTGCACAATCATACATATCATCTGAATGAGAGAACAATGCATCAAATCCATCAGAAAAATTAGCAGCCATATCATAATCAGAGTATACATGCTCAGAATTCGAATATGATTGGACAAATGAACCAATCCCAAGATCAGAAAGATCATGAATTAAAGGGGATGAAGTAGAATGAGACATCAAGTTGGACCCAATACTCATTATTTCATTAAGAAGTGAATAGTCCCCAAGAGATTGGGAATCAAAAATAGAGGGACTATCACATGGAGACTCAGAATGAGAGAGAAAGAATGCTGAGTGTTCCTCTGGTGGGTACTTCATAGAATCCAGGATTTTAAACCTCACGATTTCATCCTCGAATTCCATGGAAAGAGTACCCTCATGAACATTGATAATGGTCTTAGCAGTTTTGAGGAAGGGTCTACCAAGAATGATAGGGGCATGAGAACTTACCTGGTCATCTTCCATGTTTAGTACATAGAAATCAGCAGGGAAGATCATGTCCTTTACCTTTACCAACACATCTTCAAGGACACCAGCCGGATATGCTGTAGCTCTATTCGCTAGCTGCACCACTACCCTTGTAGGCTTGAGCTCACCAATCTGCAATGAAGAGAAAACAGAGTGAGGCATCACATTTATTGAAGCTCCTAAATCACAAAGAGCATCAGAGAAGTGAAACTCCCCTATGGTGCATGGGATGGTGAATGTCCCGGGATCCTTGCACTTTGTTGGCATTGCTAGAGTTGGTGTAATGAGTGCTGAGACATTCCTTCCAAGGTTGATTCTCTCATTTCCCTTGAGCCCTCTTCGATTGGTACAAAGTTCTTTTAAGAATTTGGCATACCTTGGGATTTGCTTAATGGCTTCGAGTAGAGGAATGTTGATCTCCACACGCTTGAATGTGTCCAAAACCTCCTTTTGCATTGCTTCTTCAGCCATCTTCTTGGTTTGAACAACCCTGTTTGGAAAAGGAAGTGGTTTAGGAGGAACATCATCAATCTTTTTCTTACCTTTATCTTTCTCCTTGGATTGTTCATCAGTTGGTATGGAATGCGGCTTCTCTGAAGTTGAGGTGAATCCCGGTGGAATGGTAGGTGTAGATGTATCGTTCATTTGCTTCCCACTTCTCAATGTGATGGCACTAACATTCCCCTTTGGATTTGGAGTGGGTTGGGAAGGTAGATTTCCAGAATTCTTACTCACAAGTTCATGGAGGGCGGTGGCAATCTGACTCATTTGAGTCTTCAACTCTCTCAGCTCCGAACCTTGACTCTTCAGCTCATTCTGTTGATTAAGAACAATTTGCTTCAAAAGATCATCAGTATTAGAATCTACCTTTGGTGGATGATTCCCTTGTTGTTGACTTGTTGATGTTTGAGCTTCAAATCTCCTTTGGGGTTGTTGGAAACCCTGCTGGTAAGGCGGAGGCTGCTGGAAGTTTGGTTGAAAAGGGGGCCTTTGTTGTTGTCCAGAGCCATACCTCATGTCCGCTAGATCTTTCCACCCTTGGTTGTATGTTGGATCAAACTTCTTTTGGGGATATGGTTGTTGTTGTTGCTGCTGAAATGGTCTCCCAGGGAACACTGCTGCACAATCTTCTGTTTCTTGGAGTTGTGGGCAACAGTCAGTCGGGTGGCTTGTCTCAGTGAAAATACCACAAGGCCTTGAAGGAGGGGGTAGAGATGTCTTTTGTGCCAATGCAATCTGCCTCACCATAGTTGTCAATTCTTCTAACTTAGTATCAATCAAATGACTTTCAAGAGAAGAAGGACTTACTTGATGTACTCCTCGAACATGTGGTGTACCTCTATCACCAAATTGTTGGGAGTTTTGGGCCATCTTGTCGATCAATGCTCATGCAGCTACTGGTGTCTTGTCCACCAATGCTCCTCCAGCTGCAGCATCCACCATGCTCCTCTCCATGGGTGTGAGTCCTTCATAGAAGTACTGGATGAGTAATTGCTCACTGATTTGGTGATGCGGACAGCTTGCACACAACTTCTTGAATCTCTCCCAGTACTCATACATTGACTCCCCTTGGGCTTGCTTGATCCCCGAGATCTCCTTACGAATGGATGTGGTCCTTGATGCTGGAAAAAATCTCTGCAAGAAAATACGTTTCAAATCGTTCCAACAAGTTACATCTTCGGGTTGTAAATAATACATCCAATCTTTCGCAGCTCCATCAAGTGAGAATGGGAATGCTCTTAGTTTGATTTGATCTTCAGAGACATTTCTAGGTTTTAGAGTTGAGCAAACCACATTAAATTCCTTAAGGTGTTTTTTGGGATCCTCACCAGATAAGCCATGAAACTTTGGAAGAAGGTGAATTAATCCAGATTTCAATTCAAAGTCCGATTCGAGATTTGGGTATGCAATACAATTTGGTTGATAGTTAATATCAGGTGCAGCCAATTCTCGAATGGTTCTATTAAGTTCATTTCCATTATTTCCAGCCATTGGTTCTTGTTTTATGGTTGAATTTGAATTGCTTCCAATTTCAATGTTCTGATATTGGAGTAATTCTCCAACTGGTTGAATGTTGAAACTTCCCGTAGACTGAGAATTTCTGATTCGTGCCCTAAGGCTGCGTTCAATCTCAGGGTCAAGATCTAAGAGATCTTCGGGATTAGTTCGTGTCATAGATCAAATAAAAATGAAAAGAAATAAAGTGGATCATAGTAAAATAAAAATGAGAAGTTTGAGTTGATGGTCCAAAGAGAAGTAGAAGAAATTAAAAGAAGAAGAAGAAAAATCAGATTGGGTAAAGAAGGAATAAAGAAGAGAGGAAGAGAATAAAATGTAAAATAAAATAAATACCTCTAATTGGTTGAAATAATTACTTGCCTCCCCGGCAACGGCGCCAATTTGAAAAAGCGTTGTCGCACGCGCTCTCAAAAGAACTTCAAAAGTGAGTTACGTTGGATAAAACTCCAAGCACAACACTCTATGAAGCTAATGTTTAGTTTACTTGGTGTAGCATAGGGGGCTAACCAAGGTCGTCTCTCAAAGGAGGAAGTGAATTAAAACATCTTATTAGAGGTATTCTAAAAATTAAATAAAAGAGAATAAAAACACTACTAGAAAAGGATGGGGGTTGTTTATAGTTTATGAATCTAGAAGAAGTTTTCTGGAAGAAGATTGTATTTTTTTTGTTTTTAGTTTTGAAATGAATTCCGATTAAAATAACACAACAAGAAGATGTTTTTTTTTGAAAATATTTTAAAAGGCGTAATCGATCTAACTCTACCTCTTCATTTACATATTAATCATTATCATTTAAATGAATATCCACATAATTATGATCCTCTAATTTGTTAACCCTCGAACCCTACAAGAGTTAACTTAACCACAAAGATGGAATTACTTAAACCCTAGGCTAGCTTCGGAACATGCAATCGCAGAACCCTGCTTTGATTGTTGTTCTAAGGTTAGCTTATGGTCAGTGGTTAATTAGAGCACAAATCCATTCTGGAAATGAGGATGATTTGTGTTTAGGGATTATATTTGAACTCTACAAATTTATCCCAAGTGGTCTTGTATTACCGATTAAGCTCGCACTCTCACAATTTGCACAAAATCTCGACCTCGCGTGTTTTTGTATTAATTGTTCAATTGCTTGCTTAGTTTATTAAAATTTAAAAACATAATTCATGGATCATATTAAGTGAATTACAGTAGGCTCAATGATTCAAAATAATTAAATGAAGATGGTAGAAGATAGATCGATCACTAAAAATTACTCTTCCATGGGTGGCGTAATCATCGTAGAAGCGTTTTGCATGTGCAAAGGTTTATAATGGGTATAACCCAATATCGCTTCTACTCAAGAATTCCAGCCCCAAGAGGAAGATTAAGAGAAGAATAAATTTAAATAAAACAGAGGAAAAGAGAAGAAATAAAAGAAGAACAAAGAAGTTTATTACACAAACAAAACAATTACAACATGAAGGAGAGAAGGAGGCTTCGATGAGAGGATCCTTGCTTCAAGAGCTACCTCTCTTACAATGGTTGTAGAATTTGGTTGAAACCAATTCTCCTCTGCCTCCAATATCCCAATGCACGAACCAGACTCTCCAAATGAGAAAATCACTAATTTATAGAGTGGAGGGGAGGCTAGGTTTAAAGTGGTTTCAAGTGTGAATGCAAAATCTCGGCCAAATATTTTAATGAAACTTTCACCGCCCATTTGACCTCCAAAACGCGTTAATTGACCGGCCTTCCAGAAGGATGATTTGTGCCACATCATGTCCCAGAGCTTTCCTCAAAATTTGGGCTCAATCCAAGCCCGTATGTAGAGGATATGGCCCAAATACAGAACCTTCTCCATTCTGGCGAGCCCAGCCCAACTTTGACTTCATGGCCCAATTTCAACAACCAAATTAACTCTTTAGCTTTAGTGTCCTGAATAAAAGTTGTAGATAATTAAGTTAGGAACACTGTTACAAAATTTAAAATTCAAATAATAAATATAAAAATATTTATCTTCGAAATAATACAGTGCACTATTAAGGGTAAAACTGGAATTTTCACCAAATTTTCAAATGAATGATCAAATCCAAAATATTTTATAAATAAACATATTTAACACAATGTGAGGAAATTATATCATTTATTATCAATAAAATATTCAATAAAATAGTGTTTTATCAGTTTATTAGGGTTTATTCATTTTTATTAGTGATTTTTTGGGATTTTTAGGGTTTATTTGGGTTTGTTAGGGGTTTATTTGTTTTTTGTTGTATTAGGTTATATAAGTGTTTGTTAGGTCTTTTTAGATAATATACTATGTTTTTATTTTTTTTGATCATTTTGTTTTTTTGTGAGTGTTTTAGGGTTTCTTTGGTTATATTAGAGTTTATTATGGTTTATCGGGGTTTTTAGGGATTTTAAAGGTATATTAGTGTTTTTTTATTTATTTGGTTATATGAGTGTTTTTAGGTATTTTTAGGTAATATAGCACGTTTTTATTGGTTGTGATCATTTTTTTATTGTTTGTGATCATTTTTAGGATTTATAAGGTTGTATTAGACTTTATCAGGGTTTCTAGAGATTTTTTAAGGTATACTAGAATTTTTTCTTTATTAGTGTTTTGTTGGGTTTTATTTGTTGTTATTATGGTGTGTTAAGGTTTCTTTGGGTTGAGTATGGTTTATTTGGCTTTATTTATGGTTTATTAGGGCTTTTTAAGGTTTATTTAGGGGTTATTAGTGTTTATTAATGTTTATTAGTGTCTATTATGGTTGGTTAGGGTTGTTTAGGTTTTCTTAATGTGTTTCAGTGTTTTTTAGGTTTTATAATCATTTATTAGGGTCTATTAGGTATTTTGGGGGTTTTATTAGGGTTGAGTAGAGTATCATTGATTTTTAGGGATTATAAGGTGTTTTTAGGGATTATTAGAGTTTATTAGGGTTTATGTTTTTATATTATGGAATATTAGGGTTTAATATTTTTGAGGGTTTTAAAGAATATTTAGGGTTTTGTAGCATTTTTAGTGTTTGTGTAGCGTTTTTATGGTATAGTTAGCGGTTTTAGATTTTATGTATCATTTTTAGGGTTTATGTAACATTTTTAGGGTTTATGTAGTGTATTTATGGTTTTGGTTTTATGTAACTTTTTTAGGGTTTATGTTGTGTTTTTAGGGTTTATGTAGCATTTTTAGGGGTGATGTAGCATTTATGTTGCATTTTTAGGGTTTATGTAAAGTTTTTTGGGTTCAAGGAGTGTTTTTCGGGTTTATATAGTGTTTTTAGGTTTTATGTAGCATTTGTAATGTTTATGTTGCATTTTTTAGGGTTTATGTCATGTTTTTTAGGGTTTATGTTACAATTCTAGGGTTTATGTTGTTCTTTTAGGGTTTATGTTTCATTTTTTGGTTTTATGTTGTGTTTTTTGGTTTATGTTGCGTTTTTTCGGTTTTTATTGCATTTTTTAGGGTTTATGTTATGTTTTTCGGGTTTATGTGTCTATTTGAATCCCTTTTTAGGGTTTTAATGGTTGTTTATGGTTTGTAGTTTTTTTAGGTTTTTTAAGGGTTGTTGACGAGTGTTTATAGTTCTTTATGGTATCTGATGGATTTTTAATGGTTTTTGGGGTGTTTTGTGGGTTTATTTGTCTTTTTGGGATTGATAGGGGTTGTTAGGGTTTTTAGCGTTTTTTAGGGTTTGTTTGGGTATTGTAGTGGTTTTAGGTTTTATATAATGCGTTTTAGTGTTTTTTTGGGTTCTTTAAGGTTTTTAGTGTTCCTTAGAGTTTAATGTGGTTCTTTAGGGTTTATTAGGGTTCTTTAGGGTTTATTAGTGTTCTTTAGGATTTGTTACAGTTTATTAGCATTTTTTATTGTATATTAGGGTTTTATTGGGCTTTTGTAGGCATTAATAGATTTTTCTAGGGTTTATCAACATTTTGTAGTGTTATTTTGGATTTATACAGGTTTATTAGGTTTTATTTTATGTATTAGGGTTTATTAACATGTATTTGGGTTTATTACGATTTATTAGGTGTTATTATGCATTTTTAGGGTTTATTGTGGGTTTTTAGGGGTTTGTTATGGTTTGTTTCAGTTTGTTATGATTTATTTGGCATTTTTAGGATTTGTTACGATTTATTTGGGGCTGTTACGATTTATTTTGGGCTTATTAGCGTTTGTTAGGGTTTATTAGTGGGTTGTAGGGTTTTTTAGGCTATTATTTGGAGGTTTTTTTAGCGTTTTGTTGGATTTGTTAGGGTTTTTAGTGATTATTAGGGTTTATTATGTTTTAATAGTGTTTTTTTATTGTATATTAGGGGTTTTAGGGCTTTTGTAGCATTTATTACTGTCTAATAGAGTTTGTTAGGGTTTATTACAAGTTATTACAATTTATTAGTGTTTATTAGGGTTTTTAGGGTTTAATAGTGGGTTTTATGGGGTTTTAGGGTTTATTAGTGGTTCTTAGGGGTTATTAGTTGTTGTTAGGATTTGTTAGGTTTTGTTAGGTTTTTTAGGGTTTGTTACGGTTTTTTTTGAGTTCTATGGGGTTTTTTGCATCTTTTTGGGTTTTATGGGTGTGTTTGGATTTTTTATGCTTTGTTAGGGTTATTTTAGCATTTTTTGGGGTTTTGTTGCATTTTTTGGGTTTTGATGCATTTTTTGGGTATTTGTAGCAATTGATAGGGTTTATGCAGCATTGTTAATGGCTTTAGTTGGGATACCCTGATTTTTTAACATTCAAACAAGTATAACTTCTGATCCGGATGTCCATTAGGCCTGTACCACATATCACATCGAATATTGTTTTATTTTCTTCAATTGTACTAGTTTTAGAGTTAAAACGGGCTTTTAGATTAGATGTTATGGTCGTTTTAACATTCTATGGCTTTTCAAATACACATATATATGTATTTATTTGTAAATATATATTTGTCTGTGTGTGTGTGTGTTGTATATATGTATTTATTTATTTATTTATAAACATACAAAAAAACATAATTTATAAATGTATTTAAAACTAATCTTATAAATATATATTAATATGAGAATGAATATATATACTAATATATGAATAAATATATATGTATTAATATAAATAAATATATTTATATTAATATGAATCTATATTAATATACTAATAAATATAACTATATATATATATAAATAGATATATCAATAAATAGAGAAAAAATGAAATGGATTAGTGGTAAAGGTGTAGACACACAAGGGGAGAGGTCACGTGTTCGAGTTCGGGTGGAAGCAAGGAGGTGTGCGCGTGTGGGGGATGCGCGGGAAGGGAAACATGCGAGAGAGATTGAGGGGGGTCTGACTAGCACTGACAGGGGGGCTCATTTCACATACATAACTTATTTTAAAGTTATTTTTAATTTAATTTCCATTATTTCTTTGTTTTGGGGGTTTCTCAGGCATTTTTTGAGAAATGGGTGAGTTTTCATGATTTGGGCCAAACCGTGAGCCCAATTCTAGATTTAAAAAATAATTTTTTTTACTTTATAAATCTTTTATTTTTCAATATTTTTTATCCATTATTATTATTACTTGGCCTCCCCTGACCTAATAACACCACCACATTAATTTGGGCCATTTAGAAATCCTTGATCATGGTGTATTTCAGTTTTTATTTAAGGGATTGGGCCTGCCCGAAGGCCCATTTCCTGCATTAAAAATAATTTTTAATTATTTAATATCTCCTTCATTTTATATTTTTTCGGTGATTCCATCTCCCTCATGAATCCACTATCTCTAAGATCACCCCCATTATCGGTTTTTCATTTTTGGAGCTCATGTTAACCCCGAAGGTGGGCGATTCTTCTCTGAATTTATCAAATCACCCAGATTTGAAGAGGTAAATTCATTCTTTCATATCTCCTTCAATATTTACACTTTCCCCCCATTTCAGTCCCTACATGACCTCTTCCTCATCATTCAAGCCTCACTATCAGGTTTTGTTGCTTTGATATTCAACATTTGTTTAATTAGGGGTAATTGCTTCATGATTTTTCAAGGTAAGTATTCCTCCCTTCCACTTCTTCCATTTTCTTTAGGGTTTCATCCCTCTTTCTTGATGTGCCAAGGTGTCCAGAACCTAGGTTTCGAACCTAGGGTTTAACCATGAGTCTTTTTGGTGAAAATTTGTGGTCTAGTTCTGGATTTATCATCCTTGTGGTGCCAGGGTGTTGCGGTTGATATTTCGCACCATGTTTTGAGGGATTTGACAATTTCAGTAGGTGATTCCATGGGTAAACATTTAATGATGAGTTAGTTTTCTTGATTAAATAATTTTTCATGTTCCTTATATGTTGTGTATTATGAGAAAATCATTTGGTATTAAAGTTACATTTTTGTTTGGAGAGTGTATTTTTCAAATGCATTTCTTGTGTTATCTCTTGTGGTAGTTTTGTAAAATGTGGAAGTGATTTATTAGTTGTTGAAAGGGGCTGAAATTTTTGGTTTGGTAATGATATAGTGTCATGTGGGCCTAAAAAGGGGGGTCTTTGAATGGGTTTTATGTGTATAACCTTATTATACTCCTAGAAAGTGTTTTATATATTTGTGTGTTCTCCTGGGTATCTTTTTTGATATTGTTCAAGTTGATTATATAACATTTTAAAGTGGATTATTACAAGTTTATTAGGCTTAAAATTCTTGTTTGGTAGGGTCTTGGTGTGCTTTTGGCTTAAAAAGAGGTTTTTGAAATGGGTTTTATGTTCAAAGCTTGGGTATACTCCTTATAATTGTTTTATGAAAGTTTTGAATGGTTTATTGAGTTGTGTAAGAGGTGAAACTATATAAAAAAACGGTTTTGGTAGGAGTATATTTTTAAAAGGTCCATTAAATTTGTGAAAAGGATGTTATGTGATATGTATCATCTTGTAAATATTTTATTAAATTGTTTGAAGGTGATATTGAGGTGTGAAAGAGATGTGAATGTGATGTGGACTATTTTGTGTGAGGGTGATGTGAAAAATTGAATTTTTGATTATGAAAGGATTGTTATGTGCCATGTGTTTGGGCTGTTATATGAGTTGCAATATCTTATAATTTTTTTGTAAAATTTTTTAATGGTTTTTTGTAAGTGTTGATGAAATGTGAAATGTGTTGTGGGCTATTTTGGTGTGAGTCGGATTTCAAAATCATTTTGAATGAAAAATGGACTTTTGTGACTTTTGTGGTATAAATTTGAGCTATTTGGTGAATTTGTGATGTGGAAATGATATTTTCAAGTTAAATTTATATTTATTGACTTTTTGAACTTGTTTGAGCAAAAGGAGAAAACCTGGGTATCTAGGTGGGTGGACGTGTACTAGTATGCTAGTGAATCCGTGTGGTTTGGCCTCAGTTTCACTTAGCAAGATTAACGCTTACAAATATAACGAAACTATGATGATGATGATGATTGGGGACCATTATGTTATGGGTATGTTCCCTACTAGTGGCTCATGCATGGGAATGGATATTTGTGATGGTTACTGTCACCGAGATACGACGTACCTGAGACCCATAGCTAGCTAGTGCCTAGGGGTTATTTCCCATTACATGTGCTCATTAGTTACTTTATACTTACCGTTGGCATACGGTAAATTTGGAAGAAAAATTAAGTAGATTTGGTGTTTGTTTTAAAAATTTTATCCTTTTAAAATATCCCACTTGAAAACTGTTTTTATTCAAAGTTTCATCTTTTAGAAATTGTAAACAGCTTTTCATGTTTTTGAAATCATGCATGCTTTTCGTCTTTAAATGTTTATCACATGGAATCTATGAGTGGTGGTATCCTACTGGGATTTGGATCACACCCTACTTACACCATTGGATGTAAGTAGACTTTATTATTTTGTGTCATAGGTTTGGGTACAGGTTTAATCTCATTGGTTCGGGTTTTTAGCGGTCCATCGTGATGTCGTGTTGTGGAAATAGCTTGAGGGAGGTGCTTCTTTCCATGTGGATGTTCTTGGGCTGTCATTTCATGGTTTTTTACCTTTTTAATGGTCTTCATACATTGTTTAAAATTGTTTAATTCATTTTTCAATTTTAGTAAAATATTTTTTGGTTTGAAAAATCCAGTTTTGGTTTCTTGGTTTCCTTTGTCATCTTATGCTTACAAATTTAGGTAAATTGTTCCCAAACATCATTTTATAATACCTGGGAACTTTTTCCATCCCATGGAGATTGGGAATGACATTCGGGTCTTTCCAAGGACCAGGTCAGGTTCCAATTTTGAAGGCGACCAGATTCGGTTTGTGACAAAATGTTATCAGAGGAGGTTCATGTTAACTCTTTGGGTCATGTTATTTGGGGAGATGTTTGGATGGTATGGAGTCAGGATTATTGGGAGTTGACATTCTTGTTATGGGTTGTGTGCCTAGCCAGAACACCTCATGATGGGATTTGAGTCACTAGGGTAAGTCAAGATTCATATGAGTCCTTTGGTTTTCTTTGTTTGACGATGATATGGGGAAATGAAAAGAGAGTTGGGCTAATGGTCTCAGTAAACTCGCATGGCCTGGAAAGCCATGTGGAGCCGGGGATATTCCCCTAAAACACACTCTGTGGTGGTGAAGTGATTTGTATATGGCTTCTAACCATATTTCCATGTCACCCATCGAATCTAGTTCCCCCTCGCATTGTCTTGTGTCCTTTAGTTTTTAAATCCCGGAAGTTCAGTTTTAAAGAAAAAATTACATGGTTTTAGGAAGCATATGGTTTTTTTGTGAAATGATTTTCACATAAATAAGAGAGGGTTTGATTTTTGAAATGGTGGAACTAAAATTTCAGAATTTTTTTTGAATTGAAAAAATGGTGTGTTTACACCTCTTTAGAAATCAGGAAGTATGTTAAAGTTGGTTTTGAAAAAGTGTTTCTAGTAGAGTTTTATAATCTGTTGAAAGGTGTCTTAATGGGGATGAGTTTTTTTTGAGATTAATGTGAATAACTTGAAAGTGAAGTCATATCTAAATGGTTGTGTGTTTATGAAAAGTTTTTTTAAAGTTGTAAACTACGATTTTGATCTCGTGGTTTGCGGTCTTGAGAAAAAGGATGTATTGGTTGACTATTTTGGTTTTGAGAAGTGAAAATAATTTTTTTTTAACATTTGGTATTTCCATGAGTGACCACATGAATGAGGTTATATGGGATGATGAATGGATACTGTCATGACTGGATGAGTGTCAGGATATATATGAGGAGGGTGCCTAGTGTGGCACAGAAACATGCATGTGTGAGGTCCATGGGGTACCATTGGTGGATATGCTGACCGCTGAACCATTTGTTTTCAAAGAAATGTTTTTAAAGGGAAACATGATGTCTTGGTTATTAGTTTAGGATGGTTTTTATTATGTGTTTTTGAAAATGTTGATATTGTGGGATGTTTTGAGTCCAAGAACCCCTCCTGTTTGAACAATGTTTTGGGTTGGTGTTCAGTTGGTAAGCTAGGTTGAAAGGTTGGTTAGTGGTACCTTATGAGAATTTTTTCGGGCTTCCTTTATGGCGGTTCCCTTCATGGGTTTGGATCTGATTGTGGCACATTTTTAACAATGGACCATCTTGGTTGGGTCCTTAGGTTCTCTCGTTGGATAAGGTACGCCCCCATTAAGGGTTAGTGCACAACCGAAGTAAAACACGGATTGTTTCGTCGTTGGAAAATCCTCCATTTGATCAATATAAGGAACTTTTATTAATATTTTTTGATTTATTATACACCCATTCCTTTATTTTATTTTTGGACCCTCTTGTATCGGGAGAGTGATCATGGAAGGTTGAAAGAGACCTTAGTTTTTGAAGTTGCTTGATTCGTCAAAGGTGGAGGTGTTCTGGGGTTGTTATTATGGATGAGTGTCTAGATGGTGTCTAAGAGGGCCTCTAGGTCCTTCATAGTCTCTTTGAAGGATGAGAATATGTTAAACCACCAGTGTGGGAAATCTGGTCATGAGAGTCCATTATGGCCACATTCTGGGATTGTATGTTGTTTGGGGAATTAGCATAAGGTCCCTTTCCATGTATTGTTTCTATCAATTACAATGGTCATGTCCGGTGACACCTTGTGATGTCATGTGATCATTTGACTGTAAAGGTGAGGGTTTTACAATTCTATAAGGGTCTCTATTATGTTGGGAGTATATCTCCCTTGGAAAAAAAATTCAAATACTTTATCATAGAGGAAGGTTTTTTATATGTGTCCTCCCTTTCTCTTTTTTCTCACCTGAATAAACAAGGTGTGATGTGTGTGCATATTCTAATCCCTTGTATCAGTGAAATGTTAGGTTTTGGTAAAGTGAGATCAGGAGTATGTTATCTCTTGTTGAACCCATTGGGGTATGTGGTGTAGTTGTTTGTGGCACCAAAAGAAGAAGTTCCATACAAGGGTTTCCAAATCCAAACTGTGAGGCCGAAGATGCTTCAATCTTTTGAGCTCTAGCTATAGGTCCCAGAGAGAAGCTGGCGCATAGTCATGGGAAATCCCAGGGCCATTTAAACCTTTGTACAAGTCCTACATTCAGTATTAAATATGATAAGAGTTTAAACCTCTGGTTTTTTCATCTTGCTTCTGTTGTTCTCATTTGGTAGAAAGAGATGAAGGGCCTCGTGCCCATGTTATCACCCAGTTTCATTTCTTTCCTCTTTGGTTTCCATTGTGTTTTTGGAGAAAGGTTTAAAATTTGGATAGACTGGTTGAGCACAAGGTTTTCACATGGTTAATTATAACTGTGACCTATAAAACTATGCAGATATAAGGATCCACAGGGTTAGCACAAAATTTCCCAAACTATGCAAACTAACCTTGTGGTCATCCCAACTCTTTGAGTTTTGGGGTCCTTCTATGTCGGTCCATGCTGGTCGGTTAAGATACTTGGTTCTTATAGTGGGGTGACCCACCATGGGTCTCATGTGTGTTATTTTGGAAATGTATAATGGAAGCCTACCCCTTGTACCAAAGAGTCTGTTTGGGCCACCCCATGTTAGTTTCCCGATTCTGTCTCAGAAAAAAATATATTATGTTTTCTCTTATGGTGGGGATCCCATTTGTGTCTCCATGTACCAGTATCTCAGTTTTTTCCATAGTCTTGGATTGGAAGTGGGTATTCTATTTCGTAGATATCTAACTACCTACATCTTACATGGGTAAACGTTGGTATTGGAGAGTGCCCAACGGTTTAGTTATATCAAGATAGGTGTAACCTTGTTCGATGTGGTTGTTTGTTTGGGTAACTTTCTTGAGCCTCGTTCAGATTGAGTTTGAGGAGTTTTCATTTGGGATAAAGCCTGAATGTACTTTATTGTTTCAAGAAAGTGGTGTATATTTTGGTTGTGAAGTATTCCTTCCTTAATTGATCACTGGAGGAGTTTTGGGCTTTGGGGGCGAAACTTGGCAAGGGAGTACCTCTTGGTTTCTCAGTTGGGTTTGTTTATTGCTTTGGCCTTGCTGTGACTTTCCGGGGAGGAAAGTTTTCATGGTGGGGAGATTGTCACATACATAACTTATTTTAAAGTTATTTTTTATTTAATTTCCATTATTTCTTTGTTTTGGTGGTTTCCCAGGCATTTTTTGAGAAATGGGTGAGTTTTCATGATTTGGGCCAAACCGTGAGCCCAATTCCAGATATAAAAATTAATTTTGTTTACTTTATAAATCATTCATTTTTAAATATTTTTTATCCACTACAATTATTACTTGGTCTCCCCTGACCAAATAACACCACCAAATTAATTTGGACCATTTAGAAATCCTTAATCATGGTGTATTTCAGTTTTTATTTAAGGGATTGGGCCTGCCCAAAGGACCATTTCCTTCATTAAAAATAATTTTAAATTATTTAATATCTCCTACATTTTATATTTTTTTTCGGTTATTCCACCTCCCTCACGAATCCACTATCTATAAGATCACCCCCATTATCGGTTTTTCATTTTTGGAGCTCATGTGAACCCAGAAGGTTGGAGTTTCTTCTCTGAATTTATCAAATCGCCCAGATTTGAAGATGTAAATTCATTCTTTCATATCTCCTTCAATATTTAATATTTTCCTCCATTTAAGTCACCACATGACCTCATCCTCATATGTCGAGCCTCATTATCATGTTTTGTTGCTTTGAGATTCAACATTTGGTTAATTAGGGGAAATTGCTTCAAGATTTTTCAAGGTAAGTGTTCCTCCCTTCGACTTCTTTCATTTCCTCAGGGTTTCATCCCTCTTTCTTGATGTTCCAAGGTGTCTAGAACCTAGGGTTAGTACCTAGGTTTTAAGCATGAGTCTTTTTGGTGAAATGTTTCGGTCTAGGTCTGGATTTATCATCCTTGTGGTGTCGGGGTGGTGCGGTTGATATTTCTCTCCATGTTTTGAGGGATTCGACAATTTTGGTAGGTGATTCTGTGGGTAACCATTTAATGATGAGTTAGTTTGCTTGATTAAATAATTTTTCATGTTCCTTATATGATTTTAATTATGAAAAAACCATTTTTGGTAGCAATAGTAATGCATTTGGTATTAAAGTTACATTTTTTTTGAAGTGTGTATTTTTCAAATGTATTTCATGTGTTATCTCTTGTGGTAGTTTTGTAAAATGTGGAAGTGATTTATTAGTTGTTGAAAGGGGATGAAAATTCTTGTTGGGTAATGATATAGTGTCATGTGGGACTAAAGGGGGGGGGGTTATTTGAATGTGTTTTATGTGTATAACCTTGTTATACTCCTATAAAGTGTTTTATGGTTTTGTGTGTTCTCATGGGTATCTTATGTGATATTGTTCAAGGTGATTATATAACATTTGAAAGTGGATTAATACAAGTTGATTAGGCTTAAAATTCTTGTTTGGTAGGGTCTTGGTGTTCTTTTGGCTTAAAAAGTGGTTTTTGAAATGGGTTTTATGTGAAAATCTTGGGTATACTCCTTATAATTGTTTTATGAAAGTTTTGAATGGTTTATTGAGTTGTGTAAGAGGTGAAACTATATCAAAAAACTGTTTTGGTAGGAGTATATTTTTGAAAGGTCCATTTCATTTTTGAAAAGGATGTTATGTGATTTGTATCATCTTGTAAATATTTTATTAAATTGTTTGAAGGAGATATTGAGGTGTGAAGGATATGTGAATGTGATGTGGACTGTTTTGTGTGAGTGTGATGTGAAAAATTGAATTTTTGATTATGAAAGGAGTGTTATGTGCCATGTGTGTGGGCTGTTATATGAGTTTCAATATCTTATAATTTTTTTATAAAATTGCTTAATGTTTTTTTGTAAGTGTTGAAGAAATGTGAAATGTATTGTGGGCTATTTTGGCGTGAGTCAGATTTCAAAATCATTTTGAATGAAAAATGGAATTTTGTGACTGTTGTGGTATACATATGGGATTTTTGGTGAATTTGTGATGTGGAAATGATATTTTAAAGTTAAATTTATATTTATTGACTTGTTAAACTTGTTTGAGCATAAGGGGAAAACCTGTGTATCTAGGTTGGTGGACGTTTACTAGTATGCTAGTGAATCCGTGGGATTTGTACTCAGTTTCACTCAGCAAGATTGACACTTACAACTCTAACTAAACTATGATGATGATGATTGGGGACCAGTAGGTTATGGTTAAGTTCCCTACTAGTGGATAGTGCATGGGAATGGATATTTTTTACGATTATTCTCACCGAGATATGAGGTACCTGGGACCCACAACTAGCTAGTGCCTAGGGGTTATTTCTTATTGCTTGTGCTCATTAGTTACTTTATACTTATCATCGGCATAATGTACTTTTAGATGGAAAATTCAGTAGATTTGGTGTTTATTTTAAAAGTGTTAACCCTTTAAAATATCCCACTTGAAAACTATTTTAATTCAAAGTTGCATCTTTTAGAAATTGTAACTAGCTTTTCATGTTTTTGAAAACTCGCATGCTTTTCATCTTTAAATGTTTATCATATATAATCTCTTAGTGGTGGTATCCTACTGGTCTTTGTCTCACACCATAATTACACCATTGGGTGTAAGTAGACTTTCTTATTTTGTGTCACAGGTTTGGGTACAGGTTTAATGTCATTGGTTCGAGTTTTTAGTGGTCCATCGTGATGCAGTGTTGTGGAGATGGCTTGAGGGAGGTGCCTCTTTCCATGTGGATGTTCTTGCGTTGTCTTTTATTGGTTTTGTACCTTTGTAATGGTCTTCATACATTGTTTAAAATTGTGTAATTCAGTTCTGAATTTTAGTAAAAGATATTTTGGTTTGAAAAATCCAGTTTTGGTTTCTTGGTTTCGTTTGTCGTTTTATGTTTACAAATTCAGGTAAATCGTTCCCAAACATCATTTTATGATACCTGGGCACTTGTTCCAGCCCATGGGGAACGGGAAAACCCTTAAGGTCTTTCCACAGACAGGGTCAGGTACTGATTTTCATGGCGACCAGATTTGGTTCGTGACAGGTCAAGCGCTGTTAAAAGCTCTCCCCCTCGCATTATATAAATATTTTTTATTTTTATTTTTATTTTTTTTAACTTTTATCAGCACTTCTAAAAAGTGCTCATAAAAGGGACCCCCTATATACTTTCCTCGATTAACAACGCTTTTTTTAGCACTGTTAATGCACTTTTCTAGCCTAACAAAGGTCATTTTTGTAGTAGTGTGCACCCGCAATGCACGTGCGGTATTCTATTATCACATGTGTTATTATTTATTATTTATTATCATTCACATTCAGATGCAAATTCATGTGGACTTGGTTATTATTTATTGTTTATTACTATGAACATGCACATGCACTTGCACATGCAGTTGTATGTGCGTTATTATTTATTATTTATTATCATTCAAATGCACATGCACATACACATGCAATTCACATGCGTTATTATTTATTATTTATTATTTATTATCATTCACATGCAAATGCGCAGGCATATACACATGCACGTGCGTTATTATTTATTATTTAAACCATGCACATGCATATGCACATGCACATGTTTTATTACTATTATTATTATTATAGGTATTTTTAGGATTTACTATCAATTTTTAGTATTTTTTGGTGATATTAACATTTATTATGGTCTGTTAGGGTTTTGGGGGTTTTAATGGTATATTAGCGTTTTAGGGTTTGGTGGGGGTTATTAGGATTTTATTAGGATTTATTATGTTGTGCTAAGTTTTACTAGGGTTTATTAGGTATTTTTAGGGTTTTATTAGGATTGAGTTAGGTTTATTAGGGTATATTATGATATATTATGGTATATTTGGGTATGTTTAGGATTTATTAGGGATTATTATGGTTCATTATGGTTTATTAATTTTTAAGAGGGTATATTATGATATTTTAGGGTTGAGTAGTGTTTATTAGGGTTTTTTAGCACTTTTACGATTTATCAGGTTTTATTAGAAATTATTAGGTGTTTTAAAGATTTTTAATGGCATATTTGTGTTTTTTAGGGTTTAGTGGGGTTTATTGTGGTTTATTATGGTGTGTTGAGGTGTATTAGGGTTGACTAGGTAGTTTTAGGGTTTTATTAGGGTTGATTAGGTATCTTTAGGGTTTTATTAGGGTTTATTAGGGTCGAGTAGGGTTTATTAGGGTTTGTTAGGGTTTTTAGGGTTTACTAGGGTTTGTTACTATTTTTATTAGTTTATATGAGTGTTTTTTAGTTTTTGTTAATATATATGAGCGGTTGTTAGTACTTTTTATGTTTTATTAGCACATTTTTAGTGTTTGTGAGCATTTTTATGGTTTATTAGGTTTTATTAGAATTATTATGGTTTATTAGGGTTTCTAGGGCTTTTTAATGGGTTGTTTGCATTTTTTTGTTTATTGGGGTTTAGTTGGGTTTTATTAGGTTTTATTATGGTGTGTCAAGGTTTATTAGGGTTGAGAAGGTATTTTTAGGGTATTATTATGGTTTTATTAGGGTTTATTAGTTTTTATTATGGTTTATTTGGGATTTTTAGGGTTTATTAGGGTTTGTTATGGGTTTATCTGTTTTTTTGTTTTATTAGGTTATATTAGTGTTTTTTTCGTCTTTTTAGATAATATAGCATGTATTTATTGTTTGTGAGCAATTTGTTTTTGTTTGTGATGGTTTTTGGGTTTTCTTAGGTTATATTAGAGTTTATTATTTTTTATTAGGTTTTCTGGTGATTTTTAATGTATATTAGTGTTTTTTGTCTTTATTAGGTTATATCAGTGTTTTTAGGTCTTTTTCAGGTTATATAGGGCATTTTTATTATGTGTGATCGTTTTTTTATTATTTGTGTGCGTTTTAGGGTTTTTTAGGTTATATTAGAGTTTATCAGGGTTTCTTGGGATTTTTTAAGGTATACTAGCTTTTTTTATTTAGAAGGGTTTTGTAGTGTTTTATTAGGTGTTATTATGGTGTGTTAAGGTTTGTTAGGGTTGAGTAGGGTTTATATGGCTTTATTTATGGTTTATTAGGGATTTTTAGAGTTTTCTGTGGGTCTATTAGGGTTCATTAGTGTTTATTAGTGTCTATTAAGGTTGGATAGAGTTGTTTAGGTTTTCTTAACGTGTTTTTATGGTTTATTAGGTTTTATTGTCATTTATTAGGGTTTATTAGGTATTTTTGGGGTTTTATTATGGTTGAGTAGAGTTTCTTAGGGGTTTTAGGGATTATAAGTTGTTTTTAGGGATTATTAGAGTTTATTAGGGGTTTATTAGGGTTTAATTTTTTATATTATGGTATATTTGAGTTTAATATTTTTGAGGGTTTTGAAGCATCTTTTGGGTTTTTGTAGCATTTTTTAGGGTTTGTGTAGCGTTGTTAGAGTTTATATAGCATTTTTAGTGTTCATATATCATTTTTAGGGTTTAGTTAGCAGTTTTAGGTTTTATGTATCATTTTTCAAGTTTATTTAACTTTTTTAGGGTTTGTGTAGCGTGTTTAGGGTTTAGGTTTTATGTATCTTTTTTGTAGGGTTTATGTTGCGTTTTTTGGGTTTATGTAGCATTTTAAGGGGTGATGTATCATTTATGTTGCATTTGTTAGTGTTTATGTAACGTTTTTATGGTTTATGTAGTGTTTTTAGGGTTTATATTGTGTTTTAGTTTTTATATAGCATTTTTTAATGTTTATGTTGCCTTTTTAGGGTTTATGTTGTGTTTTTAGGGTTTATGTTACAGTTCTAGGGTTTAGGTAGTGCTTTTAGGGTTTATGTAGTATTTGTTGGGTTTATGTTGCGTTTTTTGGTTTATGTTGCGTTTCTAGGGTTTTTGTTGCATTTTTTAGGTTTTATCTAACGTTTTTAGGGTTTATGTATCGATTTGAAGCTTTTTTAGGGTTTTAATGGTTGTTTATGGTTTGTAGTGTTTTTAGGATTTTTAAGGGTTGTTAACGGGTGTTTATGGGTTTTTATGGTATTTGATGGCTTTTTAATGGTTTTTGTGGGGTTTTATGGGTTTATTTGTTTTTTTTGGGTTTGATAGGGATTGTTAGGGTTTTTTTAGTGAGTTTTAGGGTTTTTTGGGTATTTTAGCAGTTTTTAGGGTTTATATAATGTGTTTTAGCATTTTTTTTTTGCATTCTTTAGGGATTTTTAGTGTTCTTTACAGTTTAATATGGTTCTTTAGGGTTTATTTGGATTTTTTAGGGTTTATTAATGATCTTTAGGATTTGTTACAATTTATAAGCATTTTTATTGTATATTAGGGTTTTATAGGGCTTTTTTAAGAATTAATAGCTTTTTCTAGGGTTTATTGACCTTTTAGCGTTATTTAGGATTTATTAGGGTTTATTTTATTTATTAGGGTTTACTAACATGTATTTGGGTTTATTAAGATTTATTAGTGTTTATTATGATTTGTTAGGGTTTATAAGGGTTTATTAGGGGTTTGTTATGGTTCGTTTCTGTTTTTTACGATTTCTTTGGTGTTGTTAGGATTTGTTACAATTTATTTGGGGTTGTTAGGGTTTGTTACAATTTATTATGGGGTTGTTAGGGTTTTTGAGGGTCTATTAGTGGGTTGTAGGGTTTTATAGGCTATTATTTTGAGATTTTTATAGTGTTTTGTCGGGTTTGTTAGGATTTTTAGTGATTATTAGGGTTTATTATAGTTTAATAGTGTTTTTTATTGTATATTAGGGGTTTTAGGACTTTTGTAGCTTTTATTAGGGTCTATTAGAGTTGGTTAGGGTTTATTATAGGTTATTAAGATTTATTATTGTTTATTAGGGTTTTTATGGTTTAATAGTAGGTTTTATGGGTTATTAGTGTTTATTTGTGGTCCTTATGGGTTATTTGTGGTTTTTAGGGTTTGTTAGGTTTTGTTAGGGTTTTTTGGGTTTTTAGGGTTTGTTATGGTTTGTTTGAGTTGTTTGGGGTTTTATGCATTTTTTTGGGTTTTATGGTCATGTTTGGATTTTTTATGCTTTGTTAGGGTTATTTTAGCATTTTTTTGGGTTTTGTTTTGTTTTGTGGTCTTTGAAGCATTTTTCGGGTTTTTATAGCAATTGATAGAGTTTATGTAGCGTTATTAGTGACCTTAGTGGTTCTTTAGGGTTCTTTAGGATTTTTTTAGGGTTCCTTAGGGTGTATTAGGGTTTCTTTTGAGGTTTTTAGGGTTTTCTTGGGTGTTTTTAGGGTTTTTAAGGGTTTCATATGTTTGGTTAGTGTTTTGTTCGGCATTTTTAGGCTTTTAGGGTTTTTAGAGTTTTTAGTGTTTTTTAGGTCTTTTAGGGTTTTTTGAGAGTTTTTTGAGGGGTTTTAGGTTTTTTTCAAGATTTTTTAGTTTTTTTTTTGGTTTTTAGGGGTTTTTAGGGTTTTTAGGGTTTTTTATGATTTTTTAGGATTTTTTAGGGTTTTTAGGGTTTTTAGGGTTTTTTAGGATTTTTAGGGGTTTTTTGGGTTTTTATGGTTTTTTTAGGGTTTTGTCAGGTTTTGCCGGGTTTGTTATGGTTTTTTGTGAATATTATCATTTTGAATGGTTTAATATCATTTTTGTTTTATATGTGGGTTTTGTTGGTATTTTTTATCTTTTATTGGGGTCTAATAGGGTTTTTACAGTTTATTTCATTTTATTAGTGTTTATTAGGGTTTAGTAGTGGGATTTAGGGTTAGTAGGTTTTATTATGGTTTATTATCGGTTGGTAGGGTTCTTTAGGATTTATTAGTTCTTATTAGAGTGATTTAGTGTGTCTAAGGGTTTGTTAGGGTTTATAAGGGTGTGTTAGGGTTTCTTAGGGTGGGTTAGGTATTTTATGGGTAAGTTAGGGTTTTTAAGGGTGTGCTATGGTTTCTAAGGGTTTCTAAGTTTGTGTTAGGGTTTCTATGGGTGCGTTGGGGTTTCTAAGGGTGTGCTAGGGTTTCTAAGGGTGTGTTCAGCTTTTTAGGTGTGTGTTAAGGTTTCTAAGGGTGTCTTAGTGTTTCTTAGGTTTTCTTAGGGTTTTGTTAGGGTTTTTAGGGTTTTTAGGGTTATATTAGGGTTTCTTTTGGTTTCTTAGGGGGGTTTTAGGGTTTTTCAGGTTTTTTGAGTTTATTGGGGTTTCTTAGTACTTCTTGGGGTTTTTTAGGGCTTACTAGGGTTTGTTACAATTTTTAGGTTTTGTTATGTTTTTAGGGTTTTTTGGGCTTTGTTAGGGTTTGTAAGGGTTTTTTAGGGTTTGTTAGGGTTTTTTGTGTTTTTAATGGTTTTTAGTTTTTATTGGGTTATTCATGGTTTGTTAGGGTTATTTAGTTGTTCATGGTTGTCATAGATGTGTAGAGTTAGTCGCAAACTTCAATTTGATATGTGGTAGAGGTGAAACGGACACCCAGAGCCGAAGTTATGGTCATTTGGAGGAATTATAGACCTTTTGGGTCTTTAAGAACGTGATAAGGTGTTACTATTGGTCACAAATGTGTAGATCTTGTCGAAATCTTCGATTTGATATATGGTAGAGGCAAAACGGACTCCTGGAGTAGAAGTTATGGTCTTTTGGGGGGCTTAAATACCTTTTTGTGCCTTCAAGGATGTGAGAAGGTGCTTCAGTGGTTATAAGAGTGTAGTTCTAGTCTCAATATTCGATTAGATATGTGGTAGAGGCAAAACGGACACCCATAGAAAAAGTTATGGAAAAACGGACACTAGAAGCCAATATTTTAACCATCCAAAGGGATTTTGGGTCTTTTGGTGGTTAAAGAATGTCAGAAAGGGTTTCAGTGGTTACTAGAGTGTATATCTTTTCACAATATCTTATTTGATATGTGGTAGGGCCAAAATGAACATAAGTAGCAGAATTTATTGTTGTTTTAAATTGAGCAACCCTCCTAGCGCCTAAAAACATTAGAAACCTACAACTCACTAAAATAGGCATAACTTCTCCTTCGAGTATCCGTTTGAGAACTATGACTAGTAAAAGAGAATCTCGTGAGATTATTGAGGACCAAGTCTAATCAAAACTATGAGAAGTTGAAAGAAAGAGAAGATATATTAGTGATACCATTCCAAAAAAAGTCCAACTTCAAACGGCCATAACATTCACTCCGTTTGTCCGTTTGAGCTCTACCACAAATCAAATCGAAGACTGCGAAAATATCTATGCAGAAGGATCACTTGAACCTAGTTCAAGTCATGTTTGGGACCCTAAAATCCCAAAAACCCATCAAAATGCCTCCAAAACCCCATTTTCGTGTCCGGATCCCTGTCAATTTTTTTTAAACGGTCATAAATTCTAATCTATGTGTCTGTTCGGCCTCCAGAACCTATTTTTATAATAGTCCATTCCATGAGATTTAGTTTGACTATTAAAGGAGTGGAAATGGACACCTGAAGAAGAAGTTATTCCTTTTTTAATGACTCTGTGATTTGATAGGTTTTTCGAGACACCATTTCTAGCACTTTTGTCATGTGTGCTCTTTTTTCAAACAACTATAACTTATTATTACAGTTATTATTATTATTTTGATAATCATCTCATGAAAATTCACATTCACATGAAAGTGTGTTATTATTATATTTTTATTACCATTCACATGCACATGCAATGCACACACCTTATTTTATTATCACATGAATTGTTATTATTATTGTTATTATTATTATTGTGGTTGTTGTTGTTGCTGCTGCAGTTGTTGTTGTTGTTGGTATTGTTATTATCATCACATGAAAATGCACATCCAAATGAACATACATGAACATTAAATTAACGTCTGTTATTCTATTATCACATGCGTTGTTATTATTAATATTATTAATTATTATTATTATCATCATCATCATCACATGAAAATGAAATGCATGAGATTTTTTATTTATTACCATACACATGCACACATAATACACATGCAATATTATATTATCATATGAATTAGTACTACTACTATTATCACCACTTCTACTACTATTATTACTCCTACTGTTATTATTACTATCATCACATGCAAATGTAGACGCACATGCATTATTATTTATTATTTATTACCATGTGCGTGCATATGCAATGCAATTGCATTATTCTTTTATTATTATTATTATTATTATTATCATATTTTTTATTATTATTATTATTATTATTATCATTATCATTATTATTATCATTATCACATGCAAATGCACATGCATGTGCGTTGTTATTTATTATTTATTACCATGTGCATGCATGTGTTATTATTATTATTATTATTACAATTGGTATTATTAATATTATCATCAAATGTAATTGCACATGCACATGAATGTGTGTTATTATTTATTATTATTTATTTATTATTTACTACTATGCACGTGAACATGAAATGCACTTGCGTTATTCTATTATTATTATTGTTGATGTTGTTGTTGTTGTTGTTGTTTTGTTGTTGTTGTTGTTGTTGTTTGTATCATCAAATACAAATTCACAGGCATGTGCGTTGTTGTTTATTATTTATTACCATGCACATGCATGCGTCATTATCATTATTATTACATGTAAATGCACATGCACATGCGTTATTATATATTATTCATTATCATGCACATGAAAATGCAATGTACTTGCGTTATCCAACAACACATCCCCTCGACTCCGCGGGAACTGACCCAAGCCCAAGGTTTGGCCACATTGGGACTAGATGAGGACGTACGGCGCCCAGGTGGGCAAGGCTAAGCCCTATACCTCGTTACCCAACAACACATTTTTTGGCGGAGGCTGTGGAATGCTCTCGGCGGAACCCTGGATGGAGTAGTGAATGAGATTGTTGCGGGAGGGCCCCTCTAAGCATCGGCTAGGAGGGGGCAATGTCTCTCCTTGTCCTATGGGATTTGATCCTTCTTCCTTCCCTGATTTCCTGGAGATTGAGGTATGCCCTAAGGTTCCGAATCGGGTGTATGGTGAACTCTCGGTCCCTATTTCCTCTCTAGAGTTTGCGAAGGCAGTGCCGCGGCTGGATCTCGTCCTCGTCGCAAGATTTGGCAAGAATCGACCCTCAGTTGACAGCTTTCACAGGTTCATCTCCTCTTCCTAGAAGCTTAAAAATCAAGCATTGGTAGGGCTGTTAGATTCGAGGCATTTTCAGATCTGGTTCTCTTGCGAAGATGATTTAGTTTTTGCCTGGTCTTCTACGCCGAGAGTGTTTGATGGGTTCAAGTTTTCTCTTTTTCGCTGGTCCTTTGAGTTTCATCTGCATCGTGATCCTCCAACCACAGCGTTATGGGTTGAGCTTCCTGGCCTTGCTTTACCTTTCCAAAATCCGGGAATTCTACGTGTTATTGGAAATATGATTGGTCGTTTCCTGTGTATGGACCTACAGACCCGTGTTGCTTTCCATCCAGCTGCCCCGTGAATCTGCATTGAAGTCGACATTTCGAAACCAGCGGTTGAATCTGTGTACATTGAGGTTGAGGGTTAGCTCTGATGGCACCAACGTGTGTGCTTTGAGTCGTGGACACCCTTCTGTGTGAACTTCTGCCGACTTGGTCACTCGGTTACCCTCTGTCGCTGCATTCCTCGCCATAATGACCACGACACATTGCAACCTCCTGTTGCTCCTGTATTTCACACCACATCAGAGGCATGTGGATCAAAGGATGCTGATATTGATGCACCTAGTGGAAAGGCAAGCTTGGAGGCACCGGGTGATGCTGATCCTTCTATGAGGAAGGAGTCCATTGGCGGTGTCAATCCATCGGTTAGAGAGGTTTTTGACAGATTGAAGAATGATCTCAATTACAGTGATGCTACTGAGTTAGGCAGGTTGAAGGAGATCTCAGAACCTAAATGTGGCAACAGGGTGTCAGGTAAGGGGAACGGTGATGTTGACCTAAAGGAAGAAAATGTCATATCTCTAAGTAATCGATTTGCAGATTTGTCTGATCTGGATTTCAATGCCCATGAAGCACAACACCCACTTCAGGATACGATCACAGCTGAAGATGATAAGTCTAGTTGTGGTGATAATAAGGGAATGAGGGAGCCTGCTGGGGACCTGGAGGTCCTGATACAGGAGGACCCAAATGAGGGATATGTTGGGCCGCAGAAGCGTGAACATATGCATCTGATGAAAGAGGTTCCTGAAACAGAAGCTGGAAAATTTTCTGAGGAAGTGCTGAATGAGAATGCTACTTTGGAGCAGCATGATGTTGAGGAGATATTCTTAGAGGGGCATGAATGACTAGAGGCAAGAGGAATGAATCAGATCAACGAGGAGTATCCTCTGTGCTTGACACATATAGATGGTAACAAGGAACATTCCCGGGGTATAGCCTCCTTGGTGCATGATAACTCTCAAATGGTGTATGAGGGGAAGGAGAACCAAGGATGTTGTCCAAAGAATCACATGAAGGAATCATATAGTGAGATTCTCAGGAATGGGGTGAAAAGGAACGAAAGTAATGGAGCTTCCACCGCTCCTCCAAAGAGGAAACCGAGAAAAGATTACTCCAACATGTCGAGGACCATTTCCACCAGGTCTTCTACAAAAAATGGAAAAGTGAAAGACACGGGTCACATGAGGGGACGAAGTAGGCCCACTGAACCCCTATCCCCAGTGCAGTTACATTGAAGGGAGCAATACTTACAAATGTTAAGTCAATACGCTTCGCACGCTGAATGGGAGTCAGCGGATCTGGATGAGTTCTCAAAAGGTGGTAGTGGTGACATCTTTGATGTGTTCTGATATATGATGTTGTGAGGTATGTTTTTCGGCTTTAGTTTTCTTCTCTGCACTCTGTACTTTCTATCCTTTTTTTTAATAAATTTCTGGGGGACTAGGCACTCGGCCTAGTCCTGCGCCTTCCTTGCTATAATCACATGTGTTATTATTATTTATTCTAATACACATGCACACACAATGCACATGCATTATTCTATTATCACATGTGTTATTATTTTTTATGTATTATCATTCACCTGAAAATGCACATTCATGTGGACTGGGTTATTATTTATTGTTTATTACCATGCACATGCACATGCACATGCACTTGTATGTGCATAATTATTTATTATTTATTATCATTCACATGCACATGCACATACACATGCAATTCACACGTGTTATTATTTTTAATTTTTAATTTATTATCATTCACATGAAAATGCGCAGGCATATACACATGCGTGTGCGTTATGATTTATTATTTAAACCATGCACATGCATATGCACATGCACGGGCATTAATACTACTATTATTATTAGAGGTATTTTTAGGGTTTACTATCATTTTTTAGGTTTTTTAGGTGTTATTAACATTATGGTTTGTTAGGTTTTTAGGGTTTTTAATGGTATATTAGCATTTTTAGGGTTTGGTGGGGGTTATTAGGATTTTATTAGGGTTTATTACGTATTTTTAGGGTTTTGTTAGGATTAAGTTTGGTTTATTAGGATATATTATGGTATATTATGGTATATTTTGGTATGTTTAATATTTATTAGGGTTTATTATGGTTCATTATGGTTTATTAAATTTTAAGAGGGTATATTAGGGTTTTTTAGTGTTTAGTAGTGTTTATTCAGGTTTAATAGTGCTTTTAAGCTTTTTTAGGTTTTATTAGAAATTATTAGGTGTTTTAGGGCTTTTTAATGGTATATTTGCATTTTTTAGGGTTTAGTGAGGTTTATTATGGTTTATTATGGTGTGTTAGGGTTTATTAGGGTTGAGTAGGTTTTTTTAGGGTTTTATTAGGGTTGAGTCGGTATCTTTATGGTTTTATTAGGGTTTATTAGGGTTGAGAATGATTTATTAGGGTTTGTTAGAGGGTTTTTGGGTTTATTAGGGTTTTTTAGTGTTTTTATTAAAGTATATGAGTGTTTTTTAGTTTTTGTTAATATATATGAGGAGTTTTTATGGATTTTTAGGTTTTATTAGTGTGTTTTTAGTGTTTGGGAGCATTTTCAATGGTTTATTAGCTTTTATTTAAATTTATTATGGTTTATTTTGGTTTCTAGGGAATTTTAATGGTTTGTTTGCATTTTTTTGTTTATTGGGGTTTAGTTGGGTTTTATTATGTTTTATTATGGTGTGTCAAGGTTTATTTGGGTTTATAAAGTATTTTTAGGGTCTTATTATGGTTTTATTAGGGTTTATTAGTTTTTATTATGGTTTATTAGGGATTTTTAGGGTTTATTAGGGTTTTATAGGGGTTTATTAGTTATTTTTTATTAGGTTATATTAGTGTTTTTAGGTATTTTTAGATAATATAGCGTTTTTTTATTGTTTGTGAGCATTTTTTTTTTGTTTCTGAGCGTTTTTAGGGTTTTGTTGTCCCATATGAATACTCAAGAGGTGGGTGAATTGATTTCATATTAAAAAATTTTGTTTAAAATATTTTTATTGAAATCCCCAAATTCATAAAACATGTTAAACTGTAGTGAGTTTGTAAAGTGTGTAAGTGTTAAATTAGTTTCTCAAAGATTGATTATTTCTCAGTTAACTTAATCTGATGATTAAGATAGCTTTTGAAACTAACTTACTGGCTAGAAAAAATTACCAACACTTTCTAGTTCAACTATCAATGTTACTTTAAAAAGGATTTGAATTTCAAAGTAATTATTAGCGGATTATTGAAAAAGGTTTAAACTAAAATAAGATGCACAACAGTTTTAACCAAGAGGTTCATCTTCAAGATAAGACTTAGTCCCCTCAAACAGTTTAAAAAAACTTTGATCCACACCCTGGATTGGGGTTTACAGTAGTACTCAGACTGTCTAGGTCTTCAGACCTCTACCACAGTTCTACGTGGGAAAGAAACAAAAACAAAACATAGGCTGTCCAGGTCCTCAGACCTCTACCACAGTTCTATGTGGGATAAAAAAAGGTATAAAGAGTTTGGTGTGAGGATTTCTGTATCCTCCAGTTCATCTTAGGAGTTAGTGTGTGTCCAAACAGACAGAAACACACACTACTCATAATGTAATAAAAAATGATCACAGAAGATCAATAATATGGATATGAGTTTAGAATGATCTTGTGTGATATCAATGCAGCTCTGGACTATTTTGGATTAAAGAAGATGAATCTTTGAGTCCTTTTCTGGAAGTTTTCTGTAAAATAGAGTGTCATGGTTTTGTTCCTTCACTTCCAGTACAAGTGTTCAGCTTGAATGTGACTTGAAACTTCTCTTTGAAATTCTGTTCTTGATGTGTATGAGTGTTTTTCGAGTTCTTCGTGGGTTTTTCTTCGCATGTACATGTGTATATTCTTTTATGTGTCTCGTATGTATCATCTATTCTTCCTTACGTATATCTTTGTGTGTTCTCCAGTAGCTCGATATTCCATTTTTTCATTTTTTTCTCTGGTAATGAGAATGATTACCTTTTACAGGTACAAGTTACGGTTCCCTGACATGCCAACAACCCACATTAATTAAAATTAGTTGCATTGAATTAATCAAATATGACCGTTAGCATTATATTAATAATATTGAAAAAGTAGAGAATTTGTGTAACAGTGACTGGTTAACAGTCATCTTCTATCAGTAGCTCTCTATCGGTAGACTTGTAGCAGTAGCTCCGGTAGCAGTAGCTCATGTAGCAGTAGCTCCATGTATCTGTAACTCTCTGTCAGTAGACTTGTATCATTAGATCATTTTAATGGTGTACTTCTGTTAGTAGATCTTGCTCGCTATCAGTAACTATTATCATCAGTAGCGGTAGCTATTTATATCAGTAGGTTTCTCTATCGGTAGCTCCATTCTATTGTTTTCTTGTATCGGTGGACTTGTGTCAGAGAACTTGTGTATTAGTGACCATGTATATCAGTAGACTTAGTCTATCAGTGAACTTGTCTAACAGTGAAATTATATCAGTGAGCTAGTATGTATCAGTGACATTGCATCGGTGATCTAATCTATATTAGTCAGAATTTTAACTATCAGTGACTTAAGAACTTAAATGCTTAAAAAGTAATTGTTCTATTCATATTAGTTCCACATTGAATAAATATCATACTTCATCATTTTTAAACATAAATAAACATTTATTAATATATTCCATGATATTATATGATTATTTTTACATCCATACTAACTCTAGAATATTAAGGCACAATTATGAAACATAATTATTATATAGATAAGCATGATTTGAGATAATCAGAACATATCTAATCATATTTGAGATTATCAAAATAGGTGATTCCAAAAATCTCCCCCTATTTGATAATCACAAATTATAGCATTATAATCCATAATAAATATTAATGAATCAGAGTAACTCTAAAATGTATTAGAGCTCCTCAAATGTATCAGAGTTAAACTATGAACAAACATAAGAGTAAAAAAATAGAATAGTTATTTCCCCAAAGACACATATTATAAGTTTCTCCCCCTTATTGTAATTTCTCCCAAAATTGTGAGTTCTCCCCATATTATAATTTTTATCCCCCTTTGTGATTAGCAACAAGATAAAAAACAATGGTGTAGAGCATAAAAGAAGAAGACAGAAATTTTCATTGCACATAAAAAAGATACACGAGATAGTGAAAAAGGAATACAAGAAGTACAAAGATTCCTATCAAAATATCTAGCCTCATTCAATCAACCCCCTGGATGTCCACTTGGGATTTCCCTTTAGGATCATAGGACTGAGGTTGGGTAGGTTGAGATGCAGGCTTGGGGACTCCAGTAATTATCAAAGGTGGTTTAGCTACTGAAACCCTGCCAGGACTGTAATGAGTACTCCTCTGTGTGATCATAGGAGTCAGGCTTCTGATTGCCTGAGCAGGAGTCATTTGTGGTGTGGAACTAGAAGAACCAATAGCAGCTAAGGCAAGAGTAACTATTATAGGTGTATTGTACATATGTAGGAATGGCAGTAAGAGATTCATGAAATCCCTAATGATACCTCCTCCTCTCTCCGTGGTAGAGATGACATCATCCTTGTTCTCCAGAAATTTTTCCAAAGTAGAGGTCAAAACCCTGAGCTTACTAACTTGTTCTTTGAAGGCTTGAGCAACTGGGGGCAGTTTCAGATTCTCTAACAGCATCTTGAAATGATTGGTTGGCTGATTCTTGGTGTACACTCTTTGAAAAGAATAATAAATCTTGTCTATAATTTCCTTCTGGGTAGCAGTAGCATCTCTCATATAATCATGGATGATTTTTCTGATATCCCTAGTGGTAGTAATTACCTGAGAATCAGATGATCTACTGGCATGAACTTGACCAAGTTCTTCTTTCAGCATAGATCTAAATTGTTCCACATCAGATGATACTTTGGATGCACCAAGAGGTGATACAGTAAAATCTATTATTTCTTTGAAAGACGGATTCAAATTACTTATCAAGTTTTTCACAACAAAATCTTGAGTACTGACATGTGTTTTTATGGTCTTCTTAAAATCTTCAAACACATCCACAAACTGTTTCACCTCACTTCAAATGTAGTTAATGTTAATATCAACTTGATATTTAGAATGCATGAGGGTATCAAATGAAGCAACTGATTTCCTTAGAGAGTCAATATCATCTGATAAACTTTTAAGTTGATTTTGACATTATATTACATCATCCATCACTTCTGTCATAGAACTTGACAAAACACTTCCCAGAGAAGATACCAAAGAACATTCCATATTATTTATCTCTTCAACAAAATTGGTTTTTAATTCATATTTCATTGCCTCAAGATCTCCTTTTTTCACAATGTCTTCAGGCAGAGCTATAGGAGCTACTGGTTGAGTAGTAACTTCCTCTGAGAAAATATCATAAGACACAAGATGCCTTCTAATGAGTGTATCATCATCAGAATCAGGATGTTCTAGACTCAATACAACAAATCCTTGATCCACATACCAATCTTCCACATCATAGGTCATAGAAACTAATCCTATCCGTACAGGTTGCTCTCCCTCAACCTAAGCTTCCATCACCATATCTGCAGTAGCAGCAGCAGCAGCAGCCTCATTGGATGCTTCCTCTCCAGTAGAGTCATCTAGAACCATATTTATATCCAAACTAGGTGGAACAGGCTGGGGTATAGTAGCAGTAGGTACTGGTCTGTCCACTTCAAGAACTTCCTCAATAGGCATAATAGAGCTCTCAATCAAAGGACTGAGACTCAAATAGGTACTTCCATTTTCAGATACTTTTTCTACTTCATCATCACTACAATTGTAATATGGAGGAGTCTCCTCATGATTTGATCTAGGCATGTATTCCTCATTTATAGAGATTTCTTCAACACTTTCTCTCAGAACTGCTTCCTTTTTAGGTAGGGTCACATGTGGACTTGCTTCTCCATATGATACATTTTTAGTAGCTAGGCTTAGAGGAAGATCAGGATCCCCTCCATCTTCTATAGAGGTTTCCTCCTTAGCGTCATCATCTCTGCATTGAAGTTCCTCCTCATCAGGTCCTAGACCTAGATCTCTCCTATCTCTTGGCCGATTTGGATGCTCAACAGGATTAAATTTATCATAAACTTTCTCATCATCCCTGACCCATCATCTTTTCCATGGGTTCCAGTTAATCTTCATGTATTTGCAAATAGTTTTGGTGATACAATAGTCTTCCTTCACAACTACAGTCTCATCTTGAGATCCAGCTATTCCCTTTACTTTAAGCATTAGAGATATAAACATGGCAAAGAACAAGGCATTTGTTTTTGATTTCTTTCTGGTCATATCTTCCATTTGAATCATTAGAAGCCTACATAGATTTACTTTTACCTCATGTCTTAGAAGATATAGAAAATAAATGTCTTGAAACCTTATATTTTCAAAGTCTCCTCTTCTGGGACTTAAAACATGTTGGACAAACTTAAACAACAATTGGTTCTCACCATCCATTTATGAAACAATGACTTTTCTTGGTGTGCCATATCAAGTTATCTCTTCCAAAGTAGTTTCATACTCAAAAACATCACTAGTAGGTGGTACAGACTTTGAATAAAAATTGAAGATACCTTCATGGGGTACCATCAGACAATTATCCCATTCCACTGAGGAGAAAGAAACTTCCTTTCCATTAAAAAAATGAGAAGACCCGATTCTCATTATCTAGTTCTTAAAATTTGAGAAACTCATATAAATCTTTAACCAAATTAGGATAATACGGTCCATTGTTGTTTGAGAAACACTCAACTCGTTCCTACTCTTCAAGCACTCCAAGAATTAATGACTTACTGATCATCAACCATTCCGCGCGTAGCTCTCTCTCAACTACTAATTCCCTTTTTATGATATGAGTGTTTATAAGTTTCTTTACTTCACTAACACCACTAGAATCTCCTTTGAGTCTCTTGGCATTCGGCTCATCACCCTCTTCACTGACTGTCGGTCTCTTCGCTATTTCCATTTTGCGAATTGTGAAGCTAAGGGTTTTAGAGAAACAATGGTTTGGGAGCTAAGGTTCAAAGGTAAAGGGTTCAAGGTGGATTGAAATGAGGTTAGGACTAATGTTTTATCATTTAGGAATAAATAAATAAATAAATAAAACATAATAAATATAATACAAATGACATAGTTTCTGGTAGCTAAAAAATAAGAATTTTAAAATAGTGCAAACTAGCGGTAACATATACCGGTGAGGATTCCTAATGGCAAGGTCCACTAATAGTGATGTTCTAATGGTGAGGTCCACACCAGTGAGTTATAACGGTGAGGTCAATACTAGTGAGGTATAACGGTGAGGTCCATACCATTGAGGTTAACGGTGAGGTCCATACCAGTGAGGTATAATGGTGAGGTCCATACCAGTGAGGTATAACGGTGATGTCCATACCAGTGAGGTATAACAGTGAGGTCCATACCAGTGAGGTATAACGGTGAGGTCCATACCAGTGAGGTATAACGGTGAGGTCCATACCAGTGAGGTATAACGGTGAGGTCCATACCGGTGAGGTGAAACGGTGTGGTCCATACTAGTGAGGTTTCCTTAAACTGTTAGGAAACATTTATCAATCCTAATTCATGTTTGATGTAATTTAACCTCTCAGAATTTAAAGTTTTGGTAAATATATCAGCCAACTGATGTTCAGTGCCAATGAATTAAAGAGTTATATGACCTTTTTGATAATGATCTCTCAAAAAGTGATGTCTTAAATCAATGTGCATAGTCCTAGGGTGAGACACAGGGTTTTTCGAAATGTTTATTGCACTGATGTTAGCATAATTTATAGATACATGTCTAAATTGATATCCATAATCCAATAAAGTGTGTTTCGTCCAAAGGATTTGTGCACAGCAACTACCAGCAGCTATGTACTTTGATTCAGTAGTAGACAATGCAACAAAATACTACTTTTTACTACACCATGATACTAAGGATTTACCTAGAAAGTGACATGTTCCTGATGCACTCTTCATATCTAACTTGAAAACAGTAAAGTCAGCATCTAAATAACTTATTAAATCAAAATATTTTCCTTTTGGATAAAATAATCCTAGATTGGTAGTATGTTTAAGATATTTGAAAATCCCACTAACAGCAAGTAAGTGTGATTCTTTTGGACTAGCTTGAAATCTTTCACCCAAGAACACACTAAATATGATATCTGGTCGACTAGTAGTAAGGGAAAGGAAACTCTCAATCATACCTCTGTAATTTGTTTGATCTACTGGTTTCCCAGCTTCATCAACATCAAATTTACAAGTGGTACTCATAGGTGTATCACATCCCTTATTACTATCCAGACCAAAACGTTTTATAAGATCCTTTGTATATTTTATTTGATTTAAATAGATACCATCATTATTTTGAAAAACTTGAAATCCAAGAATGTATTTGAGTTCTCACATTAAACTCATTTCAAATTCACTTTTCATACTCTTTGAAAAATAAATACACAAAGCATTTTTGGAAGATCCGAAAATAATATCATCAACATAGATTTGTACTATCAAAACATATTTGGAAATCCTTTTGATAAAAAGAGTTGGATCATCAATCCCTTTAATAAAACCTTTTGAAATAATAAAATTACTAAGTCTATCATACCAAGCCCATGGATAATGTTTTAAACCATACAATGCTTTAGAAATTTTAAAAACTCAATTTGGAAAATGAGGATTAGTAAAGCAAGGTGGTTGTTCAACAAAAACATCTTCAATTATAAAACCATTTAGAAAAGCACTTTTAACATCCATTTGATATAACTTGAAATTTAAATGAGTAACATAAGAAAATAGAATATTAATATCTTCTAACCTAGCTACAGGTGAAAAGGTCTCCTCATAGTCTATTGCTTCTTCTTGACTATATCCTTGTGAAACTAGTATTGCTTTGTTTCTAGTGATATTTCCGGATTCATCAACTTTGTTTCTAAACACCCATTTAGTGCCTATGGTCATAGTGTCCTTAGGCATGTCTACTAATTACCAGACTTTGTTTCTTTCAAATTTATTTAATTCTTCTTGCATATCCATTACCCAAAATTCATCATTGATGGCATCATTGATATTTTTAGGCTCTAACTGTGAAAGAAAGGCTTGATGTTTGACCTGATTTCTTATAGAAGCCCTAGTCTGAGTTCCTCTATCTAAATCTCCTACTACAACATATAATGGATGGTTTTTAAGGGTCCTAGTTCATCTAGTAAAAGTAGGGTTAGAAATTTCAGGTTCATTTATAGGTTCGGGTTCAACAGATTTAGGTTCTGTAAAATTTCCAGAACTAGTTGTCTGGACAACAAGTACACTGTTTTTGTCATTGAGGTTTAGAATTGACATATCTTCTTCCAGAATTTCAAGAGGGGTCTTAGGTTCATGTGGATCAGTTTTATCAAATTTGATGTGTACATATTCTTCCACACATTTCTTCCTCTTATTAAATACTCTATAAGATTTTCTAGATATATAATAACCTAGAAATATTCCTTTATCACTTTTGGATGAAAACTTATCAAGATTATATTTAGTGTCGAGGATGAAGACTTTGCAACCAAAAACTCTAAAGTAATTAACCTTAGGCTTCCTATTATTCTATAGCTCATAAGGGGTCCTTCTGAGAATTGTTCTAATCAAGACTCTATTTATAATATAACAAGCTGTATTGATAGCTCCAGACCAAAAGTAAACAGGTAGATCATATTCATTAAGCATAGTTATTGAAATTTCTTGAAGTGTTATATTTTTTCTTTCGACTACACCATTCTGTTGAGGTGTTCTAGGGGCAGAGAAATTGTGATTATAGCCATTGTGTGAGCAATAGGATTAAAACTCATGATTTTCAAATTCACGGCCATGGTCACTTCTCAGGGTCTTAAACATAAGTCCCTAAGGTTTTCTACAGACTTGGAGTATTTAATGAAATAAGAACAAGCTTCACTTTTGTAAGCTAGAAAGTATACCCAAGTATATCTAGAAAAGTCATATAAAAGGACATAGACATAGTGCTTCCCATTTAAGCTAGAAACTATAGATGGTCAAAATAAATCCATATGAACCAACTCGAGAGGTTGAGAAGTTGAAACTTCTTTCTTTGATTTGAAAGAAACATTATGTTGTTTTCCCTTTTGACAAGGATTATAAACTTTATCTGTTGGGAATTCTAGTTTGGGTAGGTCTCTAAATCAACCTTTCCTAGTCAGTTTCCTGAGTGAATAAATGTTTCAGTGTCCAAATCTTTTGTGCCACAACCAGGATTCTTTATGAAAATCATTTAAACAAGTAACATTTTTTTATCTAAAGAATTCAAATCTACATCATATACATTTTCATTTCTTAATGCAGTAAATACCAAATCATTTTTCGAATTAAAAACATTACATGAATCATTTTCAAATTTTACATTGAATCCATCATCACACGACTGAGAAATACTTAACAGATTGTATTTTAATCCATCAACAAATAATACTTTAGAAATTAAAATTGAATCAGTGTTACCAATCTAGCCTAAGATGGTGATTTTTCTTTTTGAGTTATCCCCAAAGGTTGCATGTCCTTCATCAACTCTAATTAATCTCTTAAAGCATGAGTAGTCTCTTTTCATATGTCTTGAACATCCACTGTCCAAGTACCATATTTTCCAACAGGAACTTTTCAAGAAAGTTTCCTATAAAACAGATTTAGACAAAAGATAACTTTGGTACCCAGATTTTCTTGGGTCCAGAAAGGTTTTCATGTAACACTTTAGGCACCCATATTTGCCTAAGGGGTTTCCTATAATTAACAGATTCAAAATATTTTGATAAATAAACTTTGTTTGGTCTATAAGAATTTGAATAGCTAGATGAATCATAAGAATTTACAAAATTTGAACTAGCAGTATACTGTCCAGATTTTGGAATAAATTTATTTTTAACAATCTTTCTCTGTCCAGGCTAGTAACCTATACCAGTAGTATACTTTTGGGCAACTTGTTTTCCAAGAATTTGAGTGAGAGTGGTTTTTCCACTTGTAAACTTCTCAAAGTCTTTTTTAATTTTCTCATTAGATAATTTAAGTTTAGTATTCTCCTTCAAGAGTTGAGCATTCTTTTCCTTTTCTATACTAAGATCAGAACTAACAATACTAGTCAAGGCATATTGCTTATTTAATGATTTGAACTTATCTTTCAACTCATTACAAGTATCTTCTAATATATTAAAGTATTCATATAATTCAGCTGTATACATATTGTTATCATTATTTGAATCACTTTTTTTCCTAGAATAATAATCATTGTGAATAGGGGAATTAAGTGTTACCTTAGATGTTTCAGTCATGAAACACATGTTGGCATGATTCTTTTCTTCAGAATCAGAATCATCAAATCCACTTGAGCTATCTTCATAAGCACTCCTTGTAGCTTTCATTTCTTTCTTGTATCTCTTATCCTTTTAGTTATACTTTTTCTTAAATTTTAGTTTTGGATAGTCAGATTTGACATGCCCCTTTCTTTTGCACTCATAGAAATCTATTCCATCATCTTTATCAGTTTTCCTCCAGTCTTTCTTCCAATTTTCTCATTAGTACTAATTACCCTTATAATCATATTTTCTAAATAATTTCTTCTTTCTATATAATTTCATGAATCTCTTGGCTATCTGAGCCATCTCTTCATCACTGTCGGAGTCATAATTTTCACTAGTTGAGCTTTCTTCAGTTATCTGAACCTTATTTTTGTCCTTACTCATTAAAGCAGTGGACTTGAATTCCATAGAATTATTCTTAGGTTCATCATCTTCCTCTTTATTCTCTTTTATCTCTTCTTCGTACATCATCAATTTTCCAACCAGCTCCTTGACATGTAGCTTTCCAATGTCACATGATTCTCGTATAGAGACAGAGGTTCCTCTCCATCTGTCTAGTTGGAATCTCAGTATCTTCATGATTTTCTCTTTTGCTGGAACAACTTTTCCCAGTGAGCTCATTGTATTAACTATCTCATTAAACCTGAGATACATATCAGAAATAGATTCATTAGATTTAATTTTAAAATTATCATACTTAATAGTGTATGTATTATTTCTCATTTCCTTAACATTGGTTGTTCCCTCATGGGAAAGAGAAAAGGTATCCCAAATTTCATAAGAAGTTTTATAAGAATATATTCGATTAAATTCATCATCTCCTAAAGCACAATACAGAGCATTCATTTCTTTACAATTATTATTGTAAGCAGCTTTCGTAGGTTCATCCCAAGTAGTTCTAGCAGTTTCTGGAATCTTATAACGAGTCTCTATAGCAGTCCAGATGTCAAATCCCATACTTTCTAAATGGATTTTCATTTTTATTTTCCATTGGGAATAATTGACACTATTAAATAAGGGTGGCGTGTTGGTAGCTACACCTTCTAATCTGTTATCCATAATAACTGAGTTTTAAGAAGTTATATGAAGATATAAAAATTTAGGCTTAACGGAAATTTTGAGATCTTTAAGATACAACTAAAATCATAGTTGAAAACTTTTCACAAATAGAGTGTTTTGAAAAACTTTTATCTACTTCTTTTAATACCAAATTTTGTCCCACAGGAATACTCAAGAGGCGGGTGAATTGAGTTCCTATTAAAAATTTCTATTTAAAAGATTTGTATTGAAATCCCCCAATTCATAAAACAAGTTAAACTGTAGTGAATTTATAAATATTGTAAGTGTTCAATTAGTTTCTCAAAGATTGATTGTTTCTCAGTTAACTTAATCTGAAGATTAAGCTTTCTTTTGAAACTAACTTACTGTCTAGCAATAATTACAAACACTTTCTAGTTCAACTATAAAAGTTACTTTAAAACACATTTGAATTTCAAATTAATTAGCAGCCGATTATTGAAAAAGGTTTAAACTAAAACAAGATGCACAACAGTTTTAACCAAGAGGTTCAGTCTCAAGATGAGACTTAGTCCTCTCAATTAGTTTAAATAAAACTTTGATCCATGCCCTGGATCGGGGTTTACAACCGTACTCAGACTGTCCAGGTCTTCATACCTCTACCACAGTTCTACGTGGGAAAGCAACAACAATAGCACACAGGTTGTCCAGGTCCTCAAACCTCTACCACAGTTCTATGTGGGATACAAAAATGTATACAGATTTTGGTGTGAGGATTTCTGTATCCTCCAGTTCAGCTTAGGAGTTATTTTGTGTCCAAACAGACAGAAACACACACTGCTCATAATGTAATAAAAAATGATCACAGAAGAGCAATAATATGGAGATGAATTTAGAAAGATCTTGGTGATATCAATGCAGCTCTAGACTTCATTGGATTGAATCAAATAAAGCTTTGAGTCCTTCTCTAGAAGTTGTCTGGAAAACAGAGTGTCATGGTTTTGTTCCTTCACTTCTAGTACAGGTGTTCAGCTTGAATGTGACTTGATCCTTCTCTTTGAACTTTTGTTCTTGATGTGTATGAGTGTTCTTCATGTGTTCTTCTCTTCATGTACATGTGTATATTCTTGTATGTGTCTTGTATGTATCTTATGTTCTTCATTACATATATCTCTATGTCTTCTCCAGTAGTCCGATGTTCCTTTTATTCATTTTTTATCCGGTAATGGGAATGATTACCTTTTACAGGTACGAGGAAAGGTTCCCTGACATGCCAACAACCCACATTAATTAAAAGCAGTTGCATTGAATTAATAAAATATTATAGTTAGAATTATATTAATAACATTGACAAAGTAGAGAATTTGATTAATAGTTACTAGTTAAAAGTCATCTTCCATCAGTAGCTCTCTGTCGGTATACTTGTAGCAGTAGCTCTTATAGCAGTAGCTCAAGTAGATGTAGCTCCATTTATCAGTAGCTCTCTGTCGGTAGACTTGTATCGGTAGCTCATTGTAATGGTGTAATTCTGTCAGTAGATCTTGCTCGCTATCAGTAGCTCTTATCATTGGTAGCAATAGCCCTTTCTATTAGTAGATTCCTCTATCGGTAGATCCATTCTATCGGTAGCTCATATCGGTGGACTTGTGTCAGTTAACTTGGGTATCAGTGACCTTGTATATCAGTAGACTTAGTCTATCGGCGGACTTGTCTAATAGTTAACTTGTATCAGTGAGCTAGTCTATATCAGTGACATTGCATCGGTGAGCTAATCTATATCCGTCAGAATTATAACTATCAGTGACTTAAGAACTTAAATGCTTACAAAGTAACTATTCTATGCATATTAGTTCCATATTGAATCAATATCCTACTTCATCATTGTTAAACATAAAGAAACATTTATTAATATATTCCATGACATTATATGATTATTTTTACATCCATACTAACTCTATAATATGAAGGCACAATTTTGAAACCTAATTATTATATAGATAAGCATGATTTGAGATTACCAGAACAAATCTAATCATATTTGAGATTATCAAAATAGGTGATTCCAATAGTTTTCTTAGGTTATATTAGATTTTATTATGGTTTATAAGTATTTCTAAGGATTTTTAAGGTATATTAGAATTTTTGCCTTTATTAGGTTATATTAGTATTTTTAGGTCTTTTTAGGTTATATAGCGCATTTTTATCGTTTGTGATTATTTTTTTATTGTTTGTGAGCATTTTTATTGTTTATTAGCTTATATTAGACTTAATCAGGGTTTCTAGGGATATTTTAAGCTATACTAGCATTTTTTTATTATGGTTTTGTGTGTTTTTATTAGCGGTTGTTATGGTGTGTTACGGTTTGTTATGGTTGAGTAGGGTTTATTTGGATTTATTTATGGTTTATTAGGGATTTTTAGGTTTTTTTTGGGGTTTATTAGAGTTTATTAGTGTTTATTAGTGTCTATTAGGGTTGGTTAGGGTTGTTTAGGTTTTGATAATGTTTTTTTAGGGTTTATTAGGTTTTATAATAAATTATTACGGTTTATTAGGTATTTTGGGGTTTTATTAGGGTTGGGTAGAGTTTCTTAGTGTTTTTAGGGATTATAAGGTGTTTTTAAGGATTATAAGAGTTTATTAGGGGTTTATTAGGGTTTAATTTTTTATATTATGGTATATTAGGGTTTAATATTTTTGAGGGTTTTAAGGCATATTTAGGGTTTTGTAGCATCTTTTAGGGTTGGTGTAGCATTGTTAGAGTTTATGTAGCATTTTTAGTGTTTATGTAGCGTTTTTAGGGTTTAGTTAGCAGTTTTAGATTTTATGTATCATTTTTATGGTTTATGTAACATTTTTTGGGTTTATGTAGCGTGTTTAGGGTTTAGGTTTTATGTAGCATTTTGTAGGGTTTATGTTTTGTTTTCTGAGTTTATGTAGCATTTTTAGGGGTGATGTAGCATTTATGTTGCATTTTTTAGGGTTTATGTAATGTTTTTAGGGCTCATGTAGTGTTTTTAGGTTCTATATTGTGTTTTTAGGTTTTATGTAGCGTTTTTTAATGATTATGTTGTGTTTTAGGGTTTATGTTGTGTTTTTCAGGGTTTATGTTACAGTTCTAGGGTTTATGTAGTGATTTTAGGGTTTATGTAGCGTTTTTGGGTTTATGTTGTGTTTTTTGGTTTATGTTGCATTTTTGAGTTTTTTGTTGCATTTTTAAGGGATTATGTAACTTTTTTAGGTTTTATGTATCTATTGGAAGCATTTTTTATGGTTTTAATGGTTGTTTATGGTTTGTAGTTTCTTTTAGGGTTTTAAGGGTTGTTAATAGGTGTTTATGGTTTTTTATGGTATTTGATGTCTTTTTAATGGTTTTCTTGGGTGGGGGGGGGGGGTTATGGGTTTATTTTTTTTTTGGGATTGATAGGGGTTTTTACAGTTTTTAAGTGTTTTTTAGGGTTTTTTTGGGTATTGTAGCGCTTTTTAAGGTTTATATAACGTGTTTTAGCATTTTGTTTGGATTCTTTAGGGTTTTTTAGTGTTCTTTAGATTTTAATATGGTTCTTTTGGTTTTATTGTTGTTATTTAAGGTTCATTAGTGTTCTTTAGGATTTGTTACAGTTTATTAGTGTTTTTATTGTATATTAGGGTTTTATTGGGCTTTTGTAGGTATTAATAGCTTTTTTTAGGGTTTATCAACCTTTTTAGGGTTATTTTGGATTTATTAGGGTTTATTTTATTTATTAGGGTTTATTAACATGTATTTGGGTTTATTACGATTTATTAGATTTTATTATGATTTGTTAGAGTTTGTTGCGGTTTATTAGGGGCTTGTTATGGTTTGTTTCAGTTTGTTACGATTTATTTGATAATGTTAGGATTTTTTGCGATTTATTTGGGGTTGTTAGGGTTTGTTATGATTTATTTTGGGTTTATTAGGGTTTGTTAGGGTTTATCAGTGGGTTTTAGGGTTTTGTAGGCTATTATTTGGAGGTTTTGTTGCGTTTTTTCGGGTTTGTTAGAATGTTTAGTTATTATTAGGGTTTATTATGGTTTAATAGTGTTTTTTATTGTATATTAGGGGTTTTAGGGATTTTATAACATTATTAGGGTCTAATAGAGTTTTTTAGGGTTTATTATAGGTTATTATAATTTATTAGTTTTTATTAGGGTTTTTAGGGTTTAATAGAGGGTTTTAGGGGTTATTATGGTTTATTAGCGGTTCTTAGGGGTTATTAGTGGTTGTTAGGGTTTGTTAGTTTTTGTTAGGGTTTTTAGGGTCGGTTAAGGTTTGTTTGAGTTGTTTGGGATTTTATGTGTTTTTTGGGTTTTGTGGTTATGTTTGGATTTTTTATGTTTGTTAGGGTTATTTTAGTGTTTTTGGGATTTTATTTCATTTTGTGCATTTTGAATCATTTTTTGGTTTTTTTAGCAATTTCTAGGGTTTATATAGCGTTGTTAGTGGATTTAGTGGTTCTTTAGGGTTTTCTTGGGTTCTTTAGGGTTCTTTATGGTGTATTAGGGTTTCTTTTAAGTTTTTTAGGGTTTTCTAGGGGGTTTTAGGTTCTTAATGGTTTCATAGTGTTAGTTAAGGTTTTGTTAGGCATTTTTAGGATTTTTAGGGTTTTTTAGCGTTTTTAGGGGTTTAGGGTTTTTAGCGCTTTTTTGAGGTTTTTTAGGGTTTTTTAGGGGTTTTTTGATGTTTTTTAGGATTTTTTAATTTTTTTTTGTTGGTTTTTTTTGTTTTTTCGTGGTTTTAGGGGTTTTAGGGTTTTTAGGGTTTTAGGATTTTTTAGGATTTTTAGGGGTTTTTTGGGTTTTTTGGGTTTTTAGGGTTTTTTAGGGTTTTTTCAGGTTTTTTCAGGTTTGTTTGGATTTTTTGTGAATATTAGTGTTTTGAATGATTTAATATCATTTTTGTTGTATATTTGGGTTTTTAGGTATTCTGTAGCTTTTGTTGGGGTCTAATAGGGTTTTTAGGGTTTATTATGATTTATTAGTGTTTGTTAGGGTTTAATAGTGGGCTTTAGGGTTTATTAGGGTTTATTATGGTATATTATTAGTTGGTAGGGTTTGTTAGGGTTTGTTAGGATTTATTACTACTTATTAGAGTGATTTAGGGTGTCTAAGGGTTTGTTAGGGTTTCTAAGGGTGTGCTAGGGTTTCTAAGGGTGGGTAAGGGTTTTATGGGCGGGTTAGGGATTCTAAGGGTGTGTTATGGTTTCTAAGGGTTTCTAAAATTGTGTTAGGGTTTCTATGGGTGCGTTGGGGTTTCTATGGGTGTGTTAGGGTTTCTAAGGGTGTGTTATGGTTTCTAAGGGTGTTTAGGGTTTTTTAGAATTTATTATGGTTTCTTAGAGGTTTTCTTGGGTTTATTCGGGTTTTTTGGGTTTATTGGGGTTTTTTAGTGCTTCTTGGGGTTTGTTAGGGTTTTTTAGGGTTTGTTTGGGTTTGATATATTTTTTAGGGTTTTTGGGGTTTGTTAGGGTTTGTTAGGGTTTGTTAGGTTTTGTTAGGGTTTGTAGGGTTTGTTAGGGTTTGTTAGGGTTTTTTTGGGTTTTCCTGGTTTTTAATGGTTTTTAGTGTTTATGGGGCTATTCATGGTTTGTTAGTGTTATTTTGTTGTTCATGGTTGTCATAGATGTGTAGATCTAGTCGCAAGATTTAATTTGGTATGTGGTAGAGGAGAAACGGACACCCAGAGTAGAAGTTATGGTCTTTTGGAGGACTTAAGGATCTTTTGGGACTCTAAGAACGTGATAAGGTGTTCCTATTGGTCACAGATGTGTAGATCTAGTCGAAAGATTCGATTTGATATATGGTAGGGGAAAAACGGACTCCCAGAGTAGAAGTTATGGTCTTTTGGAGGGTTTAAGTACCTATTTGGGCCTTCAAGGATGTGAGAAGGTGCTTTAGTGGTTATATGGGTGTAGGTATAGTCGCAAGATTCGATTTAATATGTGGTAGAGTCAGAACGGACACCCGTAGGAGAAGTTATTGAAAAACGGACACCATAAGTCAATCTTTTGACCATCCAAATGGATTTTGGGTCTTTTTGGGGGTTGAATATTGTCATAAAGGGTTCCAGTGGTTACCAGAGTGTGTGTTTTTCACAATCCTCAATTTTATATTTGGTAGAGCCAAAATGAACACACGTAGCAGAAGTTATTGTCATTTTAAATTGAGCAACTCTTCTAGCGCCTAAAAACCTATGAAACCCATAACTCACTAAAATAGGCATAACTTCACATCTAGGTGTCCATTTGAGGGATGTGACTAGTCAAATAGAAGCTCGTGAGATGAGTGAGGACCAATTTTAGTATAAAATATTAGAAGATCAATGAAATATAAGATATATTAGGTATACCACTCCAAAAAAAGTCCAACTTCAAATGTCCATAACTTTCGCTCCGGCTGTCCGTCTGAGCTCTACCACATATCAAATCGAAATTAGCAAAGAGATCTACACAGAAGGATGGCTTGAACATAGTTCAGTCATTTTTGAGACCCTAAAATCCAAGAAACCCATCATAGGGCCTCTAAAACTCCATTTCTGTGTACGGATCCCTGTCAAATGTTTCTTAAAATTGTTATAACTTCTTATATGTGTGTTTGTTCGGCCTCTAGCACCTATTTTTATCGTAGTTTGTTCCATGAGATTCAGTTTGACTATTCATGGAGTGGAAATGGACACCCTGAGAAGAATTTATGCCTTTTCAATGACTCTGTGATTTGTTAGGTTTTTCGAGACCCCATTTCTAGCTTTTTTGTCATGTCTGCTGTTTTTTCAAACAACTTTAACATATTATTACTATTCTTCTTATCATTATTATGATTATCTCATCCACAAGCACATGCACATGCATGTGCGTTATTATTATATTTTTATTACCATGCACGTGCACATGAAATGCACACACGTTATTTTATTATCACATGTGTTGTTATTATTATTGTTATTATTATTATTGTGGTTGTTGTTGTTGTTGTTATTGTTATTATCATCACATGAAAATGCACATACGAATGCACATACCCAAACATTCAATGCATGTGCTTTATTCTATTATCACATGCGTTGTTGTTATTATGATTATTATTATTATCATCATCATCATCATCACTTGAAAATGCAATGCACGGGTGTTGTTATTTATTATCATGCACGTGCACACATAATGCACATGCAATATTCTTTTATCACATGCATTGGTACTACTACTATTATCACCACCACTACTAATATTATTACTACTATTGTTATTATTACTATCATCACATGAAAATGTAGATGCATGTACATTATTATTTATTATTCATTACCATGCACATGCATATGCAATGAACTTGTATTATTCTATTATTATTATTGTTATTATTATTATCATCATTATCACATGAAAATGCACATGCATGTGCGTTGTTATTTATTATTGATTACCATGCACATGCATGCGTTATTATTATTATTACAATTAGTATTATTAACATTATCATCAAATGTAAATGCACATACACATGCATGTGTGTTCTTATTTATTATTATTTATATATTATTTACTACTATGCACATGCATATGTAATGCACTTGCATTATTATGTTATTATTATTATAATTATTATTATTAATATTATTATTTTGTTTGTATCATCAAATACAAATGCACATGCACGTGTGTTTTTATTTATTATTTATTACCATGCACGTGCATTCATCATTATCATTATCGTTACATGTAAATACACATGCACATGCATTATTATATATTATTTATTAGCATGCACGTGAAAATGAAATGTACTTGCGTTATTCTATTATCACAGGTGTTATTTTTATTTATTCTCATGCACATGCACACGAAATGCACTTGCATTATTCTATTATCACATGTGTTATTACTTATTATTTATTATCATTCACATGAAAATGCATATTCATGTGGACTTGGTTATTATTTATTGTTTATTACCATGCACATGCACTTGGATGTGCATTATTATTTATTATTTATTATCATTCACATGCACATGTACATACACATGTAATTCACATGCGTTATTATTTATAATTTATTATTTATTATCATTCACATGCAAATGCGCAGGCATATGCACATGTACGTGCATTATGATTTATTATTTAAACCATGCACATGCATAAGCACATGCACGTGCGTTACTACTACTATTATTATTAGAGGTATTTTTAGGGTTTACTATCATTTTTTATGATTTTTAGGTGTTATTAACATTTATTATGGTTTGTTAGGGTGTTAGGGTTTTTAATTGTATTTTTGTGTTTTTTAGGGTTTAGTGGGGGTTATTAGGATTTTATTAGGGTTTATTATGGTGTGTCATGGTTTATTAGGTATTTTTAGGGTTTTATTAGGATTGATTTGGGTTTATTAGGGTATATTATGGTATATTATTGTATATTTCGGTATGTTTAGGATTTATTAGGGTTTATTATTGTTCATTATGGTTTATTAATTTTTAAGAGGGTATAATATGGTTTTTAGTGTTTAGTAGAGTTTATTCTGGTTTATTAGCGCTTTTAGTCCTTGTTAGGTTTTATTATCATTTATTTGGGGTTTTAGGGCTATTTAATGGTATATTTGCGTTTTTAGGGTTTAGTGGGATTTATTATGGTTTATTATAGTGGGTTAAGGTTTATTAGGGTGAGTAGGTATTTTTAGGGTTTTATTAGGGTTGAGTAGGTATCTTTAGGGTTTTATTAGGGTTTATTAGGGTTGAGTAGTGTTCATTAGGAATGTTTAAGGATTTTTAGGGTTTTCTATGGTTTGTTAGTGTTTTTATTTGGTTATATGAGTGTTTTTTAGTTTTTGTTAATATATATGATGGGTTGTTAAGACTTTTTTGGTTTTATTAGCATGTTTTTAGTGTTTGTGAGCATTTTTTATGGTTTCTTAGGTTTTATTAGAATTTATTATGGTTAATTTGGGTTTCTAGTGCTTTTTAATGGTTTGTTTATATTTCTTTGCTTATTGGGGTTTAGATGGGTTTTATTAGCTTTATTATGGTGTGTGAAGGCTTATTAGGATTGAGAAGGTATTTTTTGGGTTTTATTATGGTTTTATTAGGGTTTAATAGTTTTTATTAGGGTTTATTAGGGATTTTTAGCGTTTATTAGGGTTTTTTTGGGGTTTATTATTATTTTGGTTTTATTATGTTATATTAGTGTTTGTTAAGTCTTTTTAGATAATATTGCATTTTTTATTGTTTGTGAGCGTTTTTTTTTATTTGTGATCATTTTTAGGGTTTCTTTGGTTATATTATAGTTTATTATCGTTTATTATGGTTTCTAGGGATTTTTAATGTATATTAGCATTTTTGTCTTTATTAGGTTATATTAGTGTTTTAGGTCTTTTTAGATAATATAGCGTGTTTTTATTGTTTGTGATCATTTTTTTATTATTTGTTAGAATCTCTAGGGTTTATTAAGTTATATTAGAGTTTATCAGGGTTTCTAGGGATTTTTAAGGTATATTAGTGTTTGTTTTCCTTATTAGGGTTTTGTAGGGTTTTATTAGGGGTTATTATGGTGTGTTAAGGTTTGTTAGGGTTGAGTAGGGTTTATTTGGATTTATTTATGATTTACTAGAGATTTTTAGGGTTTTTTTGGGGTTTATTATGGTTTATTAGTGTTTATTAGTATCTATTAGTGTTGGTTAGGGTTGTTTAGGTTTTCTTAACATGTTATTAGGGTTTATTAGGTTTTATTATCATTTATTAGGGTTTATTAGGTATTTATGGGGTTTTATTAGGGTTGAGTAGAGTCTCTTAGGGTTTTTAGGTATTATAAGGTGTTTTTAGGGATTATTAGAGTTTTCTTAGGGGTTTATTGGGGTTTAATTTTTTATATTATGGTATATTAGGGTTTAATATTTTTTAGGGTTTTGAAGCATCTTTAGGGTTTTTGTAGCATTTTTTAGTGTTTGTGTAGCATTGTTTGAGTTTATGTAGCATTTTTAGTGTTTATGTCGCGCTTTTTGGGTTTAGTTAGCGATTTTAGGTTTTATGTAGCATTTTTTATGGATTATGTAAAGTTTTTAGGGTTTATATAGCATGTTTAGTGTTTAGGTTTTTTGTAGCGTGTTTAGAGTTTAATATGGTTTTTTATGGTTTATTATGGTTCTTTTGGGTTTATTAGTGTTCTTTAGGATTTGTGATGGTTTATTAGCATTTTTTATTGTATATTAGGGTTTTATTGTTCTTTTTAGGCATTCATAGCTTTTCCTAGGGTTTATCAAACTTTTTTAGGGTTATTTTGGATTTATTAGGGTTTCTTAGGTTTTATTTTATTTATTAGGGTTTATTAATGTGTATTTGTGTTTATTACGATTTATTAGGGTTTATTATGATTTTTTATTGTTTAATGCGGTTTATTTGTGGTTTGTTATGGTTTTTTTCAGTTTGTTACGATTTATTTGGCATTGTTAGGATTTGTTACGATTTAAAGCGGTTTATTATATACTATTTATTTTTATGCTCGTGCATATGTTGGTGTTGTTATTATTATTATTATTACTATTATTATTATTATTATCATCATCACATGCAAATTCACATGCACGTCTGTTATTATTTATTACCATGCATGCGCACATGCAATGCACATACATTATTCTATTATCACATGCATTTTTATTGTTATTGCTATTATTACTATTATTGTTATTATTTTTATTATCATCAAATGAAAATGCAAATGCAAATGCAAATGCAAATGCACGTGCATTATTATATATTACCATACACGTGAACATTCAATACATGTGCGTTATTCTATTATCACATGCACTATTATTATTAATATTACTACTATTTCTATTATTATCATCACGTGTGCTATGAGTTATGATTTGTTATCATGCACTACACATACAATGCACATGCGTTATTCTATTATCACATGCGTTGTTTTTATTATTATTATTATTACTGTTATTATTATTATTATTATTATCATTTCATGTACATGCACATGCATATTCACGTGCATTATTATTATTTTTATTACCATGCACGTGCACATGAAATGCACACACATTATTTTATTATCACATATGTTGTTATTATTATTGTTATTATTATTATTGTTTGTGTTGTTGTTGTTGTTGTTGTTATCATCACATGAAAATGAACATGCAAATGTACATGCAAATACATAAACACGCACATTCAATGCACGTCTGTTATTTTATCATCACATGCGTTGTTATTATTAATATTAATATTATTATTATTATTATTATTATCGTCATCATCATCACATGCAAATGAAATGCACGCACGTTATTATTTATTATCATGCACGTGCACACATAATTCACATTCAATATTCTATTATCACATGCATTGGTACTACAACTATTATCACTACTACTACTATTGTTGTTATTATTATTATCATCACAAGAAAATGCAGATGGATGTGCGTTATTATTTATTATTTATTACCATGCACGTGCATATGCAATGCACCTGTATTATTCTTTTATTAATAATAATATTATTATTATTATCACAGTATTTATTATTATTATTATTATTATTATTATTATTATTATTATTATCATTATCATTATTATTATAATTATCACATGCAAATCCACATGCATGTGCGTTTTTATTTATTATTTATTACCATGCACGTGCATGCATTATTATTATTATTATTACAATTAGTATTATTAATATTATTATCAAATGTAAATGAACATGCACCTGAATGTGCGTTCTTATTTACTATTATTTATTTATTATTTACTACTATGCACATGCACATGCAAAGAATTTCCATTATTCTATTATTATTATTATTTTTGTTGTTGTTGTTGTTGTTTGTATCATAAAATACAAATACACATGCACGTGTGTTGTTATTTATTATTTATTACCATCCACGTGCACACGTCATTATCATTACCATTACATTTAAATGCACATACACATGCGTTGTTATATATTATTTATTACTATGCACATGAAAATGCAATGCACTTGCGTTATTCTAATATCACATGTGTTATTATTATTTATTCTCATGCACGTGCACACGCAATGCGCTTGCGTTATTCAATTATCATATGTGTTATAATTTATTATTTATTATCATTCACATGCAAATGCACATTCATGTGGACTTTTTTATTATTTGTTGTTTATTACCATGCACATACACATGCACATGCACTTCGATGTGCGTTATTATTTATTATTTATTATCATTCACATTCACATGCACATACACATGAAATTCACATGCATTATTATTTATTATTTATTATTTATTATCATTCAAATGAAAATATTCAAGCATATGCACATGCACGTGCATTATAATTTATTATATAAACCATGCACATGCATATGAACATGCACGTGCGTTATTACTACTATTTTTATTAGAAGTATTTTTAGTGTTTACTGTCATTTTTTAGGATTTTTAGGTGTTGTTATCATTTATTATGGTTTGTTAGGGTTTTATGGGTTTTAATGGTATATTAGCATTTTTTAGGGTTTGGTGGGGTTTATTAGGTTTTTATTAGGGTTTATTATGGTGTGTCAAGGTTTATTAGGGTTTATTAGTTATTTTTAGGGTTTTATTAGGATTGAGTTGGGTTTATGCGGGTATATTATGGTATTTTATGGTATATTTGGGTATGTTTGGGATTTATTAGGGTTTATTATGGTTCATTATGGTTTATTAATTTTTAATGGGTATATAAGGGGTTTTTAGTTTTTAGTAGTGTTTATTCAGGTTTATTAAGCTTTTAAGCTTTGTTAGGTTTTATTAGCATTTATTAGGATTTTTAGGGTTTTTTAATGGTATATTTGCATTTTTTAGGGTTTAGTGGGGTTTATTATGGTTTATTATGGTGTGTTAAGGTTTATTAGGGTTGAGTAGGTATTTTTAGGGTTTTGGTAGGGTTGAGTCGGTATCTTTAAGGTTTTATTCGGGTTTATTAGGGTTGAGTATGGTTTATTGGGTTGGTTAGGGATTTTTAGGGTTTACTAGGGTTTGTTAGTGTTTTTATTAGGGTATATGTGTGTTTTATAGTTTTTTTAATATATATGAGGGGTTGTTATGACTTTTTAGGTTTTATTTGCATGTTTTTAGTGTTTGTGATCCTTTTTAATGGTTTATTAGCTTTTATTTTAATTTATTACAGTTTATTAGGGTTTCTAGGGATTTTTAATGGTTTGTATGAATTTTTTTGTTTGTTGGGGTTTATTTGGGTTTTATTAGGTTTTGTTATGGTGTGTCAAGGTTTATTAGGGTTGAGAAGGTATTTTTAGGGTTTTATTAGAGTTTATTATTTTTTGTTAGGGTTTATTAGGGAAGTTTAGGGTTTATTAGTGTTTGTTAGGGGTTTATTAGGTTTTTTGTTTTATTATGTAATATTAGTGTTTGTTAGGTCTTTTTAGATAATATAGTATGTTTTTATTGTTTGTGAGAATTTTATTTTTGTTTTTCATCGTTTTAGGGTTTCTTTGGTTATATTAGTGTTTATTATGGTTTATTAGGGTTTCTAGGGATTTGTAAGGCATATTAGCGTTTTTCACTTTATTAGGTTATATTAGTGTTTTTAGGTCTTTTTAGGTAATATAGCATGTTTTTATTGTTTGTGATCGTTTTTTATGGTTTGTGAGCTTTTTTAGGGTTTATTAGGTTATATGAGAGTTTATCAGGGTTTCTTGGGATTTTTTAAGGTATACTAGCATTTTATTCTTTATTAGGGTTTTGTAGGGTTTTATTAGGGGTTATTATGGTGTGTTAAGGCTTGTAAGGGTTGAGTAGGGTTTATTTGGATTTATTTTTGGTTTATGAGATCTTTTATGGTTATTTTTGTTTATTAGGGTTTATTAGTGTTTATTGGTGTCTATTATGGTTTTTTAGGGTTGTTATGGTTTTTAACCTGTTTTTAGGGTTTATTAGCTTTTATTGTCATTTATTAGGGTTTATTATGTATTTTTTACAGTTTTATTAGGGTTGAGTAGAGTTTATTAGGATTTTAGGGATTATAAGGTGTTTTTAGGGATTATTAGGGTTTATTAGGGGTTTATTAGGGGTTTATTAGGGGTTTATTAGTGTTTTCATATTATGGTATATTGGGGTTTAATATTTTTGAGGGTTTTAAAGCTTTTTTAGGGTTTTGTTGCATTTTTTAGGGTTTGTGTTGCGTTGCTAGAGTATATGTAGCATTTTTAGTGTTTATGTAGTGTTTTTAGGGTTTAGATAGCGGTTTTAGATTTTATTTATCATTTTTAGGGTTTATGTAACATTTTTTGGGTTTATGTTGCGTGTTTAGGGTTTAGGTTTTATGAAGCATTTTTTTGGGTTTAGGTTGCATTTTCTGGTTTTATGTAGTGTTTTTAGGGGTGATGTAGCATTTATGTTGCATTTTATAGGGTTTATGTAACGTTTTTGGGGTTCATGGAGTGTTTTTTGGGTTTATATTGCGTTTTTAGGTTTTATTTAGTGTTTTTTAATGTTTATGTTGCGTTTTTTAGTTTTTATGCTATGTTTGTTAGGGTTTATGTTACAATTGTAGGGGTTATGTAGTGCTTTTAGGGTTTATGTAGTGTTTTTTGGGTTTATGTTGCATTTTTTCGTTTTTGTTCTGTTTTTAGGGTTTTTGTTGCAGTTTTTAGGGTTTATGTAACGTCTTTAGGGTTTATGTATCAATTTGAATCCTTTTTTAGGGTTTTATTAGTTTTTTATGGTTTGTAGTGTTTTTTAGGGGTTCTAAGGGTTGTTAAAAGGTGTTTATGGTTTTTATGTTATCTGATGACTTTTAATGGGTTTTTTGGGGTTTTATGGGTTTATTTGTTTTTTTGGGATTGATAGGGGTTGTTAGGGTTTTTTTGTATGTTTTAGGGTTTGTTTGGGTATTTTAGTGGTTTTAGGGTTTATATAATGTGTTTTAGAGTTTCTTTGGGTTCTATGTGGTTCTTTAGTGTTCTTTAGAGTTTATCATGGTTCTTTAGGGTTTATTTGGGTTTATTAGGGTTTATTTGTGTTCTTTAGGATTTTTTATAGTTTATTAGCATTTTTTATTGTATATTAGGGTTTTATTGGGATTTTATAATCATTAATAGCTTTTTCAAGGGTTTATCAACATTTTTTGGGGTTATTTAGGATTTATTAGGGTTTATTTTATTTATTAGGGTTTAGTAACGTGTATTTGGGTTTATTATTATTTATTAGGATTTATTATTCTTTGTTAGGGTTTATTGCGGTTTATTAGGGGTTTATTATAGTCTGTTTGATTTTGTTACAATTTATTTGGAATTGTTAGGATTTGTTATGATTTATTTGGGGTTTTTCGGGTTTGTTACGATTTATTTTGTGGTTATTAGTGTTTTTTAGGGTTTATTAATGGGTTGTAGGGTTTTGTAGGCTATTATTTGGAGGTTTTTGTAGTGTTTTTTCGGGTTTGTTATGGTTTTTTGTAATTATTATGGTTCAATAGTGTTTTTTATTGTATATTAGGGGTTTTAGGGCATTTGTAGCGTTTATTAGGGTTTAATAGAGTTTTTTAGGGTTTATTATATAATATTACGATTTATTAGTGTTTATTAGGGTTTTTTTAGATTTTAATAGTGGGTTTTAGCGGTTATTAGGGTTTATTAGTGGTTCTTAGGGGTTATTAGTGGTTGTTAGGGTTTGTTAGGTTTTTTAGGGTTTTTAGGGTTTGTTACGTTTTGATTGAATTGTTTGGGGTTTTATGCGTTTTTTTGTATTTTATGGGTGTGTTTGGATTTTTTATGCTTTGTTAGGGTTATTTTAGCGTTTTTGGGGTTTTGATGCGTTTTGTGGGTTTTGAAGCATTTTTCAGTTTTTTGTAGCAATTGTTATGGTTTATGTAGCGTTGTTAGTGGCTTTGGTGGTTCTTTAGGGGTTTATTAGGGGTTTATTAGGGTTTAATTTTTTATATTATGGTATATTAGGGTTTAATATTTTTTAGGGTTTTGAAGCGTCTTTAGGGTTTTTGGAGCATTTTTTAAGGTTTGTGTAGCGTTGTTAGATTTTATGTTGCATTTTTAGGTTTTATGTTGCATTTTTAGGGTTTAGTTAGCAGTTTTAGGTTTCATGTATCATTTTTAGGGTTTATGTAATGTTTTTAGGTTTTATCTAGCGCGTTTAGGGTTTAGGTTTTATGTAGAATTTTTTAGAGTTTATGTTGCGTTTTCTGGGTTTATGTAGCATTTTTAGGGGTGATGTAGCGTTTATGTTGCATTTTTTAGGGTTTATGTAACGTTTTTAGGGTTCATGTAGTGTTTTAGGGTTTATATTGTGTTTTTAGGTTTTATATAGCGTTTTTTAAAGTTTATGTTGCGTTTTTTAGGGTTTATGTTGTGTTTCTTAGGGTTTATGTTACAGTTCTAGAGTTTATGTAGTGTTTTTAGGGTTTATGTTGCGTTTTTTGGGTATATGTTGTGTTTTTTTGTTTATGTTGCGTTTTTAGGGGTATTGACCGCGTTGTCGAACGCGTCAAATTAGTTGTTTAATTTTGACTAGAATTTCTGCAGTATAGCAGCAACCCTAGGTCGTCTCTCGACGGAGCCTTAGATCATTAATTATAAAATTTGGTTCTGATTATGAAATTAAAAAAAAGGAATTGGGGTTTTATAATACTTGGGTTTGATGATTAAAGATGACAATATAAAATAGAAGCTATAAAACAAAGTAGAGATTAACAAAATTAATTAAGCGTGATCAACCCGGGGTACTCGTATGATGTTTATCCTTCATCGCTTCATGATATAAGGTTATGATCTTTTAATCCATGGTTTTTAACACCTATAACTAGAATGTTACTGAGTTTATACTAGGATACCTCCTAGGGTTCAGTCAAAAACACACAATGATTCACCAGACACCGCCGATGATTGAATGAATTGTGTTTGACTTCATAACCAAAACTCACCAAGGCAACACACGAAAAACTCGATGTACTGTCCAGATTTGTATGTTATTTCTTTGTGATACCATGACATAAATGTACACGGCCTTGACAGTACTTGTGTGAGTTCAATTTAACAATATAAACCACACAAACACCTCAATTGAAAGGGGGAAAGAAAGTGGTGAACGGTGTGTGAAACATCACATGAATGGGTACCCCCAAACATGATCATTTGAGTTGAGCATGACATACCAGTACATAACTCAATAAAATAAGAATAGAGGATGATGAAAAACAACACAACAATCTGGAATTTAAAAGATCATTCAAATATTACAAACATGAAGCTCGGGATGTACATCACATTCCTCCCCGGGTGATCACTAGGGGTTTAGAAACCCATGGGAGAGGAAGAAGAGAAATATGTTGGGGTAGAACTTCCCATAGCCTCCAGAACCTCTGGGGATATTGAGAAGACTCCTTGGGGACTTCAAAATGGAAGCACCTTGCCTCTTGGCCGAACTTACAAATGAGGAGCCCAAGGTGCCCTTTTATAGGAAATGTGGGAGGTGGTTTTGGGCACACAGATTTCATCAATCCACTTGAACGATGCGTTTCGGCCTTCAGACAGTCTTATCTCGCTTTGGAGAAAATAGAAAAGTTTTAGCCCTACCTCTTTAATGTCTCCACCGAAAGTTTGGCACAGTTTGGACAACTACATCTCAGGATATTGATAAAATATAGAACACCGCATTTGACTTGGTCCAAATTCGGTGTCTTGGACAGATCAGTTCGGATGGGCCCCATAGAAGCCGAATCAGCATTGGGTTCCTTAATAGGAACTGTAGACTATTAAATTTTGGACAGGCCCACAAAATTTCAGCCCATTTGGATGCACGGATGTTGTGTACTATGAAAAACAGTGGACTGATGTCCATGGATCCATGCAATTTTGGCCCATTTTTCTTCCACTTTATCAAAGGCCATCCAAATCACCTCCACCTACATTGAAACAATAAAAACTAGTAACATTGCCCATTATAATATTGATTAACATTAATTGATTTATTAAAACATGAAGTGAAATTTATTATTATATTTGGAATATTCATTACAAAACTAGTTTAAAACTGCGGTGTAAGGGTGGAATAAAACAGTGAATCGTGGTACGATCACACCCACACACCTAAACATTTGCACTCCTGGGCAAAGTCACATATCCAAATACAATGATTCATATATATATATATATATATATATATATATATTTCCAACATCATAAAGATTTATCATTTGAGTAAATTTTATTTAAAGTGATCAATGCACGAACCACACCAAGGAGTTCTTTCTAGTGAAAATAGAAAAAGATGTCTCATAAATCATATCATAGTGAAATTAAAAAAGATTCATGATAACCAATTGAGAAAGGAATTCAGAAGTAAACCATGGCACTAAATCTCCATGTGTGTGTGTGAAAACCATTCCATGCTATTCTTTCCACTTGATATCTAATAAATATATGTTATTTTAACATTTTTCAGCTTAAATGATTTTGTCACCGAACATGTCCTACATCCTTTGCAATCATATTTCAAGACCCACTCATTTAAGCATTCCCAGAAGTCAAACCATAAGCTCCTGACCTAGATATCCCCATATGTTGCACATTTCATCACTCCCCTCATTTATTTTATTTTTTTTTGAAGTTGCAATTGGAACAAATCTCACACTCATCTCTCAACCCTTGTTTGATCACCTCACGACACTAATTGCAATAGTTATAACAAGATCAAAGGTTGAGGAGGAGTGATTTTTGACCTGCCTAAGACACAACAATTTTTTTTGAGGGCGTACAACAGTCGGACATTAGGTACACACGCATAGGTCAATCTGGTACAGTAATGAAACAGATCGGATAAGGAACAAACGTATGGAAATATCATTTAAAGCTGAAAAATATTAACCCAACATATATTTACCTTATATTAAGTAAGAAATAATCACACTTTGTGGTTTGGTGCAAAATTGTTTTTGGAGATATTAGTGACACAGTTTTCCTAAAAACTACTCACACAATGGGCATCAATTATCTCAAAGGTTTCACATAGATACAACCATTTATATCATTGACAGAAAACCAATTCACTAAAAATCACTCCTTGATGGTAAACTCATACACTTTCTCTTTCTAGCCTTCGTTATGGTATTTTTACTTTCCCCACTTTATGGTCGCCACATCATGGAATTTCGAAATTGTTGATGGGGAAAAATAAAAATACCATAAAGAAGGCCAGAAAGAGAAAAAAAAAAGGAGAAAAAATATGAAAAATTCTAACTAACCCAGGAATGTATCCACCCCCCCACACCTAGAATGTGCAGTTTCCTCACTGAAATAATTGAAAATGTGAGAAGGAAGGATAAAACCTGGTGTGTTTTATTGGTATGATGCGTCGAGAAGGTGGATTTCCTCCACCGGATTCTTTGGAAAATCCTCATAGAAGTGTTTAAGTCGCTGCCCATTGACGGTAAGACTTCGTCCACTCTACTCATGCAAAACCTGTATTGCACCAAAAGGGTAAACATTAGTAACAGTATAAGGACCGAGCCATCGGGAACGAAGCTTACCTGGGTGGAGCTTAAGCCTGGAATTGTACATGAGGACCTTCTCACCAATATGGAACTTCCGCTGGTGAATCATGCTATCATGAATAGCCTTTGTCTTCTCTTTATAGATTCGGGATTTTTCATATGCATCACGTCGAATTTCTTCCAACTCTTGAATCTGCAGCTTTCTTTCCTCACCTGCATCTGAAAGGTTCATATTACATTGTTTAACAGCCCAATATGCACGGTGTTCGACCTCCACGGGGAGGTGACAAGATTTCCCAAACACAATCCTATATGGTGACATTCCGATCGGTGTTTTAAAAGCAGTACGGTACGCCCAAAGTGCATCATCCAAGCGCAAACTCCAATCTTTCCTATTGGGTTGTACAGTTTTCTCCAAGATTCGCTTAACTTCCTGATTTGAAATTTCTGCTTGTCCGTTAGTTTGGGGATGATATGAAGTGGAGACTTTATGAACAACCCCATACTTACGAAGCAAGTTTTTCATGTTATGATTGCAAAAATGTGAACCCTGATCACTAATGATGAATCTTGGTAGACCAAACCTACTAAAAATCTGGGACCTCACAAAATCAACAACCACTCGAGATTCATCGGTCCTGGTGGCCTTTGCTTCCACCCATTTAGATACATAGTCAACCGCCAATAAGATGTACACAAAGCCAAATGAATTTGTAAAAGGCCCCATGAAGTCAATGCCCCATGCATCGAAGATCTCACAAAATAACATGGGCTGTTGGGGAATTTCATTCCTCTTGGAGATATTCCCTGTGAATTGACATCGAGTACATGATTTAAAAAACCTATGGGCATCTCTATACAATGTTGGCCAATATAATCCTGAGTCAAGGACCTTTCGAGCTGTACGTTGAGAGCCAAAGTGGCCCCCACATGCCAAGGTGTGGCAGAAGGTCAAAACAGAGGTGAACTCATGGTCAGGGACACACCTACGAACAACCTGGTCACTACAAATTCTCCACAAGTATGGGTCATCCCAAATATACCATCGAGAGTCATGCTTAAGTCTATGGGATTGTGAAGTGCTAAAATCAGGGGGGAACCTAGATGTTGCTAGAAAATTCACAATGTCCGCATACCAGGGGGTAAGGTCCACAACATCACAAAGGTTCTCATGAGGGAAGAATTCTCCAATGGGTAGGGGTGAGTCAACATGATGGTCCAATGGTGGGGAAATCCTACTAATGTGGTCAGCTACAACATTCTCCACCCCTCTCTTATCTCTAATCTCAAGGTCAAACTCTTGGAGGAGGAGCATCCACCGAATGAGGCGGGGCTTGGCTTCAGGTTTCTTTAGGAGGAAACGAAGGGCAGCATGGTCAGAAAACACAATCACTTTTGACCCAAGAAGATATGAACGGAATTTTTTCAAGGCAAACACAATAGAAAGGAGTTCTTTTTCTGTGGTTGTGTAGTTTACCTGGGCAGGGTCAAGGGTACGCGAGGCATACGCAATGACATGAGGAGCCTTTTCAACCCTTTGTGATAAAACTGCCCCAACTGCAAAGTTAGAGGCATCACACATAAGCTCGAAGGGGAGATCCCACCTAGGTGGTTGGATTATGGGAGGTGATGTGAGACTCTTTTTTAGTGAATTGAATGCATCCTCACAATTTTTATCAAAAACAAATTCAGAATCCTTTTGTAACAACCGAGATAAGGGAAGTGCGATCTTACTAAAGTCTTTAATGAATCGTCGGTAAAAACCAGCATGACCCAAGAAAGACCGCACCTCACGAACACATTTTGGATATGGAAGGGATGAAATAAATTCAATTTTAGATTTATCAACCTGAATTCCCTTATTTGAAATGATATGCCCAAGAACTATCCCCCGCTCAACCATAAAATGGCATTTTTCATAATTTAAAACAAGATCTTTTTCAATGCAGCGGTGGAGGATAGAACCTAGGTTTTCCAAACAATCATCAAAAGAAGAACCATAAACCGTGAAATCATCCATAAAGACTTCCATACAACTCTCAAGGTACTCAGAAAAAATACTCAACATACATCGCTGAAAAGTACCAGGAGCATTACATAGACCGAATGGCATCCTTCTATATGAAAATGTACCAAATGGACAAGTAAATGTTGTCTTTTCTTGATCCTCAGGGGCTATATGGATTTGGAAATAACCCGAATAGCCATCAAGGAAACAATAATGAGACTTACTAGCCAATCGTTCTAACATTTGGTCAATGAAAGGTAAAGGAAAGTGGTCCTTCCGCGTGGCTTGATTCAGTCGACGGTAGTCAATACAGACTCGCCAACTGTTTTGCACACGTGTTGGAACCAATTCATTCCTTTCATTTGACACAACTGTTACTCCTGTTTTTTTAGGCACAATTTGCACTGGGCTAACCCATTTACTATCAGATATAGGATAAATGATCCCTGCAGCAAGTAATTTACTGACTTCCAATTTTACCACCTCAAGGAGAGTGGGATTCAACCGGCGTTGAGATTGTCTTACGGGTTTAGCCTCATCATCCAAAAGTATATGGTGCATACAAATAGATGGGATAATCCCGGAAATATCAGCCAATGTCCATCCTATTGCCTTTTTACACTCTCTCAAAAGTTTGAGAAGTTTCAATTCCTGTTGTGGAGAGAGGTTATTGGCAATAATGATGGGCAATTGGTCAATACCCTCAAGATATGCATATTTTAAATTAGAAGGAAGTTGTTTAAGTTCAAACACCGGTTGTTTCTGGATTGAGGGAGGGGATTTATGGGGAGTGAGGTCCATGAAACTATCTATCTGCTCAGGTTTATTCTCAAAGGAAAGAGAATCTATTGAAATGAGATTTGCAGAATCATCGATAGTCATGGGTACCTCAGCATAAACACACTCATCAATTAAAGCACAAAATTTACATTTTTCTGAACCCACACAACATTCAAATGAAGAACCAAAACTCAAATCATCCAAGGGTGAGGAAAACAAAAAAGAATCAGAGTTTGGGTTGAGGAGAGAATTGTGTGTGTGTGCATCGTTTGAGAGCACTTCCATCGAATAGACAGGAAGAGTGGAGTGCTCTTCAACGGGGTGTTTCATAGCCTCAAGGATGTTAAAACATACCTTTTCTCCTCCGAATTCCATGGACAATGTACCATTGTGAACATTGATGATCATCTTTGCTGTTTTTAGGAATGGCCTCCCAAGTATGAGAGGGGCATGTCCTTGGGTTCGGGTATCTTCCATCTCAAGAATGTAGAAATCAGCGGGGAAGATGAGATTCTTTACTCTAACAAGGACATCCTCAATCACTCCTTTTGGATGTGTTGTACTCCGGTTGGCAAGTTGCACGATAATTCCTGTTGGTTGAATCTCTCCAACCTGTAGAGAAGTATATACGGAGTGAGGCATTACATTAATGGAAGCACCTAAATCTAGCATAGCATCAGAAAAGAAGGTCTCCCCAATGGTACAAGGTATGGTGAATGTGCCGGGATCCTTGCATTTGGTTGGCATTGCTGGTTGAATCAAGGCTGATACATTCCTCCCCAGGTTGACTCTCTCATTCCCCTTCAACCTCCTTCTATGGGTGCAAAGCTCTTTAAGAAATTTGGCATAACGGGGAATTTGCTTGACTGCATCCAACAATGGAATATTAACTTGAACTTTTTTAAATGTATCCATTATTTCATTGTCAATCTCATTATCAAAGTTTTTCTTAGATTTAGAGAGTCTTTGAGGGAAAGGAAGAGGAATTGATTTTTCATTTGAATCATCAATGATAATTTGATTTCCCTTTTTGTTTTGTTTTTCATTAAATGAAATTTTTGAGGGTTGGGAAGGAGTGTTTTCAAGAGGGGGACATACCTGTTTCATAGGATCAGTAGAAGGAGAAGTTTCTTTACCACTACGAAGTGTAATTGCACATACATTACCTTTATCCTTTGGATTGGCAATGGGTTGGGATGGTAGTTGTCCAGAACCTTGCATCTTAAGCTCACCGATGGTGTTCGCCAATTGTCCCACTTGAGTTCGTAGGTCTTGAATTGCCGATTGTGTGGTCTGTTGGAACTGAAGGTTCTGGGTTGCCATTTGTTTCACCATGTCCTCGAGGCTTGGTTCAGATTTGGGAGGAGGAGGAGGATGATTGTTTTGCGAAGTTGAAGGATAAGAAGGTTTCATACCTTGGCCTTGTTGATACCAATTCTGCTTCGGGTAGCTTGAGTTTCCTCCTTGTCGGTATTGTGGTTGTGCTTGCCACCCGGGGTTTGGATTTGGCCTGAATGGTTCTTGCTTGAAGGGAGGCACTTGTTGGAATGGACGCCCTGGGAACACAGCTGCACAGGACTCAGATGAATCTTGAAGTTGTGGGCACTGGTCAGAAAAATGAGTGTTATCAGAACAAATACCACAATGCAATGGAATAGAAGTAGAGTGTGAGTTACCTTGTGCTTGAGCTAATTGCCTTAGAAGGGTATGCATCTCATCAAGTTTAGTATCTACCTTTTGTTCTAGGGCTGAATGACTTACCTCATGAACTCCTCAAGTTGGTGCAATAGCTCGTGTACCAAATTGTTGTGCATTTTGAGCCATGTTGGCTATTAAGTCACGAGCGGCAGAAGGAGTTTTGTCAACTAGGGCACCACCAGCTGCAGCATCAATCATTCCACGATCCATGGGGATAAGTCCCTCATAGAAGTATTGGATTAATAGTTGTTCACTAATCTGGTGGTGGGGGCAGCTTGAGCAAAGTCTCTTAAATCTCTCCCAGTATTCATGAAGGGTCTCTCCTTGTGATTGCCTAATTCCACAGATTTCTTTCCTAATTGATGCAGTTCGGGAGGCAGGGAAGAACTTCTCTAGAAAAAGTCTTTTTAGGTCATTACAGCCCCCAATTGTGGAAGGCAAATAGTATAGCCAATCTTTGGCTACACCATCAAGGGAGAAAGGGAAGGCCCTAAACTTAATGAGGTCCTTAGACACATTTTGGGGTTTCATGGTGGAGCACACTATGTGAAACTCTTTTAGATGTTTGTGAGGGTCCTCTCCAGGAAGACCATGGAATTTTGGAAGGAGATGGATGAGGCCTGATCTTAGCTCAAAATTGGCCGCTTCCTCAGGATATTGGATGTACGCAGGTTGGTACTCCACATCCGGGGTGGTCAGTTCTTTTAATGTTCTGTTATTTGTAGCCATGATCTCTGGGGTTTGATTTGGTTCAATTTTGGATTGGTTTAGGACCAATTTAGGTTCCACAAGGGGTTCCACAATGTTACTTGATTGACCTTCTCTAGATGCCTTGATTTGTGTGTGAAGTGACTTTTCAATTTCAGGATCAAATTCAAGTAGTGTTCCTTTACCAGATCTTGTCATGCAACAATGATGTCCAGTTTGATTGATTGATTTTTTTGTTGTGTTTTTTTTTGATTTGGATAAAAAAAACTTAAGAAGGTTGAAAGAAGAATATAATGTTATACTATAAAATTAGAGAGGGAGATTTAGAAGAAGAGAGAGAGAGAGAGAGATAGAAAGAACACACCAAAAACAACAAAAAATAAAGACAAAACCCAAAACAAAAACAATCAAATGGGGGTGGGGTATTTAGAGGAGTACTAATCAAGAAGTAAAATGACCCAATAAAAATAAATAAAGAAAAAAAATGATCTTGGCTCCCCGGCAACGGCGCCAAAATTTGACCGCGTTGTCGAACGCGTCAAATTAGTTGTTTAATTTTGACTAGAATTTCTGCAGTATAGCAGCAACCCTAGGTCGTCTCTCGACGGAGCCTTAGATCATTAATTATAAAATTTTGTTCTGATTATGAAATTAAAAAAAAAGGAATTGGGGTTTTATAATACTTGGGTTTGATGATTAAAGATGACAATAGAAAATAGAAGCTATAAAACAAAGTAGAGATTAACAAAATTAATTAAGCGTGATCAACCCGGGGTACTCGTATGATGTTTATCCTTCATCGCTTCATGATATAAGGTTATGATCTTTTAATCCATGGTTTTTAACACCTAGAACTAGAATTTTACTGAGTTTATACTAGGATACCTCCTAGGGTTCAGTCAAAAACACACAATGATTCACCGGACACCGCCGATGATTGAATGAATTGTGTTTGACTTCATAACCAAAACTCACCAAGGAAACACACGAAAAACTCGATGCACTGTCCAGATTTGTATGTTATTTCTTTGTGATACCATGACATAAATGTACACGGCCTTGACAGTACTTGTGTGAGTTCAATTTAACAATATAAACCACACAAACACCTCAATTGAAAGGGGGAAAGAAAGTGGTGAACGGTGTGTGAAACATCACATGAATGGGTACCCCCAAACATGATCATTTGAGTTGAGCATGACATACCAGTACATAACTCAATAAAATAAGAATAGAGGATGATGAAAAACAACACAACAATCTGGAATTTAAAAGATCATTCAAATATTACAAACATGAAGCTCGGGATGTACATCACATTCCTCCCCGGGTGATCACTAGGGGTTTAGAAACCCATGGGAGAGGAAGAAGAGAAATATGTTGGGGTAGAACTTCCCATAGCCTCCAGAACCTCTAGGGATGTTGAGAAGACTCCTTGGGGAATCCAAAATGGCAGCACCTTGCCTCTTGGCCGAACTTACAAATGAGGAGCCCAAGGTGCCCTTTTATAGGAAATGTGGGAGGTGGTTTTGGGCACACAGATTTCATCAATCCACTTGCACGACGCGTTTCGGCCTTCAGAAAGTCTTATCTCGCTTTGAAGAAAATAGAAAATTTGTAGCCCTACCTCTTGACTGTCTCCACGGAAAGTTTGGCACCGTTTGGACAACTACATCTCAAGATATTGATAAAATACAGAACACCGCATTTGACTTGGTCCAAATTCGGTGGCTTGGACAGATCAGTTCGGATGGGCCCCATAGAAGCCGAATCAGCATTGGGTTCCTTAATAGGAACTGTATCCTATTAAATTTTGGACAGGCCCACAAAATTTCATCCCATTTGGATGCACGGATGTTGTGTACTATGAAAAACAGTGGACTGATGTCCATGGATCCATGCAATTTTGGCCCATTTTTCTTCCACTTCATCAAAGGCCATCCAAATCACCTCCACCTACATTGAAACAATAAAAACTAGTAACATTGCCCATTATAATATTGATTAAAATTAATTGATTTATTAAAACATGAAGTGAAATTTATTATTATATTTGGAATATTCATTACAAAACTAGTTTAAAACTGCGGTGTAAGGGTGGAATAAAACAGTGAATCGTGGTACGATCAGGTATTGTTGCATTTTTAGGGTTTATGTAACGTTTTTAGGGTTTATGTATCTATTTGAATCCTTTTTAGGGTTTTAATGGTTGTATATGGTTTGTAGTGTTTTTTATTGTTTTTAAGGGTTGTTCACAGGTGTTTATGGTTTTTTATGGTATCTGATGGCTTTTTAATGGTTTGGGGGGGCGGGGGTTTGTGGGTTTCTTTGTTTTTTTGAGATTGATAGGGGTTGTTAGGGTTTTTAGGGTGTTTTAGGGTTTGTTTGGATATTATAGCGGTTTTTAGGGTTTATATAATGTGTTTTATCATTTTTTGGGTTCATTAGGGTTTCTTAGTGTTCTTTAGAGTTTAATATGGTTCTTTAAGGTTTATTAGGGTTCTTTACGGTTTATTAGTGTTCTTTTGGATTTGTTACAGTTTACTAGAATTTTTTATTGTATATTAGGGTTTTATTGGGCCTTTGTAGGCATTAATAGGTTTTTTAGGGTTTATCAACCTTTTTAGGGTTATTTAGGATTTAATAGGGTTTATTTTATTTATTAGGGTTTAGTAACGTGTATTTCTATTTATTACGATTTATTAGGGTTTATTATGATTTGATAGGGTTTATTAGGGTTTTGTTATGGTTTCTTTCAGTTCAATATGATTTATTTGGAATTTTTAAGATTTGTTATGATTTATTTGGGGTTATTAGGGATTGTTACGATTTATTTTGGGGTTATTAAGTTTTTTTAGGGTTTATTAGTGGGTTTTAGGGTTTTGTAGGCTATTATTTGAAGATTTTTGTCGGGTTTGTTAGGGCTTTTAGTGATCATTAGTGTTTATTATGGTTTTATAGTGTTTTTTATTCTATATTAGGGGTTTTAGGGATTTGGTAGCGTTTATTAGGGTCTAATAGAGTTTGTTAGATTTTATTATAAGTTATTACGATTTATTCATGTTTATTAGTGTTTTAGGGTTTAATAGTGGGTTTTATGGGTTATTAGGGTTTATTAGTGGTTCTTAGGCATTATTAGTGGTTGTTAGGTTTTGTTGGGGGTTTTAGGGTTTATTGCGGGTTTTTTGAGTAGTTTGGGGTTTTATGCATTTTTTTGGGTTTTATGGGTGTGTTTGGATTTTTTATGCTTTGTTAGGGTTATTTTAGAATTTTTTGGGTTTTGTTGCATTTTGTGGGTTTTGAAGCATTTTTCAGGTTTTTGTAGGAATTGATAGGGTTTATGTAGCTTTTTTAGGGGATTTAGTGGTTCTTTAGGGTTTTTAGTGTATTTTAGGGTTCTTTAGGGTGTATGAGGTTTTTAAGGTCTGCTAGGGGGTTTTGGGATTTTAATGGTTTCGTAGGGTTGGTTAGGGTTTTGTTAGGCATTTTTAGGCATTTTATGGTTTTTAGAATTTTTAGTGTTTTTTAGGTTTTTTAGGGTTTTTTGTGGTTTTTTGGGGTTTTTAAAGATTTTTTAGGTTTGTTTTTGGGTTTTTTCAGTTTTTTCAGTTTTTTAGGGGATTTAAGTTTTTTAGCGTTTTTTTGGGTTTTTTAAGTTTTTTAGGGTTTTTAGGGGTTTTAGGGTTTTTTAGGGTTTTTAGGGGTTTTTATGGGTTTTTATGGGTTTTTATGGGTTTTTAGGGTTTTGTTAGGTTTTTTCGGGTTTGTTAGGGGTTTTCTGTGAATATTAGCATTTTGGATGGTTTAATAGCGTTTTTGTTGTATATCTGGGTTTTTAGACATTTTGTAGCTTTTATTGGGGTCTAATAGGGTTTTTAGGGTTTATTACAATTTATTAGTGTTTATTAGGGTTTAGTTGGGGGCTTTAGTGTTTATTAGGGTTTATTATGGTTTATTATAGGTTATTATTGGTTGGTAGGGTTTGTTAGGATTTATTAGTTCTTATTAGAGTCATTTAGGGTTTCTATGGGTTTTTAGGGTTTTTAAGGGTGTGTTAGGGTTTCTAACAGTGGTTTAGGGTTTTTATGTGAGGGTTAGGGTTTTTAAGGGCATACTATGGTTTCTAAGGGTTTCTAAGGTTGTGTTAGGGTTTCTATGGGTGCGTTGGGGTTTCTAAGGGTGTGATGGGGTTTCTAAGGGTGTGTTGGGGTTTCTAAGGGTGTGTTAGGGTTTCTATGGGTGTGTTAGTGTTTCTTAGATTTTCTTAGGGTTTTGTTAGGGTTTTTAGTGTTTTTAGGTTTATGTTAGGGTTTCTTATGGTTTCTTAGACATTTTATTATTACTATCATCACATGAAAATGTAGATGCACGTGCGTTATTCTTTATTATTTATTACCATGTATGTGCATATGAAATGCAATTGTATTATTCTTTTATTATTATCATTATCATTATTATTATCATTATCACATGAAAATTCACATGCAAGTGCGTTGTTATTTATTATTTATTTCCACGAATGTGCATGCGTTATTATTATTATTACAATTAGTATTATTAATATTATCATCAAATGTAAATGCACATGCACATGCATGCACGTTCTTATTTATTATTATTTATTTATTATTTACTACTATGCACGTGCACATGAAATGAAAATGCATTATTCTATTATTATTATTATTATTATTATTATTATTATTATGCATGTTGTTGTTGTTGTTTGTATCATCAAATACAAATGGACATGCACATGCGTTGTTATTTATTATTTATTACCATGCACGTGCATGCGTCATTATCATTATCATTAAATTTAAATTCACATGCACGTGCGTTATTATATTATCTCATGTGTTATTATTTATTATTTTTTATCATTCACATGAAAATGAACATTCATGTGGACTTGGGTATTATTTATTGTTTGTTACCATGCACATGCACATGCACATGCACATGAACATGCACTTGGATGTGCGTAATTATTTATTATTTATTATTATTCACATGCACATGCACATACACATGCAATTCACATGCATTATTGTTTATAATTTATTATTTATTATCATTCACAGGAAAATGAACAGGCATATGCACATGGATGTGCATTATGATTTATTATTTAAACCATGCACATGCATATGCACATGCACGTGTGTTATTACTACTATTATTATTAGATGCATTTTTAGGGTATACTATCATTTTTTAGGATTTTTAGGTGTTATTAACATTTATTATGCTTTGTTAGGGTTTTAGGATTTTTTAATGGTATATTAGAGTTTTTTAGGGTTTGGTCGGGGTTATTAGGATTTTATTAGGGTATATTATTGTGTGTCAAGGTTTATTAGGGTTTATTAGGTATTTTTAGGGTTTTATTAGGATTGAGTTGGGTATATTAGGGTATATTATGGTATATTATAGTATATTTGGGTATGTTTAGGATTTATTAGGGTTTATTATGGTTCATTATGGTTTATTAATTTTTAAGAGGGTATATTTGGGTTTTTTAGTGTTTAGTAGTGTTTATTCGGGATTGTTAGTGCTTTTAAGGTTTGTTATGTTTTATTAGCATTTATCTGGGGTTTTAGGGCTTTTTAATGGCATATTTTCATTTTTCAGGGTTTAGTGGGGTGGGGTTTGTTATGGTTTATTATGGTGTGTTAAGGTTTATTAGGGTTGAGTAGGTATTTTAGGGTTTTATTAGGGTTGAGTCGGTATCTTTAAGGTTTTATTAGGGTTTATTAGGGTTGATTACTTTTTATTAGGGTTTTTAGGGGTTTTTAGGGTTTACTAGGGTTTGTTAGTGTTTTTATTAGGGTATATGAGTGTTTTCTAGTTTTTGTTAATATATATGAGGGTTTGTTATGACTTTTTCGGTTTTATTATCATGTTTTTAGTGTTTGTGAGCATTGTTAATGGTTTATTAGCTTTATTTGAATTTATTATGGTTTATTAAGGTTTCTAGGACTTTTTAATGGTTTTTTTGTGTTTTTTTATTTATTGGGGTTTAGTTGGTTTTTATTAGGTTCTTTTATGGTGTGTCATGGTTTATTAGGGTTGAGAAGGTATTTTTTGGATTTTATTATGGTTTTATTAGGGTTTATTAGTTTTTATTAGGGTTTATTAGGGATTTTGAGGGTTTATTAGGGTTTGTTAGGGGTTTATTAGTTTTTTTATTAGGTTATATTAGTGTTTGTTTGGTCTTTTTAGATAATATAGCATGTTTTTATTATTTGTGAGAATTTTGTTTTTATTTGTGAGCATTTTTTGGGTTTCTTAGGTTATATTAGAGTTTATTATGGTTTATTAGGGTTTCTAGGGATTTTTATGATATATTAGCATTTTTTGTCTTTATTAGGTTATATTAGTGTTTTTAGGTCTTTTTAGGAAATATAGCGTGTTTTTATTGTCTGTGATCATTTTTTTATTATTTGTGAGCGTTTTTAGGGTTTATTAGATTATATTAGAGTTTATTCGTGTTTCTAGTCATTTTTAAGGTATACTATCATTTTTTTCATTATTAGGGTTTTGTAGGGTTTTATTAGGGGTTATTATGGTGTGTTAGGGTTTTTTAGGGTTGGGTAGGGTTTATTTGGATTTATTTATGGTTTATTAGAGATTTTTAGGGTTTTTTGGGGTTTATTAGGGTTTATCAGTGTTTATTAGTGTCTATTAGGGTTGGTTAGGGTTGTTTAGGTTTTTATAACGTGTTTTTAGGGTTTATTAGGTTTTATTATCATTTATTAGGGTTTATTAGGTATTTTTGTGGTTTTATTAGGGTTGAGTAAAGTTTCATAGGGTTTTTAGGAATTATAAGGTGTTTTAGGGTTTATTAGAGTTTATTAGGAGTTTATTAGGGTTTAATTTTTTATATTATTTTATATTAGGGTTTAATATTTTTGAGGGTTTCAAAGCATCTTTAGGGTTTTTGTAGCATTTTTTAGAGTTTGTGTAGTTTTGTTAGAGTTTATGTAGCATTTTTAGTGCTTATGTAGCGTTTTTTAGGGTTTAGTTAGCAGTTTTAGATTTTATGTGTCATTTTTAGGGTTTATGTAACGTTTTTAGGGTTTAGGTAGCGTGTTTAGGGTTTTGGTTTTTTGTAGCATTTTTAGGGTTTATGTTGCGTTTTCTGGGTTTATGTAGCATTTTTAGGGGTGATGTAGCATTTATATTGCATTTTTAGGGTTTATGTAACATTTTCAGGGATCATGTAGTGTTTTTAGGGTTTATATTGTGTTTTTAGGTTTTATGTAGCGTTTTATAATGTTTATTTTGCGTTTTTAGGGTTTATGTCATGTTTTTAGGGTTTATGTTATAGTTCTAGGGTTTATGTAGTGCTTTTAGGGTTTATGTAGAGTTTTTTGGGTTTATGTTGCGTTTTTTGGTTTATGTTGCGTTTTTAGGGGTTTTGTTGCATTTTTAAGGATTTATGTAACATTTTTAGGGATTATGTATCTATTTGAAGCCTTTTTTAGGGTTTTAATGGTTGTTTGTGGTTTGTAGTTTTATTTAGGGGTTTTAAGGGTTTTTAACGAGTGTTTATGGTTTTTTATGGTATCTGATGGATTTTTAATGGTTTTTTGGGGGGGTTTATGGGTTTATTTATTTTTTTGGGATTGATAAGGGTTGTTAGAGTTTTTAGTGTTTTTTAGGGGTTGTTTGGGTATTTTAGCGGTTTTAGGGTTTATATAATGTGTTTTAGCATTTTTTGGGTTCTTTAGGGTTTTTTATAGATCTTTAGAGTTTAATATGGCTCTTTAGGGGTGTTTAGGGTTTTTTAGGGTTTATTAGTATTCTTTAGGAATTGATACAATTTATTAGCATTTTTTATTGTATATTAGGGTTTTATTGGGCTTTTGTAGGCATTAATAGCTTTTTCTAGGGTTTATCAACCTTTTATAGGGTAATTTAGGATTTATTTAGGTTTATCAGGGTTTATTTTATTTATTAGGGTTTAGTAACATGTATTTGGGTTTATTACGATTTATTTGGGTTTATTATGATTTTTTTGGGTTCATTGCGGTTTATTATAGGTTTCTTATGGTTTGTTTCAGTTTGTTAGGATTTATTTGGAATTGTTAGGATTTGTTACGATTTATTTGGGGTTGTTAGGGTATGTTATGATTTATTTTGGGGTTATTAGGGTTTGTTAGGGTTTATTAGTAGGTTATAGGGTTTTATAGGCTATTATTTGGAGGTTTTTGAAGCGTTTTGTTGGGTTTGTTAGGGTTTTTAGTGATTATTATGGTTTATTATGGTTTAATAGTGTTTTTATTGTATATTAAGGGTTTTAGGGCTTTTGTAGCATTTATTAGGGTCTAATAGAGTTTGTTATGGTTTATTATAGATTATTACGATTTATTACCATTTATTAGGTTTTTAGGGTTTAATAGTTGGTTTTAGGGGTAATTAGGGTTTATTAGTGGTTCTTATGGGTTATTAGTGGTTTCTAGGGTTTGTTAGGTTTTGTTAGGGTTTTTAGGGTTTGTTACGGTTTGTTTGATTTGTTTGGGGTTTTATGCCTTTTATAGGGTTTAATGGGTGTGTTTGGATTTTTTATTCTTTGTTAGGGTTATTTTAACGTTTTTGATGTTTTGTTGCATTTTGTGGGGTTTGAAGCATTTTTCGGTTTTTTAGCAATTGTTAGGGTTTATGTAGCGTTGTTAGTGGCTTTAGTGGTTCTTTAGGCTTTTTATGGTTATTTAGGGTTCTTTATGGTGTATTAGGGTTTCTTTTGAGGTTTTTAGGGTTTTCTAGAGGGTTTTATGGTTTTTAAGGGTTTCATAGGGTTGTCTAGGGGTTTGTTAGGCATTTTTAAGCTTTTTAGGGTTTTTTAGCATTTTTAGGGGTTTTTAGGGTTTTTAGAATTGTTTTGAGGTTTATAGGGTTTTTAGGTTTGTTTTTTGGTTTTTTCAATTATTTCATGTTTTTAGGGGATTTAGGGGTTTTTAGTATTTTTTAGGGTTTTTAGGATTTTTTTGTGTTTTCTGGGTTTTTTAGGGTTTTTGGGTTTTTTGGGTTTTTAGGGTTTTTTTGGGTTTTGTGATGTTTTGCCGGGTTTGTTAGGGTTTTTTTGTGAATATTAGCATTTTGAATGTTTTAATAGCATTTTTGTTTTATATTTGGGGTTTTTAGGTATTTTGTAGCATTTATTGGGGTCTAATAGCGTTTTTAGGGTTTATTACAATTTATTAGTGTTTATTAGGGATTAGTAGTGGGCTTTAGGGTTTATTGGGGTTTATTATGGTTTATTATTGGTTGGTAGGGTTTGTTAGGATTTATTAGTGCTTATTAGAGTGATTTAAGGTGTCTAAGGTTTTTTCAGGGTTTTTAATGGTGTGTTAGGGTTTCTAAGGGTGGGTTAGGGTTTTTATGGGCGTGTTAGGGTTTCTAAGGGTGTGTTATGGTTTCTAAGGGTTTCTAAGGTTGTGTTAGGGTTTTTATGGGTGTGTTGGGGTTTCTAAGGGTGTTCTAGGGTTTGTAAGGGTGTGTTAGGGTTTCTAAGGGGGTGTTAGGGTTTCTAAGGGTGTGTTAGTATTTCTTAGATTTTGTTAGGGTTTTGTTAGGGTTATGTTAGGGTTTCTTTTGTTTTCTTAGGGGTTTTTAGGGTCTCTTCAGGTTTTTTGGGTTTATTGGGGTTTCTTACTGATTCTTGGGGTTTGTTAGGGCTTGTTAGGGTTTGTTAGGGTTTGTTATGTTTTTTTAGGATTTTTTCCAGTTTGTTAGGGTTTGTTAGTGCTTGTTAGGGTTTGTTAGGGTTTTGTATGGTTTTTAAGTGTTTTTATTGTTTATGGGGTTATTCATGGTTTTTAAGGGTTATTTAGTTTTTTATGGTTGTCACAGATGTGTAGAGCTAGTCGCAAGCTTCAATTTGATAAGTGGTAGAGGTTAAACGGACACCCAAAGCAGAATTTATGGTCATTTGGAGGACTTAAGGAACTTTTGGGACTTTAAGAATGTGATAAGGTGTTCTTATTGGTCACAGATGTGTAGATCTAGTAGAAATCTTCTATGTGATATATGGTAGAGGAAAAACCGACTCCTAGAGTAGAAGTTATGGTCTTTTGGAGTGTTTAAGTACCTTTTTGAGCCTTCAAGGATGTGATAAGGTGCTTTAGTGGTTATAAGAGTGTAGGTCTAGTCGCAAGCTTCAATTTGATATGTGGTAGAGGCAAAACAGACACCCATAGAAGAAGTTATTGCAAAACAGACACCAGAAGCCAATCTTTTGACCATCCAAAAGAATTTTGGGTCTTTTTGGGCATTGAAGAATGTCAGAAAGGGTTTTAGTGGTTACGATAGTGTGTATCGTTTCACAATATACGATTTCATATGTGGTAGAGCCAAAATAAACACACGTAGCAGAAGTTATTGTTGTTTTAAATTGAGCAACTATCCTAGTGCCTAAAAACCTAAGAAACCTGCAACTCACTAAAATAGGCATAACTTCTTTTTTGAGTGTACGTTTGAGTGATGTGACCAGTCAAATAGAAGCACGTGAGATGAGTGAGGACCAATTTTAGTAGAAACTACGAGCCTGAATGGCCCGAAGGCCTTATTTTTTATTTTATTATGGATAATCCCCCTTTTAAGGGTTGAAGGAGAACCCGTACATGACCCGTAGGCCCAAGGCACAAGGCCCGACAAACCCACAAATACATGACCCGAAGGCCCAGAGGCATACCATGCCCAATACATGACCCTTAGGCCCAGCCAACTTGAACTGCCCCTCCCCAGCTTTCTGCGTCATTGATCACATAGCTCCCCACCTTGCATTGCTGATCAGCTAGCATTGCCCCATACAAAGTTGCATGGTGCCTGGTCCCAAGGGCGGCTGCCATACCCTCTCATTCTTCCAATCCGGTTAGCTCCGTATCTGGTGGTTGCTACTCATGTTGCTTTGATCCTCTTCTGGGGCCTGTTCTGTGTGAACTGGGCTACTCCATGGTCTACGTGACCTGACGGCCTTTGATGACCCAAAGGCCTTGGAGACCCGTAGGCCCAAACCGGTGGCCCGAAAGCCCAAATCGGGTGAATAGTTTCTGCTACAACAGTATCAAAAATTAACTGCTACAGTACTTCTACGGTAACCCGGAAATTCACCTCCACCCGGTTTTGAACCCGGGTCTCTTGGATGCCAAGCAGGATCCCTTACCACTCGGGTACGGGCTCGTTGGCTAGTATAAACTATGAGAAGATCAAAGAAATATAAGATATATTAGTTATACCACTTCAAAAAAAAGGCCAACTTCAAACATCCATAACTTATTCTCTGGTTTTCTATATGAGCTCTAGCACATATCAAATCAAAAGTAGCGAAGATATCTACGCCGAAGGATGACTTGAACTGTTTGACACCCTAAAATCCCAAAAACCCATCAGAAGGCCTCCAAAACTCAATTTATGTGTATGAATCCCAGTTAAATTTTTCTTTAAATGGGCATAACTTCTGATTTGTGTGTCTATTCGGCCTCTGACACCTATTTTTATCATATTTCGTTCCATGAGATTCAGTTTTACTATTCACATAGCAGAAATGGACACCTGAAGAAGAAGTTATGCCTTTTTCAATAACTCTGTGATTTGTTAGGTTTTTCGAGACCCCATTTCTAGCATTATTGTCATGTATGTTATTTTTTAAAACAACTATAACTTATTATTACTGTTATTATTATTATTATCATCATCCTCTCATCCACATGCTCATGCACATGAATGTGCGTTATAATTATATTTTTATTATCATGCACATGCACATGCAATGCACACACGTTATTTTATTATTACATGCATTGTTATTATTAGTCATCATTATTATTGTGGGGGTGGTGGTTGTTGTTGTTGTTATAATCACATGAAAATGCACATGCGAATGCAAATACACGCACATTCAATGCACGCACGTTATTCTATTATCACATGTGTTATTATTATTATTATTATTATTTTATTATTATTATTATAATTATTATTATTATAATCATCATCATCACATGAAAATGCAATGCATGAGCATTATTATTTATTACCATGCACGTGCACACGTAATGCACATGCAATATTCTATTATCACATGCATTGGTACGACTACTATTATCACCACTACTATTACAATTATTACTTCGGCTGTTATTATTACTATCATCACATGAAAATGTATATGCACACGTGCTATTATTTATTATTTATTACCATGCACATGCATATGCATTGCACTTGTATTATTCTCTTATTATTATTATTATTATCACAATTATTATTATTATTATTATTATTATTATTATTATTATCATTATCATTATTATTATCATTATCACATGCAAATGCACATGCATGTGCATTGTTATTTATTATTAATTACCATGCATGTGCATGCATTATAATTATTATTATTACAATTAGTATTATTAATATTATCATCAAATGTAAATGCACAAGCACATGAATGTGCGTTCTTATTTATTATTATTTATTTATTATTTACTACTATGCACGTGCACATGAAATGCACTTGCGTTATTCTATTATTATTATTATTGTTGTTGTTGTTGTTGTTGTTGTTGTTGTTTTTATCATCAAATACAAATGCACATGCACGTGCGTTGTTATTTATTATTTATTACCATGAACGTGCATGCGTCATTATCATTATCATTACATGTAAATGCACATGCACGTGCGTTATTATATATTATATATTATCATGCACATGAAAATGCAATGCACTTGCATTATTCTATTATCACTTGTGTTGTTATTATTTATTCTAATGCACGTTCCCACACAATGCACATGCATTATTCTATTATCACTTGTGTTATTATTTACTATTTATTATCATTCACTTGAAAATGCACTTTCATGTGGACTTGGTTATTATTTATTGTTTATTACCATGCACATGCACATGAACATGCACATGCACATGCACATACACTTGGATGTGCATTATTATTTATTATTTATCATCATTCACATGCACATGCACATACACATGTAATTCACATGCGTTATTATTTATAATTTATTATTTATTATCATTCAGATTCAAAAGTGCAGGCATATGCACATGCACGTGTGTTATGATTTATTATTTAAACCATGCACATGCATATGCACAGGCACCTGCATTATTACTACTATTATTATTAGAGGTATTTTTAGGGATTACTATCATTTTTTAGGATTTTTAGGTGTTATCAACATTTATTATGGTTTGTTAGGGTTTTAGGGTTTTTTAATGGTATATTAGTGTTTTTTTTGGGTTTGGTGGGGTTATTAGGATTTTATTAGGGTTTATTATGGTGTGTCATGGTTTATTAGTGTTTATTAGATATTTTTACGGTTTTATTAGGATTGAGTTGGGTTTATTAGGGTATATTGTGGTATATTATGGTATATTTGGGTATGTTTAGGATTTATTAGTGTTTATTATGGTTTATTAATTTTTTAGAGCATATATTAGGGTTTCTTAGTGTTTAGTAGTGTTTATTCGGGTTTATTAGCCCTTTTAAGCATTGTTAGGTTTTATTAGCATTTATTAGGGGTTTTAGGTCTTTTTAATGGCATATTTGAGTTTTTTAGGGTTTAGTGGTTTTTATTATGGTTTATTTTGCTGTGTTAAGGTTTATTAGGGTTGAGTAGGTATTTTTAGGGTTTTATTAGGGTTGAGTCGATGTCTTTAAGGTTTTATTAGTGTTTATTAGGGTTGAGTACGGTTTATTAGGGTTTGTTAGGGATTTTTAGGGTTTACTAGGGTTTGTTAGTGTTTTTATTAGGGTATATGAGTGTTTTTTAATTTTTGTTAATATATATGAGGGGTTGTTATGACTTTTAGGTTTTATTAGCATTTTTTTAGTGTTTTTGAGCATTTTTAATGGTTTATTAGCTTTTATTTGAATTTATTATGCTTTATTAGGGTTTCTAGGGATTTTAATGGTTTGGTTGCATTTTTTTGTTTATTGGGGTTTAGTTGGGATTTATTAGGTTTTGTTATGGTGTGTCAAGGTTTATTAGGGCTGAGAAGGTATTTTTAGGGTTTTATTAGGGTTTTATTAGGGTTTATTCGTTTTTATTAGGGTTTATTAGAGATTTTTAGGGTTTATTTGGGTTTTTTAGGGGTTTATTAGTTTTTTTGTTTAATTAGGTTATATTAGTGTTTGTTAGGTCTTTTTAGATAATATAGTGTGTTTTTATTGTTTGTGAGTGTTTCATTTTTGTTTGTGAGCGTTTTAGGGTTTCTTTGGTTATATTAGAGTTTATTATGGTTTTTAGGGTTTCTATGGATTTTTAAGGTATATTTGCATTTTTTGTCTTTATTAGGTTATGTTAGTGTTTTTAGGTAATATAGCACGTTTTTATTGTTTTTGGACATTTTTTTATTGTTTGTGAGCATTTTTAGAGTTTATTAAGTTATATTAGAGTTTATCTTGGTTTCTAGGGATTTTTTTTAAGGTATACTAGTTTTTTTTCTTTATTAGGGGTTTGTAGGGTTTTATTAGGGGTTATTATGGTGTGTTAAGGTTTGTTAGGGTTGAGTAGGGTTTATTTGGATTTATTTATGGTTTATTAGGGCTTTTAGGGTTTTTTTGGGTTTATTAGGGTTTATTAGTGTTTATTTGTGTCTATTAGGGTTGGTTAGGGTTGTTTAGGTTTTCTTAACGTGTTTTTAGGGTTTATTAGGTTTTATTATCATTTGTTAGGGTTTATTAGGTATTTTTGGGGTTTTATTAGGGTTGAGTATAGTTTCTTAGGAATTTAGGGATTATAAGGTTTTTTTAGGGATTATTGGAGTTTATTAGGGATTTATTAGGGATTTATTTTTTATATTATGGTATATTAGGGTTTAATATTTTTTAGGGTTTTAAATCAACTATAGTGTTTTTGTAGCATTTTTTAGGGTTTGTTTAGCGTTGTTAGAGTTTATATAGCATTTTTAGTGTTTATTTAGCGTTTTTTGTGTTTATTTAGAAGTTTTGGATTTTATGTATCTTTTTAGGGTTTATGTAACGTTTTTAGGGTTTATGTAGCGTGTTTAGGATTTAGGTTTTATGTAGCATTTTTTAGGGTTTATGTTGCATTTTTTGGGTTTATGTAGCGTTTTTAGGGGTGTTGTAGAGTTTATGTTCCATTTTTAGGGTTTGTGTAACATTTTTAGGGGTCATGGAGTGTTTTTTGGGTTTATATTGTGTTTCTAGGTTTTATGTATTGTTTTTTAATGTTTATGTTGCGTTTTTTAGGGTTTATGTTGTGTTTTTTAGGGTTTATGTTACAGTTCTAGGGTTTATGTAGTGCTTTTAGGGTTTATGTAGCATTTTTTGGGTTTATGTTGTGTTTTTTGGTTTATGTTGCACTTTTAGGGGTTTTGTTCCATTTTTTAGGGTTTATGTAACGTTTTTAGGATTTATGTATCTATTTGAAGCCTTTTTCAGGGTTTTAATGGTTGTTAATGGTATGTAGGGGTTTTAGGGGTTTTAAGGGCTATTAACGGGTGTTTATGGTTTTTTTATGGTATCTGATGGCTTTTTAATGGGTTTTGCGGGGTTTTATTGGTTTATTTGTTTTTTTGGGATTGATAGGGGTTGTTAGGATTTTTTAGTGTGTTTTAGGGTTTGTTGGGGTATTTTATCAGTTTTTAGGGTTTATATAATGTGTTTTTGCATTTTTTGGGTTTTTATGGGTTTTAGTGTTCTTTATAGTTTAATATGGTCCTTTACGGTTTATTAGGGTTCTTTAGGGTTTATTAGTGTTCTTTAGGATTTTTTACAGTTTATTAGCATTTTTTATTGTATATTAGGGTTTTATAGGTATTTTGTAGGCATTAATATCTTTTTCTAGGGTTTGTCAACCTTTTTTAGGTCTATTTAGGATTTATTAGTGTTTATTAGTGTTTATTTTATTCATTAGGGTTTAATAACATTTATTTGGGTTTATTACAAATTATTAGGGTTTATTATGCTTTGTTAGGGTTTATTGCGGTTTATTAGGGGTTTGTTATGGTTTGTTTCAATTTTTTACGATTTATTTGGCGTTGTTAGGATTTTTTACAATTTATTTGGGGTTGTTTGGATTTGTTACGATTTATTTTGGGGTTATTAGGGTTTGTTAGGGTTTATTAGTGGGTTGTAGGGTTTTGTAGGCAATTATTTGAAGGTTTTTGTAGCATTTTTTAGGGTTTGTTAGGGGTTTTAGTGATTATTAGGGTTTATTATGGTTTAATATTGTTTTTATTTTATATTAGGGGATTTAGGGATTTTTTAGAATTTATTAGGGTCTAATAGAGTTTGTTAGGGTTTATTACAGGTTATTACTATTTATTAGTGTTTATTAGAGTTTTTAGGGTTTAATAGTGGGTTTTAGGGGCTATTAGGGTTTATTAGGGTTTATTAGTGGTTCTTAGGGGTTATTAGTGGTTGTTGGGGTTTTTTATGTTTTGTTATGGTTTTTAGGGTTTGTTACAGTTTGTTTGAGTTGTTTGGGAAAAGAAGGTGTGGGGCTAAGTAGAAGGCTTGGTCCCTCAGGTGTATAAATGAAAAATAAAGTGCAAGGCATTACAAGGGGGACTTATGCAACTGGTTACGGATAACACCCTTCATGTCCGAATCCACAATTGACAAACAAAAGGAGGAGCAACAAAAGACCACCATGAGTAGCGTTCTTCAATAGCCTTCTTGGAAAGCACATCAGCCACCATATTGACTTCCCTATATGCATGGGTGATCTTAAGAACCAGATTCTTGGATAAAATAATGCAATAAATCCATTGGGGTAGAAGCCGCCAGAGAACCGTCCTTGAATTTTGACGAAAGACTTCGACCGCAAGCATGGGATCAGACTCAATCCAGAGTTGCTTCCAACCAAACTGGTTTTCAAACCGCACCACCTTGATGATAGCCTAAAGCTCTAATTCATAAGCACATCCAATTCCGATGAAGTGGTAAAAAGTGCCCTTGACAAAACCTCTATAAGTACGAAAGATGCCACCACATCCTGAAGGCCCTGGAGAGCCTACTACCGCACCATCAACATTGAATTTGATCCAAGACGAGATAGGTGGAATCCATCGGATTGGCTTCACCACCAAAGGTTTTTTGCACCTACCAGAGACACCAAGAGTACGGAGAGTGATGATGTCAGTAAAGAAATTTTTCATCGCACCTGTTTTAATGCTCCCGGCCATCCGAACAGCAGAATGTATGGTAAGAATACCCTCATGAAGGGAGCTTGACTTATTCTGGAACATAGCAGAATTTCTGGCAGCCCATAGAAAAGCCACAATGGCTGCCGATGCAGCAAGGAGAAGATTGTAAATTTGCTCACTATAACTTGATTCGGTGATGAGAGACATCATCTGAGCAAAGGTTCTATCTAGGGGAAATTCAATACCAAAGACATCCTATAGATACTTCCACAGACCATAAGCAAGCTTGCATTCAACAAAATGATGTTTCACATTTTCAGTATCCTGCATGCATAGACATCAGGCTGAAGCAAGATGCCAACCAACTTTTTGAAGTTGGCCATGCATGGGTAGCTGATTCCTCTAGATCCTTCAGAAGATTAGAAAATGTATAGGGGGAATAAAATGGCATTTGTATCTCATGATCCATGAGGGGGGATCCATCCCTTGCCCGAATTTGTGGTTGTAAAAGTCCTTTGCAGTAAGCAGGCCAATCAAGTTCGGTTTCCAGATAATTGTATCATAATCCATGTAACTGTAGAATTGAATCTCAGAAATGATATGGACAGGTAAGATCCCATCAAGATCTGGCAGTCTGGTGTTGAGTTCATTAATTGACATGTGTTGCAAGCCATGGAGAACCTGTATAGATTCATGCAGCGGACACTTAAGCCAAGGGGTGAGCCAACAATTCAAGTTGGATTACCTCGAGACAGCCCAAGTAGATTGAGAGATGATGTCCTTATACGAGGATTTAACCGTTGTCCAGACTGAGGAGATCATGTACCCAGTATAACCATTGCATAGTTTCCCAGTAAAGCGTTCTTTAAGAAAGTCCAAATCACCCTCTCTGTGTGTGAAACGATTTTAAGTGAACTTGTCCAACTAGGTATCATTGAAGATCCTGATATCCTTAATGCCTAGCCCACCCATTTCATGTGGTTAGATGCACTCCTTCCAGAAAACATTGATCAATTTCCTTTCATTAATACAGCCTGTCCATGCGAAGTTATAGATTTTGGCTTGAAGGATTTTAATTAGGCTAACTAGCCACTTATAGATGGATAAAGTATGAGAAAACATTGAGGTAACAACAGAATTGATAAGACATACCATGCCTGCTTGTGAGAGGGTCTTTCCCTTCCATTTGGCAAGCTTCTGAGTGATATTAACAGAGATTCTTTCAAGATGACAACATTTAACCTTCCCCCAAAATAAGGGAACCCCAAGATAGTTGAAAGGAAAGGATCCTTTTTTGACACAAAGGCATCTGAAAATCTTGTTCTGTCTCGTAGTAGAGCTCCCTTTCCCAAACACAATAGATGATTTACTCCAACTAATGGCCTGTCCAGCAACAGCCTCATAATGAACGAAGTTTTTCCGGATAGAAGATATGGTCTGCATATTAGCCTGCCCAAAGAGAAGGATATCATCATCATAAAGTAGGTGTGAAGGCACAAATAAATCTTTCCCATCTTTAATAAGGTTGTAGTAGTCAGCCAACATAGCATTAGTAACAAGGTGACTTAGGTAGTCTTCAGCAAGTGAAAAGAGAATTCCGGAAAGAGGATCCCCCTATCTGACCCCTCGGGAACACTGAAAGAACCCTTTTGGAGCTCCATTAATCAAAACAGAAATTTTGGCACTATTCAAGATGGTGGAAATCATGGAAACAAACTTGTCTGAGAAACCATACATGCCAAGAATCTTGCACAGGAATTCCCACTTAATGGTATCAACTTTGTATATATCCAGCTTTAAGCCAAAGGACCCAAACTTCGATGCCCTACTCATGGCATTAACTCCTTTAGAGGCCGTGTATAGGAATTTTGGAATACTTCATCCAAGAACAAAACCAACTTGATTAGGTGTAATCAAGTTGCCAACAATCTTCCCTAACCGGATAACAATGATTTTTCTAATAATCTTGGGTATAGTGTTCCCAATGGAAATTGGCCGAAAATCACCTATCTCAATTCCAGCTTCCTTTTTAAGAAGCAGGGTAATAAAATTTGAGTTGACTCCATGAGGGATTAACCCCAAGAGAAAGAATTCCCTGACAACTTTAGTGATTTCTACATGAAAGATGTCCCAATAAAAGGTGAAGAATTTGTTGGTGAAACCATCTAGGCCGGGAGCACTATCCAAATTGAGAGAAAAAAGGCCATATCTGACTTCATCCTCAAGAGGTGGAGATATCATATCATTATTCTGTGAATCATTAACACATTTCTCAATGCATGCAGCAAGCGGGGAAGCAGAGGGAATACCATCATCATTATAAATCACTTTGCAGTGATCAAAAACAGCATCAGATATCTCTTTCTCATCGACAATGGTATGACCATTGATACAGATCTGATTTGGTTCTTTATGAAATCTTTTCTCCTGTTGTAAGCGATGAAAAAACTTTGAATTTCTATCACCATATTTAAGCCAGCGAACATTGAATTGATGTTTTTCCAGAATCTCCTTGAGTGCTAGGAGATCATCAAGCCTTTTATGAAACACAATCTCCTCACTGGTAGGAATGTTATCTTGTTTATTATTCTCTTGGAAAGACTTCAGCTAATATTTTGCATCACTAATGTCATCATCAAGCCTCTAGAAGGAGTTCCTGCTCCAGAATTTTAGGAGGCTTTTGATCTTGTGAAGCTTGGAGGCAACCACAAAGTGAGGACTCCCATGAAAATCAGTGTCCCATCCATCAAGAACGACTTCCCTGCAACCTATAATTGAGAGCCAGGCATTATTAAATTTGAAAGGTAGAGGAGTGGTCCTCCTCATTTCCTCCCGAATATTGACAACAAGAGGGTTATGATCAGAATTGAATTTCAGAAGAGAAAATCCCGAGATAAAAGATGGAGAGCTGTTGTCATTGATTTGCATAAAGCACCTATCAATCTTACTAGCCTGCCTACCATTGACAGTAAACCTTCCCCAAGTAAATTTGGAACTTGCAATAGAGACTTCAGTGAAGTTTAATTGGTCCACACAACAGTTAAAATCTTTTGCAGTAGCACGAGAGAAGTGAGGTCCAATCTTTTCATCTGGAAAAATAATAGCATTAAAGTCATTGGTTATGACCTAGTTGTGATCCATATTCTCACTTAGAACAGATAAGTCATTCCAAAGTTCTCTTCTTCTGGTGTAAGAGCAAGAGGAATAGACAAAAGAGAAGGTAAAAGAGATATCCTGCAGCCGGGTGCGGACTGAGATTAACTGATTGCTAATCTCAAAAGAAGAAATTTGCAGAACATTGTGTCAGAAGACCCATAAGGTTTCAAGAGAACCCACACCTCTGTTGTGAGCAATAAAGGAGTATCCAAGGGAACACCAGTTTAAACCCTTCCAGTTTTCAAAACTAATGAGAGGTTCAGCAATGGCCACAAGCGAAGGCTTGTGGGAGGTGAGAAAGTGTCGAAGGGCTGGAACAGTGGGAGAGTTCCCAATCCCCTGACAATTCTAGAACAATATCTTCATTGATTAGATATATTTTTGCCTCTCAAGCGAGAAAATCCTTGTGTATCCTTAGAGGAGATCTCTTTTCCCTTCCCTCCCTGCTTGGGGGGTCTTCCAGGGGGCTTCTTGATGACTTGATCAGTTTTAGGCACCTGAGGAGAGGGCACCTCAGAGATTGTGTCAGTATCATGGATTTCATCAGCTTGATCAGCCCAAAACTGCCCAGAAAGGGGGGAGAAGGTATTGGAAGCACAAATCCCCTCATTGTGGGAAATCACAATGGTTTTAGCCTTTACAGCCTTCCCTGCAGGAATAGGGATGAAATCACTAGGCACCTTGTCAGCAGATGGATCAGGGGCATTAAGCTGAGTAGATGAATGCTACTCAGAGGCAGGTGAAGGGACGAGATCTAATGACTCCAGGGAGGAACCAAGTGGATTGATCTCTGGAAAAACCCCAGAAGGAGCACAGACAACGGTATCCACCTTTGTCTTCTCAATAGGAATAACATGTCCAGCCTGCACCTCAATGGTATCCACAAAGACAGGTGCAGGTGTATCATGCATCTTGACAGCAACTGCAAGATTAGGCGTGTTCGTTTCTACAGCCTGTGCTTCAATGGTATGATCAGGTGTAGGTGTATCATGCAACTTTCCAGTAATTGCAGGACTAGGTGCATCAGGAGAAGGATAGGGTATCACAGAGGCCAGGGAGGTGAGCTCAGATGCTGCAAGGGGGGGGGACTGACAGGTTCAGAATCCCCTAGGGGAACCGAAACAGATGCAATGTCCTTGGGATGCTCAAGATAGACTATTTTCTTTACACTATCAGGTGCTGAGCAACTAGACTCAGGGGCCTTGAGTTGCTCAGTAGGAGATGAACCATTCTGCTCAGGGAGGGCTGAAGCACTTGCAGTGGTCATGATTTTCTCAATAGAGACAACTTGTTCAGCATTGTCAGGAGCCAAGCCACTGGCCTCATTAACCAGTTCTAATGTAGCTGGAGCACCAGTTCAGATGTTTTCATTGCCTTGCATTGGGAGAGATGCATCTTTATGGGTCATTTCTTTCTTTTTAGAAACTTGACACGAACTGTCTCCATGTCCTTTTGCCTTGCAAATGCTACAGGTCTTCAGCCTCCTACATTCATTGATGGAGTGTCCAAGAAATAAGTAGTTTCTATAGAACTTGGGACTCCTTTCACATTGAATTTCCATCATGAGACGCTCATCCAATGTGTTTAACACCACTTCTTCATCCAGAGTATTGGCCATGTCCACTTCAACAAGTACTCGAGCATAATGCCCAAATCTTGGGTTGTCTATTTCCCTGTCAATTCGGATAGGAAAACCTACAGAAGAAGAAATGTCCCACAGAATCTGGGGATGCCAATAGAACCAATTCAATTTTCAGATGCGGATCCAAACTTGAGTGAAGGTATTCTTTACACTTGTTGGATCGAAATTGCAATCCCAGTATTGAATCCGTAGTAGACCAGGCTTGAGGGAAAGTGAACCGAAGATCCATGCACGTCTCTTGTGTTCGTCCGATGGAAAAACAATGTGATAGAAGCCTCGTCCCATGGCTATCTTTTTCCAGTCCGAGAAACCCCAGATCTCAGCAACTCGCTTAACAAGCTCTGAAAATCTCCATAGTCTCTCTCCCTTGGGTATGACCAACCGAGCAATGATCGAGAATTTACAGAGTTTAGTTCTCTCCTTAATAGCCTCCCGATTGGCAGACACATGGGCTCTTTTTCTTTTCTTAATAACACAACCAGGAGAAGGAATGCCGAAGTCAGAGAACGAAGTTGCAGCCGCGGATTTGATGACCTCTGCAAAATTCTTTTTCGACACATCCAAAGAAGAATCTGTTGGTCAATCAGGTTTACCAACACGTGGATTGCAAAATTGAAATAGAACATTATGCCCAACAGGTTCAAAACTCAAGTTTTTACACAGGATCTACTACTTCATTCAAGGGAATCAACGTGCGTGCAGGTTCCACAAAATCGCCCGAGCCCCCAGCTTGCGCAGCCATCTCTTGTTTGAGTTGTTTGGGGTTTTATGCATTTTTTTTGGGTTTTATGGGTGTGTTTGGATTTTTTATGCTTTGTTTGGGTTATTTTTGCATTTGTTGGGTTTTGTTGTGTTTTGTGGGTTTTGAAGCATTTTTCAGTTTTTTGTAGCAATTGTTAGGGTTTATGTAGTGTTGTTAATGGATTTAGTGGTTCTTTAGGGGTTTATTAGGGTTTAATTTGTTATATTATGGTATATTAGGGTATAATATTTTTGAGGGTTTTGAAGCGTCTTTAGGGTTTTTGTAGCATTTTTTAGGGTTTTTGTAGTGTTGTTAGAGTTTATGTAGCATTTTTAGTGTTTATGTAGAATTTTTAGGGTTTAGTTAGTATTTTTAGGTTTTTTGTATCATTTTTAGGGTTTATGTAATGTTTTTAGGGTTTATGTAGCGTGTTTAGGGTTTAGGTTTTATGTAGCATTTTTTTGGGTTTATGTTGCGTTTTCTGGGTTTATGTAGCATTTTTAGGGGTGATGTAGTGTTTATGTTGCATTTTTTGGGTTCATGTAACGTTTTTAGGGTTCATGTAGTGTTTTTAGGGGTTATATTGTGTTTTTAGGTTTTATGTAGCATTTTTTAATGTTTATGTTGCATTTTTTAGGGTTTATGTTACAGTTCAAGGGTTTTTGTAGTTCTTTTAGGGTTTATGTATCCTTTTGGGGGTTTATGTTGTGTTTTTTTTGTTTATGTTACATTTTTAGGATTTTTGTTGCATTTTTAGGGTTTATGTAACGTTTTAGAGTTTATGTATCTATTTGAATCCCTTTTTAGTGTTTTAATGGTTGTTTATGGTTTTTAGTGTTGTTTAGGGTTTTTAAGGGTTGTTAGCAGGTGTTTATGGTTTTTTATGGTATCTGATGGATTTTTAATGGTTTTTGGGGGGTTTTGGTGTTTATTTGTTTTTTTTGGGATTGATAGGGGTTGTTACGTTTTTTAGTGTGTTTTAGGGTTTGTTTGGGTATTGTAGCGGTTTTTAGGGTTTATATAATTTGTTTTAGCATTTTTTTCGGTTCTTTAGGGTTTTTTAGTGTTCTTTAGAGTTTAATATGGTTCTTTAGGGTTTATTAGGGTTATTTAGGGTTTATTAGTGTTCTTTAGGATTTGTTATAGTTTATTAGAATTTTTATTGTATATTAGGTTTTTATTGGGCTTTTGTAGGCATTAATAGCTTTTTCTATGGTTTATCAACCTTTTTTACGGTTATTTACGATTTATTAGGGTTTATTAGGGTTTATTTTATTTATTTGTGTTTAGTAAAATGTATTTGGGTTTATTATTATTTAATGGGATTTATTATGATTTTTTAGGGTTTATTGGGGTATATTAGGGGTTTGTTATGGTTTGTTTCAGTTTGCTACGATTTATTTGCCGTTAGGATTTTTTACTATTTAATTGGGGTTGTTAGGTTTTGTTATGATTTTTTTGGGGTTATTATGATTTTTATGGTTTATTAGTGGGTTGTACAGTTTTATAGGCTATTATTTGGATATTTTTGTAGCTTTTTTTCAGGTTTGTTAGGGTTTTTAGTGATTATTAGGGTTTATTTTTGTTTAATAGTGTTTTTTATTGTATATTAGGGGTTTTAGGGCTTTTTTAGCATTTATTAGGGTCTAATAGAGTTTGTTTGGGTTTATTACAGGTTATTATGATTTATTAGTGTTTATTAGGGTTTTTAGGGTTTAATAGGTTATTAGGGTTCATTAGTGGTTCTTAGGGGTTACTAGTGGTTGTTAGGCAAAGAAGGCACGGGTCCAGGCTATTCCCGGAACCCCTCAAAATTTATAAACAAAGGATACAGACACTGCAGACAAGGGAGGGGGGGATCAATCAATCCACACCCAAAACCCCTTATGACCTCAGCCTGAGGGCCACAAAAGGAAAGAAAAAAAGAAACAAAGTGCAAGACCAAAAAGGACACAGTGACCAAATGAAAATCACACACAGAGAAGGTCAGTCAACATCGCCGCCAAAATCCTCCAGCTCCGCATCACGAAACCCCATGCCAACACCAAAGCCGCCGCCATCATCAGCAACGCTAAAATCTGATTCATCACCCTGGTCCATTGAGTCCCATCCAGAGTCAAAATCTTCTTGCATGCCAAATCTGGACCGCAGCTTCTCCATAGCTTTTACCTGCTCAGCAGAAAAATAAGGCCTCTCTCAGTTATTCACCTTTAGATTCAGTTTGACAGCTCGTGAGGAGGCCCTAGTTGCCATTGGGCGTGGGAGGGTAGAGTAATCCCTCCTCCTTCTTTGTCTTGGTGGGGCAGAGGAGGTTCCCGCAGCAGACATCTTTGTTCCATTGCCACCATCACTAGCGGCTAATGGTGCCTTGCCCTTCTTGCTTTCTGCCTCAGGAGTTTCAGCACCTCCGTTGATTTTTTTCTCCCTTGATGTGACCATAGCAGCATTTATCCGTCGATCAGCCTCAGCAAGCCTCTCCCCAAGCCTCCTTGCCTCACCTTCAAGAGGGAACCTTTCCCTTTCAACCCATACTATCTCATGGAGCTGCACACAAAAGTCTTCAGCAGAGGGAACATCATGAAGGATCATCGCCCTCTGCAGGTCCATGGAAGGACCACCAGCATCACCAGCATATCGGAGCTGGTCACTAGGAAGGTCCTCAGCACTGCCGTCAGAGGGGGATGATAACCCAGGCCCCATGCCAGGTCCCCCCACGCCAGGATACCCATGCAGGACCAACGGGGCATCACGCCAGTCTATATCCCCATCCAGTATGGGCTTTTCCTCAGCTGAGCATGAAATCCAGTCATCTCCAGACCCGGTTTCCTGAGCAACAGCATCCTCCTTTGCAGCATCTTCCACCCGTACCCCACCCATAGCAGGCTCAGCCGAACCTGCATCCTTAGAAACATTCATAATTTGTTTGAGTTGTTTGAGATTTTATGCGTTTTTTTGGGTTTTATGGGTGTGTTTGGAATTTTTATGCTTTGTTAGGGTTATTTTAGCGTTTTGTGGGGTTTTGTTGCGTTTTGTGGGTTTTGAAGCATTTTTCGGGTTTTTGTAGCAATTGATAGGGTTTATATCGCATTGTTAGTGGCTTTAGTTGTTCTTTAGGGTTCTTTATGGATTTTAAGGTTTTTTAGGGTTCTTTAGGGTGTATTAGGGTTACGTTTGAGGTTTTTAGGGTTTTCTAGGAGTTTTTAAGGGTTTTTAAGGGTTTCATAGGGTTGGTTAGGGTTTTGTTAGGCATTTTTAGGTGTTTTAGGGTTTTTAGCATTTTTTGTGGTTTTTAGGTTTTTTAGGGTTTTTAGGTTTGTTTTCGGGTTTTTTGGTTTTTTTGGATTTTAGGGGTTTTAGGGTTTTTTAGGTTTTTTTAGGGTTTTTAGGATTTTTTAGGGTTTTTAGCATTTTTAGGATTTTTTAGGGTTTTTTTTGGCTTTTTATGGTTTTTAAGGGTTTTGTCAGGTTTTGCCGAGTTTGTTAGGGTTTTTTGTTTGAATATTAGCATTTTCAAGGGTTTAATAGCATTTTTGTTGTATATTTGGGTTTTTAGGTATTTTATAGCTTTTATTGGGGTCTAATAGGGTTTTTAGGGTTTATTACGATTTATTAGTGTTTATTAGGGTTTAGTAGTGGGCTTTAGGGTTTATTAGGGTTTATTATTGTTTATTATTGGTTGGTAGGGTTTGTTAGGATTTATTAGTTCTTTTTAAGGTGATTGAACATTTCTAAGGGTGTGTTATGGTTCCTAAGGGTGGGTTAGGGTTTTTATGGGCGGGTTAGGGTTTCTATGGGTGTGTTATGGTTTTTAAGGGTTTCTAAGGTTGTGTTAGGGTTTCTATGGGTGCGTTGGGGTTTCTAAGGGTGTGCTAGGGTTTCTAATGGTGTGTTATGATTTCTAAGGGTGTGTTAGGTTTTCTAAGAGTGTGTTAGTGTATTTTAGGTTTTCTTAGGGTTTTGTTAGGGTTTTTAGGGTTTTAGGGTAATGTTAGGGTTTCATATGGTTTCTTAGGGGTTTTACAGGGTTTCTTTGGGTTTTCTGGGGGTTTCTTAGTGCTTCTTGGGGTTTGTTAAGGCTTTTTAGGGGTTTTTAGGGGTTTTTAGGGGTTTTTAGGGTTTGTTAGGTTTTTAGGGTTTTTTGGGGTTTGTTAGGGTTTCTTAGGGTTTGTTAGGGTTTGTTAGGGTTTTACAAGGTTTTTAATGGTTTTTAGTGTTTTTTGGATTATTCATGGGTTTTTAGGGTTATTTAGTTGTTCATGGTTGTCACAGATGTGTAGAGGTAGTCGTGAGCTTCAATTTGATATGTGGTAGAGGTGAAACGGACACCCAGATCAGAAGTTATGGTCATTTGGAGGACATAAGGACCTTTTGGGTCTTTAAGAATGTCATAAGGTGTTCCAATTGGTCACAGATGTGTAGATCTAGATTAATGCTTTGATTTGATATATGGTAGAGGAAAAACGGAATCCCGAAGTAGATGTTATGGTCTTTTGGAGGGTTTAAGTACCTTTTGGGGCCCTCAAGGATTTGAGAAGATGATTCAGTGGTTATAGGAGTGTAGGTCTAGTCTCATGCTTTGATTTGAAATGTGGTTGAGGAAAAACAGACACCCATAGAAGAAGTTATTGCAAAACGGACACCAGAAGCCAATCTTTTGACCATACAAAGGGATTTTGGGTCTTTTTGGGGGTTGAAGAATGTCAGAAAGGGTTCCAGTGGTTACCAGAGTTTGTATCTTTTCAAAATATTCTATTTGATATGTGGGAGAGCCAAAATGAACACACATAGCAGAAGTTATTGTCGTTTTAAATTGAGAAGCCCTCATAGAGCCTAAAAACCTAAGAAACTCGCAACTCACTAAAATAGGCATAACTTATCCTTTGGGTGTCCATTTGAGCGTTGTGACTAGTAAAATCTAAGTTCATGAGATGAGTGAGGACTGATTCTAATCGAAACTATTATAAGATCAAAGAAACAGAAGATATATTGTTGTGTGATGGTTGTGGTGATGGCCGACGATGATGATGGTTGATGGCTGACAATCTTTTTTGGTTTGGCACTGGTTCGTTGGGGAATTAAGACGAGGTGGTGAGATGGTTTTCAGTGGATTCTATGAGATCTGACGTTCTCCTATGGTGCGGTAGTTGAATGACGACGTCGACAGTGACACTGGATGGTGACGATGACATGGGTACTCATGATTTGGGCGGCAGGCGAATTAACTTCGGCAGATGTGGATGAATCTGTTCATGATCTTCTCAGTTGTAGTGAAATGTTTTGAACTGTGAACCTTTTGTTCTAGTTCCCACTCACCCATAAATCGGTTTTGGAAAATCAAATAAAAATAGATTTTGCAGAGAAGATATATTAGCTATACCACTCCCACAAAGTCCAACTTCAAACAGCCATAACTTTCACTCCGGTTGTCCGTTTGAGATATACCACATATCAAATCGAATGCATCGAATAGATATACGTGGACGGCTAAATTGAAAAAAATTAATGTCCTATTTGGGACCCTAAAAACTCAAAAACCCATCAGAAGGCCTCCAAATCTCTATTTTCGTGTCCAGATCCCTGTCAATTTTTTCTTAAAACGGTCATAACTTCTGATCTGTGTGTCTATTCGGCCTCCGACACCTGTTTTTATCATAGTTTGTTCCATGAAATTTAGTTTGACTATTCACAGAGCGAAAATGAACACCTGAAGAAGAAGTTATTCCTTTTTAATCACTCTGCGATTTGTTAGGTTTTTCGAGAAAACATTTCTAGCACTTTTTTCTAGTCTCATGTTTTTTCAAACAACTATAACTTATTATTACTGTTATTATTATTATTATCATCATCATCTCATGAAAATGAATATGAACATGCATGTGTGTTATTATTATATTTTTATTACCATGCACGTGCACATGTAATGCACACACGTTATTTTATTATTACATTCATTGTTATTATTATTATTATTGTGGTTGTTGTTTTTGTTGTTGTTGTTGTTGTTGTTGTTGTTATTGTTATTATCATAACATGCAAATGCACATCCAAATGCACATACATGCCCAATCAATGAACGTGTGTTATTCTATTATCACATGTGTTGTTATTATTATTATTATTGTTATTATTATTCTATTATCACTTGTATTATTCTTTTATTATTATTATTATTATTATAACAGTTATTATTATTAATATTATTATTATCATTATCACATGAAATGAACATACTTGTGCATTGTTATTTATTATTTATTACCATGCACATGCATGCGTTATTATTATTATTATTATTACAATTAGTATTATTAATATCATCATCAAATGTAAATGCATGTGCACATGCATGTGCATGTGCATTATTATTTATTTATTATTTACTATTATGCACATGCACATGAAATGCACTTGCGTTATTCTATTATTATTATTATTATTATTATTATTGTTGTTATTGTTGTTGTTGTTGTTGTTGTTGTTTGTATCATCAAATACAAATGCACATGCACGTGCGTTGTTATTTATTATTTATTACCATGCACGTGCATGCGTCATTATCATTATCATTACATGTAAATGCACATGCACGTGCATTATTATATATTATTTATTATCATGCACATGCAAATACAATGCACTTGCGTTTTTCTATTATCACATGTGTTATTATTATTGATTCTAATGCACGTGCTCATGCAATGTATGTGTGTTATTCTATTATCACATGTGTTATTATTTATTATTTATTATCATTCACATGAAAATGCTCATTCATGTGGACTTGGTTATTATTTATTTTTTATTACCATGCACATGCACATGCACATGAACATGCACATGCACATGCATATGCACTTGTATGTGCGTAATTATTTATTATTTATTATCATTCACATGCACATTCACATACACATGCAATTCACATGCGTTATTATTTATGATTTATTATTTATTATCATTCACATGCAAATGAGCAGGCATATGCACATGGACGTGCGTTATGATTTATTATTTAAACCATGAACATGCATATGCACATGCATGTCCGTTATTAATATTATTATTATTAGAGGTATTTTTATGGTTTAATATCATTTTTTAGGGTTTTTAGGTTTTATTAACATTTATTATGGTTTGTTAGGGTTTTAGGGTTTTTAATGGTATATTTTCATTTTTAGGGTTTGGTGGGGGTTATTTGGATTTTATTAGTGTTTATTATGGTGTGTCAAGGTTTATTAGGGTTTATTAGGTATTTTTAGTGTTTTATTAGTATTGAGTTGGGTTTATTGGGGTATATTATGGTATATTATGGTATATTTGGGTATGTTTAGGATTTATTAGGGTTTATTATGGTTCATTATGGTTTATTAATTTTTAAGATGGTATATTAGGGTTTTTTAGTGTTTAGTAGTGTTTATTCGGGTTTATTAGCACTTTTAAGCTTTGTTATATTTTATTAGCATTTATTAGGGGTTCTGAGGATTTTTAATGGTATATTTAATTTTATTATGGTTTAGTGGGGTTTATTATGGTTCATTATGGTGTGTTAAGGTTTATTAGGGTTGAGTAGGTATTTTTAGGGTTTTATTAGGGTTGATTTCGGTATCATTAAGGTTTTATTAGGGTTTATTAGGGTTGAGTACGGTTTGTTAGGGTTTGTTAGGGATTTGTACAGTTTACTAGGGTTTGTTAGTGTTTTTATTAGGGTATATGAGTAATTTTAGTTTTTTTTAATCTATATGAGGGGTTGATATGACTTTTTAGGTTTTATTAGCGTGTTTTTAGTGTTTTTGAGGATTTTTAAGGGTTTATTACCATTTATTTGAATTTATTATGGTTTATTAGGGATTTTAGGGCTTTTTAATGGTTTGTTTGTGTTTTTTTTTTTGTTTATTGGGGTTTAGTTGGGTTTTTTTAGGTTTTTTTATGGTGTGTCAAGGTTTATTAGGGTTGAGAAGGTATTTTTAGGGTTCTATTATGGGTTTATTAGTGTTTATTAGTTTTTTTAGGGTTAATTAGGCATTTTTAGGGTTTTCTAGGGTTTGTTAGGGGTTTATTCGTTTTTTTTTTGTTTTATTAGGTTATATTAGTGTTTGTTAGGTCTTTTTAGATAATATAGCGTGTTTTTATTGTTTGTGAGTGTTTTGTTTTTGTTTTTTGAGTGTTTTTATGGTTTCTTAGGTTATATTAGAGTTTATTATGGTTTATTAGGGTTTATAGGGATTTTTACGGTATATTAGAATTTTTTGTCTTTATTAGGTTATATTAGTTTTTTTAGGTCTTTTTAGGTAATATGGTGTGTTTTTGTTGTCTATGATCATTTTTTTTGTTTGTGAGCGTTTTTAGAGTCTATTCAATTATATTAGAGTTTATCAAGATTTCTAGGGATTTTTTAAGGTATTCTAGAATTTTTTCATTATTTGGGTTTTGTAGGGTTTTATTAGGGGTTATTATGGTGTGTTAAGGTTTGTTAGGGTTGAGTAGGGTTTATTTGGCTTTATTTATAGTTTATTAGGGCTTTTTAGGGATTGTTTGGGGTTTATTAGGGTTTATTAGTGTTTATTAGTGTCTATTAGGGTTGGTTAGGGTTGTTTAGGTTTTCTTAACATGTTTTTAGGGTTTATTAGGTTTTGTTATCATTTATTAGGGTTTATTAGGTATTTTGGGGGTTTTATTAGGGTTGAGTAGAGTTTCTTAGGATTTTTAGGTATTGTAAGGTTTTTTTAGGGATTATTAGAGTTTATTAGGGGTTTATTAGGGTTTGATTTTTTATATTATGGAATATTTGGGTTTAATATTTTTGAGGGTTTTAAAGCGTCTTTAGGGTTTTGTAGCATTTTTTTGGGTTTGTGTAGCGTTATTAGAGTTTATGTATCATTTTTAGTGTTTATGTAGCATTTTTAGTGTTTAGGTAGTAGTTTTAGATTTTATGTATCATTTTTAGTGTTTATGTAATGTTTTATGGGATTATGTAGCGTGTTTAGGGTTTAGGTTTTATCTAATATTTTTTAGTGTTTATGTTGTGTTTTCTGGGTTTATATAGCCTTTTTAGGGGTGATGTTGTGTTTATGTTGCATTTTTTGGGTTTATGTAACGTTTTTTGGGATCATTTAGTGTTTTTAAGGTTTATATTGTTTTTTTATGTAACACCCCAAGCTTCTACGGTACGCTTCTCTTTGAATAATGTGATAGCGTGTGTTGTACGCAACACCGAGTTCTAACACACCATAACTAATCAAACTAGCCGTTATGAATAGTAATACCTACTTTTTGAAATTATATATATTTTATATTTGAAAATGGACTTCATTTTTGGATTCGGAATATCGAATTTAGCCTAAGGTGAAATTTTGGTACATTTCGGATAACTTTCATATTTTGATGAATAGTGAAAATTACTAAATTTTAATTAAAAACAACTTTTTTAATCAAAATAATTAATAGTGATAAATTATGAATTTGAGTGGTTTTAAAGTATTTTTAGAATATATTTTTACCATTTAATATAATGTTGGTCATTGGACATAATTTTACAATTAAACCGAACATAAACGAGTGTCAATCTTTTGATAGTTATTATCTCTTAAAAACACGCTTTTTGTTTTGACAGCGGGAATTAATTTTAAATTAATTTCTGCCACTTCTGTGTTTTGAATTTAGGAAAATGGATTCCATATTTGGAATCAGGATGTCCAAATTATGTAAATAGGTAACTTTTATTTTTACACATTTTGAATAATTACTGCGGTAAATATTTTATTTACCATGGTTAAGGGTAAATCCGGTAAATAAGGGTTAAAAAAATAATATTATAATAATACAAAATTACCCTAAAACGTGTCTTAACCCTATTGGTTTATACATAGTCGACCATGGGCATCTTTGGGTCAATTTTGGGACCCCATTGATCCACTTGTAAGTGATAATGACACATTATATTAATAAAGTTAAAATAAAAATAAAAATGGCATAAGCTTACATCTTTTAGAAGAACAATTTTTACATAGGGTTATACATGTTGGATTTTCGATTATAAATATTCATTAGAAAGCTAAAAAGATTTCCTACATAATGATATTTTATTTATAATTTTTAGACATCAAATAATTTAAATTATTAATGACACAATAATGATGCAATGTTTACCTCATTAATAAATCATTTAAATAAATAAGATTATAATGATTATAATATTATCTAAAACCTGTCCAATTCTTATTGGTTGATGTTATTTAGAATATGAGTCATCTTATCTTCGACCTCAATGATTTTTGGACCATTATAAACCGAATAAAAATATATTATAAAGTAATACTTTCACACTTTCCTAAAGAGCCCCTCCTCTCCCTTATAAAAGGAGACCACTTCTACTCATTCCTCACACCTCTCAAGCCACTTGGCTCGTCCAAACTCTGCCCAACTAAGCTACCCACATCCCTCTCCTCCTCCTTGAAGCTTCCCCTTAGGCAGAAAGCATTTCAACAAGTCCTTTGGTTCTAACCAAAGTGAGTTACCTAAATTAAAGGTAACGTTTTCTCTTAAATTATTTTCATTTATTTTGCTTCTCCAACCCCCAAACTCTTTTTATTTCCTTTATTTTGTAACAAAACCAGTATCCTCAATATACTAGGATGTTGTTATAAGAAGGATTCAAACTACACATACACACAACTCGATCTAATGGATGATGAACATAATGTTTCTGTGGATGGCAAACTAACGCCTCACGAAACGATGATTGTTCAAATACATCTTACCGCCTCTCATGGTGGCCATTATGATGGCACTGTAATTAAATATGATATTAATGATATATATTTTATATATAAGCTTCTGTAATTCCATTTTATTTCATACCATTATTCGTTTCATGTTGTATATACATACGATAATTTCATTTGAGGAAGTGCGGACTACCGCCCCCTTAAAATGATATGACTCGTTCATACCACACATGGAACGTATAAAGGATGGTGTTAATGAACTTAAGTAACATATATAAAATATTATATTATACTGGAATAGTAATATACCTATGTATCATTTGTATTCGATTCTTTTAAAATAAAAATTAAATGGAAGTAGCGTTCGTGCGTACGTACGGACTACCGTCTCCACGAACGCGATGAGATTCATTCTCCATCGTATCCATTCAAGTATAATTATCATTTAATTATTTAAAAATGATTTTTAAGGACTTGATATCATTCTGGATATGAATAAGATACAACAAACATGACTTATGTAACAAAACATATAAAGAAAATGAGTAAGTTAACACCCGAAACGGCGATAATACTAAGATATTATTATCAAATCAATATTAAAAGATCATATATGATATCATATTAATGTATATGATTCTTGTATAATTTAGTAACAATTATTTCACTATTATACAGGAGGTTAACCTACCCCAACCAAGGAAAAGTACAAGGTAAGGGTTATTTCACAATCTCTTCATTATCCGAGGTTGTTTATACGTAATAATCTACTGGGATATCTTTATCATCCACATCCATGTTTCTTAAAAATGTATTTCAAAACATTTTTACTATTTACAAGAATATGGGTTAAAGTCATTTATACCCCTGTTTGACTTTTTATAAGAGGTTTATAAAGGAATCTTTCCGTCGTTTTCAAAACAAGGTCCATTTTAACCTTTTCGACATAATTGAGGTAAGAATGTTTTTTTTAACTTATACGGCGGGTGCGGTTATTTTACGCCGTTATAAAATCTTCAAAGCTTCCCTTACAAGCTTATAAGAATATTTTCAAAGAAAATGTTTTATTTTATATGGATCTTAAATGATTTCAAAATAAAAGGAGATATTTCTTTTAAAATAATTTTGATTTCATCTATGTCAACATCCTTTGATGGATTTTAAGATTATTTGAAGTTGATTTATTATGATACAAAACTTCTATATTGTATTGAAGGTTTTGTGATATGTTTGACTGTGGATGTGCTATTTTTATACCATTCATAGTTTATGGTGAAAGTATTGACATTTCGTATGCTAGTTTTAATACGAATGTTTATGTTATGTTTAAACCTTTTCATATGGGAATGCATTGGACTTAATAAGTGACGGGTGGAGCCCTCTATAGCTCCTCGATGCATCAGTAGGTCTCATGAGACAAACTAATGTCTTGGCACAAGGCCCTGACAAAATCTTATTTGTAGTCTTGGCACGAGGCCTTGGCTATGTGGTTATGATAGTCTGGCATTATGCATTCCAACATTATGAAAGTGGTTATTGATATTGCATGTGATTATTCGATTAGTAGAATATCCATGTGAACAAGTAAATGGCATTATTTCATTTTACTTTTGTCATACTATGTTGAAGTTCAATTTTTAAAAGGCTTTTGTTTTAGTAATTCATTACCTTAAATGTTTATGCTTATTTTGAATGTTCCGCTATATTGTTATCCTTACTGGGCATTTGAGCTCACCCCTTTTCTATGTTTTATTTTTCCCAGGTAGTGAAGAAGTAATTTATGAATGACTTGCAGGGATATTATGAGGGGTTAATAGTGTGGATATGAAGACTTTGTTGTTGTAGTAGTTTTTCACTTTGAAATGTAATGTAAAACTTTATGATTATATCTAGTGTTTCCAAGGCTACTAAACCAATCGGTCTTTCGGGATTTGATCTTTCTTGTGATCATGCCAATGTTATGTAATTAATGCACCGACTCTGGGCAACTGGGGTCGGGGCGTTACAGTTGGTATCAGAGGAAGTTTAGTACAAACCTTGGAAGCTAGATTTAGATAAACTCTGATTAGAGCACGTAGACCTAAGATGAACTTTGAGGATTAGTATAGAAGAACTTCCTAGAATTTTGGTATTGTAGAGATTTTGTGAGTTTTTCGAGCAATACATCCCTGTCTGGATACGAGCAGGTAGAGGCGGCTCTGGCACAGATGTACCTAGGGGTAAAACCCGAAAACACCGCTTTGAGCTAGACTCGAACGGGAACTGGTGCATGACAACGGGCCTTGCTGCACTCTTGGTTACGACACTCCCGGGGGATATGCTTAGGATAACTATCACTATCTTTACAAATCATTATGAAGGGTTTATGAGTATATACTTCCTCAAAGAAAACATTTTTATGATTATGGATTATATCCATAAATAGTTCAATTTATGCTAAGTGTTTTATAAGTATGGGATTATGTATTTTGATTCATAAACTGATCTAGTTTATGCCATTGTTTAGAAATGGCGCCTAGTGGAAGAAATGGAAACCGTATCAATGCACGCACTCCATGTAGGGATTTCCCTCCTGCTCAAGATAATTATAGTGGGGCTGGTGATGCAACTGGTGCTGATCAGCTAATCACCATACTGGGACAACTTACTCAGGTTATGAATAATAACCTTACCCGTATGGAGCACCCTGATCCGCAGCGTGGAGGATCAATGTTAGATCGATTCATGAGGCAACAACCACCAACATTCAATGGGAATACAAATCCCTTAGTAGCTGAGCAATGGATATTTTCCCTAGAGAAAATATTTCAGGCTTTGGGGAGCAGTGAAAGAGAAAAAGTTATCATGGCAGTTTACCGCCTCACTGGAGATGCTGATCAATGGTGGTCATTGATTCAAAATACGAAAGAATATGATGAAGTATCAAATATGGAATGGAGGGAGTTCAAAGATCTGTTTTTAGAAAAATACTTTCCTCGCGACCATCGAGCAGATATGGAAAGACAATTTCTGAGTCTGAGACAAAAGGAGGATGAAAATGTCACAAAGTATGAGGCTAACTTTACAAGGTTAGCGAGGTACGCTGGTGATTATATTCGCAACCCAAGAAGTAAGATTGATCGTTTCTTTGATGGGTTAAAACCATTTCTCCGTCGAGCATTAGTCTCACAATCCTTTTCATCGTACGAAGACATTGTCTCATGTGCTATCAAGACCGAAAAGGAATTCTCTAAGTCTTATGACTTTAAAGAAAAGCAAGAGAAGAAGAGACCTGCTGATCAATCTGGGAATGGAAATAAGGGGAAGAAGGGAAAGGTTGAATATCCATCTTGTGGTAAGTGCGGGAAGAAACACCCCGGTGCTTGCCTGAAGGGAATGGGAGTCTGTTACAAGTGTGGTGAAAAAGGCCACCAAGCTCATGATTGCAAGGGGAAGAAGGAAGCTACCAACGTTCAGTGCTACAATTGCAGGGAGATGGGGCATTATGCAAATGCATGCCCTAAGCGTCAGGAGAACTTACCTCAGAAAAGGCCAAGGGATCAAGGCCAGGCTTATGCTATCACTACTGCAGAGGTAGAAGCTCCAAAAGACGTGGTGGCAGGTAATTTAATGGTTTCCTCAAGTTTAGCAAATGCATTATTTGATTCTGGATCATCGCATTGTTTCATATCTTCCCAGTTTGCTAAGAAAATTAGATATTTCCAATTTGATTTAATAAGGGAGTTGTCAGTTAAAACTCCTAAGGGAAGTATCATTGCAACAAAGTTTTGTGAATCAGTCCCCATTAGAGCACATAAATTTTCTTTATCTGCTGATCTCATCGTCATACCTATGATTGAGTTTGATATAATCCTCGGTATGGACTGGCTTTCGGACTATGATGCGAAGATTTATTGTAAGAAGAAAGAGGTTACGATTCTTGATGATAATGATAAGGAGCACCTTATTTTTAGAGCGGAATCGTCACCACCTAATTCTTATTTAGATCCACCCCCAGTAGCTCAACTAAATTCAATTATTGGGGAGGAAGAGAATGAAGTAACTATCGGTGAGGAAAGGAATGTTCAAATAGAGGATGTACCTGTTGTGAAAGAATTTGTGGATGTATTTCCGGAAGATTTACCTGGACATCCTCCAGAACGAGAAGTTGAGTTTTCCATTGATTTGATTCCTGGATCAAGGCCTATATCGAAGACCCCTTATAGAATGGCCACTGTAGAGTTAGTCTAACTAAAGAAACAACTAGAGGAATTGAGTAATAAGGGATTTATTCGCCCTAGTGTTTCTCCATGGGGAGCCCCTGTTCTTTTTGTTAAAAAGAAAGATGGATCTATGAGGTTATGTATCGACTACAGGGAGATCAATGCTATAACGATAAAGAACAAGTATCCCCTACCTCGTATTGATGATTTATTTGACCAACTGCATGGAGCTCAATACTTTTCAAAGATTGACCTTCGATCTGGATACCATCAGTTGTGTGTAAAGAAGGAAGACATTCCGAAGACAGCATTTCGAACCAGGTACGGGCATTACGAGTTTACTGTAATGCCGTTTGGATTGACTAATGCACCCTCTGTATTCATGGATCTGATGAATAGAGTTTTCAAGGAGTATCTCGATGAATTTGTGGTGGTATTTATTGATGATATCTTGGTATACTCCAAAACCTACGAAGATCATGAAAATCACTTGCGCATTATCTTGAAGACTCTGAGGAGGCATGAATTATATGGGAAGTTTAGCAAGTGTGAATTCTGGCTTCAGGAGATTTCTTTTCTTGGCCATATTGTCTCAAAAGATGGAATCTCTGTTGATCCTTCTAAGACCAAGGCAATCCAAGAATGGCCAGCACCTACGAGTATAACTGAGGTACGTAGTTTTATTGGCTTGGCAGGTTATTATCGATGTTTCGTCCAGAATTTTGCCCGATTGGCTAACCCATTAACGAAGCTCACACGTAAAGGGGTTAAATTTGTTTGGACAAAAGAGTGTGAAGAATGTTTCGAAGAACTGAAGAGAAGATTAGTCAATGCTCCTATATTGACTCTACCATCGGGGAATGATGGGTTCGTTATTTATAGTGATGCATCGAAGAAAGGACTTGGCTGTGTCCTTATGCAGAATGATAGAGTTATTGCCTATGCATCACGACAGTTGAAAATTCATGAACAAAACTATCCTACTCATGATCTTGAGTTAGCAGCTGTGATCTTTGCTTTGAAGATATGGAGGCACTACCTCTATGGTGAAAAATGTGAGATTTATACTGATCACAAGAGTTTGAAGTATATTTTCTCACAAAAAGAACTCAACATGAGGCAAAGGAGATGGCTTGAATTACTCAAGGATTATGATTGTACGATACACTACCACCCGGGGAAGGCAAACAAGGTGGCAGATGCTTTGAGTAGAAAAGACCATGGAGTTTTGAACAATATGAGAATTGAAAGGGATCCAATTTTCATGGATCTAGTGAAGATGGACATGGGAATAACCAGGGAAGGTGAAACATCAATGCTTTTTCAAATGGTTGCCAAACCATCTTTACTAGAAAGGATTAAGAGTTCTCAGACTGATGATGAAGAATTCCAAAAGAAGATTAAAGCTGTGAATGATGGGAGATTGAGAGACTTTGCGTATGAAGGTGGAATTTTGAAATTCGGGAAGAGACTTTGTGTTCCCAATATACCTGATCTAAAAAGGGAATTGCTGGATGATGCTCATAGTTCCAATTTCTCTATACACCCTGGGAGCACCAAAATGTATAGAGATTTGAAGGAACATTTTTGGTGGGACAACATGAAGAGGGAGATTGCTGATTTTGTGTCAAGATGTATGGTTTGTCAACAAGTGAAAGCTGGAAGGCAACAGCCTGGAGGAGTCATGCAACCTCTTCCCATACCGGAGTGGAAATGGGACAATATTACGATGGACTTTTTCATGGGGCTACCAAAGACTCCTAGAAGGAACGATGCAATATGGGTTATTGTTGATCGTCTTACCAAGTCAGCACATTTTCTTGCTATAAGAGAAGATCTACCTCTGGAACGTCTAGCAAGATTATATATTAATGAAGTTGTGAGACTTCATGGAGTACCCTTATCAATTGTTTCTGATCTTGATCCCCGTTTTACTTCAAGATTTTGGAAAAGTCTTCAGAAATCCCTGGATACTGAACTTCATTTGAGCACTGCTTACCACCCTCAGACAGATGGACAATCAGAACGGACTATTCAGACCTTAGAAGACATGTTGAGATCTTGCTCACTTGACTTTCAGGGTATGTGGGATCAATATTTACCTCTGGTAGAATTTTCCTATAACAATAGCTTCCATTCGAGTATTCAGATGGCACCATATGAAGCGTTATACGGAAAGAGATGTCGTACACCAACCTGTTGGGATGACGTTGGTGAAAGAAAACTTGTAGGCCCAGAACTGGTGGAGGAAACGGTGGAAAAGGTGAAAGTAATCCAAAATCACATCAAAGCAGCTCAAAGTAGGCAGAAGAGCTATGCCGATAATCGAAGGAAGGATTTGGAATTTCAAGTCGGTGATCATGTTTTTCTGAAGGTATCTCCGTGGAAGGGAGTCATACGTTTTGGTAAGAAAGGTAAATTGAGTCCCAGGTACATCGGACCTTTCAAAATTCTAGAACGAATTGGGGTTGTAGCTTACCGATTGGCAATGCCGCCAAGTCTCTCCAAAGTTCACGATGTGTTCCACGTATCTCTGTTGAGAAAATACATGCCTGACCCAACGCATGTACTCACCTATGAAGATTTAGAACTGGAACCCGATCTGTCTTATTGCGAAGAGCCCATCAAGATTCTTGATATGAGAGAACAAGTGCTGAGAAACCGGACGACGCGTCTGGTAAAAGTTTTGTGGAGGAATCATAAGATGGAAGAGGCAACGTGGGAACCCGAGGAACTTATGATGAAGAACCACCCGAGTCTTTTTATGCAGTAATACCCTATAAATTGCGAGGACGCAATTATTTGAAGGAGGGGATAATGTAACACCCCAAGCTTCTACGGTACGCTTCTCTTTGAATAATGTGATAGCGTGTGTTGTACGCAACACCGAGTTCTAACACACCATAACTAATCAAACTAGCCGTTATGAATAGTAATACCTACTTTTTGAAATTATATATATTTTATATTTGAAAATGGACTTCATTTTTGGATTCGGAATATCGAATTTAGCCTAAGGTGAAATTTTGGTACATTTCGGATAACTTTCATATTTTGATGAATAGTGAAAATTACTAAATTTTAATTAAAAACAACTTTTTTAATCAAAATAATTAATAGTGATAAATTATGAATTTGAGTGGTTTTAAAGTATTTTTAGAATATATTTTTACCATTTAATATAATGTTGGTCATTGTACATAATTTTACAATTAAACCGAACATAAACGAGTGTCAATCTTTTGATAGTTATTATCTCTTAAAAACACGCTTTTTGTTTTGACAGCGGGAATTAATTTTAAATTAATTTCTGCCACTTCTGTGTTTTGAATTTAGGAAAATGGATTCCATATTTGGAATCAGGATGTCCAAATTATGTAAATAGGTAACTTTTATTTTTACACATTTTGAATAATTACTGCGGTAAATATTTTATTTACCATGGTTAAGGGTAAATCCGGTAAATAAGGGTTAAAAAAAATAATATTATAATAATACAAAATTACCCTAAAACGTGTCTTAACCCTATTGGTTGACACATGGTCGACCATGGGCATCTTTGGGTCAATTTTGGGACCCCATTGATCCACTTGTAAGTGATAATGACACATTATATTAATAAAGTTAAAATAAAAATAAAAATGGCATAAGCTTACATCTTTTAGAAGAACAATTTTTACATAGGGTTATACATGTTGTATTTTCGATTATAAATATTCATTAGAAAGCTAAAAAGATTTCCTACATAATGATATTTTATTTATAATTTTTAGACATCAAATAATTTAAATTATTAATGACACAATAATGATGCAATGTTTACCTCATTAATAAATCATTTAAATAAATAAGATTATAATGATTAAAATATTATCTAAAACCTGTCCAATTCTTATTGGTTGATGTTATTTAGAATATTAGTCATCTTATCTTCGACCTCAATGATTTTTGGACCATTATAAACCGAATAAAAATATATTATAAAGTAATACTTTCACACTTTCCTAAAGAGCCCCTCCTCTCCCTTATAAAAGGAGACCACTTCTACTCATTCCTCACACCTCTCAAGCCACTTGGCTCGTCCAAACTCTGCCCAAATAAGCTCCCCACATCCCTCTCCTCCTCCTTGAAGCTTCCCCTTAGGCAGAAAGCATTTCAACAAGTCCTTTGGTTCTAACCAAAGTGAGTTACCTAAATTAAAGGTAACGTTTTCTCTTAAATTATTTTCATTTATTTTGCTTCTCCAACCCCCAAACTCTTTTTATTTCCTTTCTTTTGTAACAACACCAGTATCCTCAATATACTAGGATGTTGTTATAAGAAGGATTCAAACTACACATACACACAACTCCATCTAATGGATGATGAACATAATGTTTCTGTGGATGGCAAACTAACGCCTCACGAAACGATGATTGTTCAAATACATCTTACCGCCTCTCATGGTGGCCATTATGATGGCACTGTAATTAAATATGATATTAATGATATATATTTTATATATAAGCTTCTGTAATTCCATTTTATTTCATACCATTATTCGTTTCATGTTGTATATACATACGATAATTTCATTTGAGGAAGTGCGGACTACCGCCCCCTTAAAATGATATGACTCGTTCATACCACACATGGAACGTATAAAGGATGGTGTTAATGAACTTAAGTAACATATATAAAATATTATATTATACTGGAATAGTAATATACCTATGTATCATTTGTATTCGATTCTTTTAAAATAAAAATTAAATGGAAGTAGCGTTCGTGCGTACGTACGGACTACCGTCTCCACGAACGCGATGAGATTCATTCTCCATCGTATCCATTCAAGTATAATTATCATTTAATTATTTAAAAATGATGTTTAAGGACTTGATATCATTCTGGATATGAATAAGATACAACAAACATGACTTATGTAACAAAACATATAAAGAAAATGAGTAAGTTAACACCCGAAACGGCGATAATACTAAGATATTATTATCAAATCAATATTAAAAGATCATATATGATATCATATTAATGTATATGATTCTTGTATAATTTAGTAACAATTATTTCACTATTATACAGGAGGTTAACCTACCCCAACCAAGGAAAAGTACAAGGTAAGGGTTATTTCACAATCTCTTCATTATCCGAGGTTGTTTATACGTAATAATCTACTGGGATATCTTTATCATCCACATCCATGTTTCTTAAAAATGTATTTCAAAACATTTTTACTATTTACAAGAATATGGGTTAAAGTCATTTATACCCCTGTTTGACTTTTTATAAGAGGTTTATAAAGGAATCTTTCCGTCGTTTTCAAAACAAGGTCCATTTTAACCTTTTCGACAGAATTGAGGTAAGAATGTTTTTTTTAACTTATACGGAGGGTGCGGTTATTTTACGCCGTTATAAAATCTTCAAAGCTTCCCTTACAAGCTTATAAGAATATTTTCAAAGAAAATGTTTTATTTTATATGGATCTTAAATGATTTCAAAATAAAAGGAGATATTTCTTTTAAAAGAATTTTGATTTCATCTATGTCAACATCCTTTGATGGATTTTAAGATTATTTGAAGTTGATTTATTATGATACAAAACTTCTATATTGTATTGAAGGTTTTGTGATATGTTTGACTGTGGATGTGCTATTTTTATACCATTCATAGTTTATGGTGAAAGTATTGACATTTCGTATGCTAGTTTTAATACGAATGTTTATGTTATGTTTAAACCTTTTCATATGGGAATGCATTGGACTTAATAAGTGACGGGTGGAGCCCGTTATAGCTCCTCGATGCATCGGTAGGTCTCATGAGACAAACTAGTGTCTTGGCACAAGGCCTTGACAAAATCTTATTTGTAGTCTTGGCACGAGGCCTTGGCTATGTGGTTATGATAGTCTGGCATTATGCATTCCAACATTATGAAAGTGGTTATTGATATTGCATGTGATTATTCGATTAGTAGAATATCCATGTGAACAAGTAAATGGCATTATTTCATTTTACTTTTGCCATACTATGTTGAAGTTCAATTTTTAAAAGGCTTTTGTTTTAGTAATTCATTTCCTTAAATGTTTATGCTTATTTTGAATGTTCCGCTATATTGTTATCCTTACTGGGCATTTGAGCTCACCCCTTTTCTATGTTTTATTTTTCCCAGGTAGTGAAGAAGTAATTTATGAATGACTTGCAGGGATATTATGAGGGGTTAATAGTGTGGATATGAAGACTTTGTTGTTGTAGTAGTTTTTCACTTTGAAATGTAATGTAAAACTTTATGATTATATCTAGTGTTTCCAAGGCTACTAAACCAATCGGTCTTTCGGGATTTGATCTTTCTTGTGATCATGCCAATGTTATGTAATTAATGCACCGACTCTGGGCAACTGGGGTCGGGGCGTTACATTTTAGGTTTTATGTAGCGTTTTTTAATGGTTATGTTGTGTTTTTAGGGTTTATGTTGTGTTTTTTAGGGTTTATGTTACAGTTCTAGGGTTCATGTAGTGATTTTAAAGATTATGTAATGTTTTTTTTGGTTTATGTTATGTTTTTTGGTTAATGTTATGTTTTTAGGATTTTTGTTACATTTTTAAGGGTTTATGTAATGTTTTTAGGGTTTATGTATCTATTTGAAGCCTTTTTAGGGTTTTAATGGTTGTTTATGGTTTGTAGATTTTAGGGTTTTTAAGGATTGTTAACGGGTGTTTATGGTTTTTTATGGTATCTGATGGCTTTTTAATGGATTTTTTGGGAGGGGTTATGGGTTTATTTGTTTTTTTGGGATTGATAGGGGTTGTTAGGGTTTTTAGTGTGTTTTAGGGTTTGTTTGGGTATTTTAGCGGTTTTTAGGGTTTATATAATGCGTTTTAGCATTTTGTTGGGTTCTTTAGGGGTTTTTAGTGCTCTTTAGAGTTTAATATGGTTCTTTAGGGTTTATTAGGGTTATTTAGGGTTTATTAGTGTTATTTAGGATTTGTTACAGTTTATTAGCATTTTTTATTGTATTTTAGGGTTTTATTGGGCTTTTGTAGGCATTAATAGCTTTTTCTAGGGGTTATCGACCTTTTTAGGGTTATTTAGGATTTATTAGGGTTTATTAGGGTTTATTTTATTTATTAGGGTTTAGTAACATATATTTGGGTTTATTACGATTTATTAGGGTTTATTATGATTTATTAGGGTTTATTGTGGTTTATTAGGGGTTTGTTATGGTTTATTTTAGTTTGTTACAATTTATTTGGCGTTTTTAGGAATTTTTACAATTTATTTGGGGTTGTTAGGATTTGTAATGATTTATTTTGGGGTTATTAGGGTTTGTTAGGGTTTATTAGTGGGTTGTAGGGTTTTTTAGGCTATTATATGGAGGTTTTTATAGTGTTTTGTCAGGTTTTTCAGGGTTTTAAGTAATTATTAGGGTTTATTATGGTTTAATATTGTTTTTTATTGTATATTGGGGGTTTTAGGGGTTTTGTAGCATTTATTAAGGTCTAATAGAGTTTGTTAGGGTTTATTACAAGTTATTAAAATTTATTAGTTTTTGTTAGGTGTTTTAGGGTTTAATAGTGGGTTTTAGGGGTTATTAGGGTTTATTAGTGGTTGTTAGAGTCTGTCAGGTTTTGTTAGGGTTTTTAAGGTTTTTTACTGTTTGTTTGAGTTGTTTGGGGTTTTATTTGTTTTTTAGGTTTTATGGGTGTGTGTGGATTTTTTATGCTTTGTTAGGCTTATTTTAGCATTTTTTGGGATTTTCTTTCATTTTGTGGGTTTTGAAGTATTTTTTGGTTTTTTGTAGCAATTTTTAGGGTTTATGTAGCGTTCTTAGTGGCTTTAGTGGTTCTTTAGGGTTTTTAGGGTACTTTATGATGCATTAGTGTTTCTTTTGAGCTTTTTAGGGATTTCTAGGGGTTTTTTAGGGTTTTAAGGGTTTCATAGGTTTGGTTAGGGTTTAGTAAGGCATTTTAGGCTTTTAGGGGGTTTTTAGTGTTTTTAGGAATTTTTAGGGGTTTGGGCATTTTTTGAGGTTTTTTGAGGTTTTTTTTGGGTTTTTAGGTTTGTTTTCAGGTTTTTTCGGTTATTTGATGTTTTTAGGGGTTTTAGTGGTTTTTTGGGTTTTTTTGGGTTTTTAGGATTTTTTAGGGTTTTTAGGGTTTTTTTGGTTTTTTGGGTTTTTTGGTTTTTTAGGATTTTTTTAGGGTTTTGTCTGGTTTTGCTGGGTTTGTTAGGGTTTTTTTGTGAATATTAGCATTCTGAATGGTTTAATATCATTTTTGTTATATTTTTGGGTTTTTAGGTATTTTGTAGCTTTTATTGGGGTCTAATAGGGTTTTAGGGTTTATTACGATTTATTAGTGTTTATTAGGGTTTAATAGTGGGATTTAGGGTTTATTATGGTTTATTATTGGTTGGTAGGGTTTGTTAGGATTTATTAGTGCTTAATAGAGTGATTTTGGGTGTCTAAGGGTTTCTTATGGTTTTTAAGGGTTTGTTAGGGTTTCAAAGGGTGGGTTAGGGTTTTTATGGGCGGGTTAGGGTTTCTAAGGGTGTACTATGGTTTCTAAGGGTTTCTAAGGTTGTTTTAGGGTTTCTATGGGTGTGTTGGGGTTTCTAAAGGTGTGTTATGGTTTCTAAGGGTGTGTTAGGGTTTCTAAGGGTGTGTTAGGGTTTCTAAGGGAGTGTTTGTGTTTCTTGGGTTTGGCTAGAGTTTTGTTAGGGGTTTTAGGGTTTTGTTAGGGTTTCGTTTGGTTTCTTAGGGGGTTTTTAGGGTTTCTTTGGGGTTTATTGGGTTTATTGGGATTTCATAGTGCTTCTTGGGGTTTGTTAGGGGTTGTTAGGGTTTGTTAGGGTTTGTTTGGGTTTGATAGGGTTTATTAGGGTTTGTTAGGGTTTGTTATGTTTTTTTAGGATTTTTTGGGGTTTGTTAGGGTTTGCTATTTTGTTAGGGGTTTTAGGGTTTTGTTAGGGTTTCTTTTGGATTCTTAGGGGTTTTTAGGGTTTCTTCGGGGTTTATTGGGTTTATTGGGATTTCATAGTGCTTCTTGGGGTTTGTTAGGGGTTGTTAGGGTTTGTTAGGGTTTGTTAGGGTTTGATAGGGTTTATTAGGGTTTGTTAGGGTTTGTTATGTTTTTTTAGGATTTTCGAGGTTTGTTAGGGTTTGTTAGGGTTTTTTAGTGTTTGTTAGGGTTTGTTAGGGTTTGTTAGGTTTTTTCATGGTTTTTAATGGTTTTTAGTGTTTATGGGTTTATTAATGGTTTGTTAGGATTATTTAGTTGTTCATGGTAGTCATAGATGTATAGAGCTAGTCGCAAGCTTCAATTAGATATGTGGTTGAGGTGAAACAGACACCCAGAGTAGAAGTTATGGTCATTTGGAAAACTTAAAGACCTTTTGGGACTTTAAGAAAGTGATAAGGTGTTCCTATGGGTCACAGATGTGTATATCTACTCAAAGGCTTCAATTTCATATGTGGTAGAGGAAAAACAGACTGCCGGAGTAGATGTTACAGTCTTTTGGAGGGTTTAAGTACCTTTTTGGGCCTTCAAGGATGTAAGAAGGTGCTTCAGTGGTTATAAGAGTGTAGGTCTAGTTTCAAGCTTCTATTTGATATGTGGTAGAGGCATAACCGACACCCATAGAAGAAGTCATTGCAAAACAGATACCAGAAGCCAATCTTTTGATGATTCAAAGAGATTTTGGGTCTTTTGGGGGGTTGAATAATGTCAGAAAGGGTTCTAGTGGTTCACAGAGTGTGTCTACTTTCATAATCTTCAATTTTATATGTGTTAGAGCCAAAATGAACACACTTATAAGAAGTTATTGTCGTTTTAAATTGAGAAACTCTCCTAGTGCCTAAAAACCTAAGAAACCTGCAACTCACTAAAATAGGCCTAACTTCTCCTTAGAGTGTCCATTTGGGTGATGTGACTAGTCAAATCGAAGCTCGTGAGATGAGTGAGGACCAAGTTTAATAGAAACTGGGAGAATATCAAAGAAATATAAGATATATTAGTTATGCCACTCCAAAAAAAGTACAACTTCAAATGGCCATAACTTTCGCTCCGGTTGTCCGTTTGAGCTCTACCACATATGAAATTGAATGTACTGAAGATATATACGCAGAATGATGAATTGAACATAGATCAAGTAATGTTTGAGACCCTAAAATCCTAGAAACCCATTAAAAGGTCTCCAAAACTCCATTTCTGAGTACGGATCCCTGTCAAATTTTTAATAAATGGTCCTAACGTCTAATCTGTGTGTCTGTTCGGCCTCTAACACCTATTTTTATCGTAGTTAATTCCATGAGAATCAGTTTGACTATTCACGGAGTGGAAATGGACACTTGAAGAATAATTTATGCCTTTTTAAGTGACTCTGTGATTTATTAGGTTTTTTGTGACCCCATTTCAAGCATTTTTGTCCTGTCTGCTCTTTTTTCAAACAGCTATAACTTATTATTACTGTTATTATTATTATTATTATCATGATCTCATCCACATGCATATGAACATGCACCTGCATTATTATTATATTTTTATTACCATGCACGTGCACATGAAATGCACACATGTTGTTTTATTATCAAATGTGTTGTTATTATTATTGTTATTATTATTATTGTGGTTGTTGATGTTGTTGTTGTTGTTCTTGTTTTTGTTGTTTTTATTATCATCACATGAAAATGCACATGTGAATGCACATACACGCACATTCAATGCACATGCATTATTATATTATCACATGTGTTGTTGTTGTTATTATCATCATCATCATCATCATCATCATCATCACATGCAAATGCAATGCACGGGCGTTATAATTTATTACCATGAAAGTGCACACGTAATGCACATGAAATATTCTATTATCACATGCATTGGTACCACTACTATTATCACCACTACTACTACTATTATTACTACTGCTATTATTATTACTATCATCACATGAAAATGGAGATGCACGTGCGTTATTATTTATTATTTATTACCAGGCACGTGCATATGCAATGCACTTGTATTATTATTTTACTATTATTATTATTATCACAATTATTATTATTATTATTATTATTACTATTATTATTATTATCATTATCTTTATTATTATCATTATCACATGCAAATGCACATGCATGTGCGTTGTTATTTATTATTTATTACCAGGCACGTGCATGCATTATTATTATTATTATTACAATTAGTATTATTAATATTATCATCAAATGTAAATGCACATGCACATGCATGTGCGCTCTTATTTATTATTATTTATTTATTATTTACTACTATGATCGTGCACCTTAAATTCACTTGAGTTATTCTATTATTATTATTATTATTTTTGTTTGTATCATCAAATAATAATGCACATGCATGTGCGTTGTTATTTATTATTTATTACCATGCACGTGCATGCATCATTATCATTATCATTACATGTAAATGCACATGCGTGTGCGTTATTATATATTATTTATTAGCATGCACATGAAAATGCAATGCAATTGTGTTATTCTATTATCACATGTGTTATTATTATTTATTCGCATGCACGTGCACACACAATGCACCTGCATTATTCTATTATCACATGTGTTATTATTTATTATTTATTATCATTCACATGCAAATGCACATTCACGTGGACTTGGTTATTATTTATTATTTATTACCATGCACATGCACATGCACATGCACATGAACATGCACATGGATGTGCATTATTATTTATTATTTATTATCATTCACATGCACATGCACATACACATGTAATTCACATGCGTTTTTATTTATAATTTATTGTTTATTATCATTCACATGCAAATGCGCAGGCATATGCACATGCATGTGCGTTATGATTTATTATTTAAACCATGCACATGCATGTGTGTTATTACTACTATTATTATTAGAGGTATTTTTAGGGTTTACTAGCATTTTTTAGAATTTTTAGGTGTTATTTACATTTATTATGGTTTGTTAGGGTTTTAGGGTTTTTAATGGTATATTATTATTTTTTAGGGTTTGGTGGGGGTTATTAGGATTTTATTAGGGTTTATTATGGTTTGTTAAGGTTTATTAGGGTTTATTAGGTATTTTTAGGGTTTTATTAGGATTGAGTTGGGTTTATTAGGGTATATTTTGTATATTATGGTATATTTGGGTATGTTTATGATTTATTTGGTTTTATTATGGTTTATTATGGTTTATTAATTTTTAAGAGGGTATATTAGGGTTTTTTAGTTTTTAGTAGTGTTTATTCAGGTTTATTAGTGCTTTTAATTGTTGTGAGGTTTTATTAGAATTTATTAGGGGTCTTAGGGCTTTTTAATGGTATATTTGCGTTTTTAGGGTTTTGTGCGGTTTATTATGGTTTATTATGGTCTGTTAAGCTTTATTAGGATTGAGTAGGTATTTTTACGGTTTTATTAGGGTTGAGTCGATATCTTTAAGGCTTTATTAGGCTTTATTAGGGTTGATCACAATTTATTAGGGTTTGTTAGGTATTTTTAGGGTCTCCTAGGGTTTGTTAGTATTTTTAATAGGGTATATGAGTGTTTTTTTAGTTTTTGTCAATATATATGAGGGGTTGTTAGGACTTTTTAGGGTTTATTAGCGTGTTTTTAGTCTTTGTGGGCATTTTTTATGGTTTATTAGGTTTTATTAGAATTTATTATGGTTTATTATGGCTTCTATGGCTTTTTAATGGTTTGTTTGCATTTTTTTGTTTATTGGGGTTTAGTTGGGTTTTATTAGGTTTTATTATGGTGTGTCAAGGTTTATTGGGGTTTATAAGGTATTTTTTAGGGTTTTATTATGGTTTTTTAAGGTTTATTAGTTTTTATTAGTGATTATTAGGGATTTTTAGGGATTATAATGGTTTGTTAGGGGTTTATTTTGTTTTTGTTTTATTAGGTTATTTTAGTGTTTGTTAGGTCTTTTTTGATAATATAGCGTGTTTTCATTGTTTGTGAGCATTTTGATTTTGTTTGTGAGTGTTTTTCGGGATTCTTAGGTTATATTAGAGTTTATTGTGGTTTATTAGGGTTTATAGGGATTTTTAAGGTATACTATTGTTTTTTGTCTTTATTAGGTTATATTAGTGTTTTTAGGTGTTTTTAGGTAATATAGTGGGTTTTTATTGTTTGTGATCATTTTTTATTGTTTCTAAGCATTTTTAGGGTTTATTAGGTTATATTAGAGTTTATCAGGGTTTCTAGGGATTTTTAAGGTATACTAGCATTTGTTTTTGTTATTAGGGTTTTGTAGGGTTTTATTAGGGGTCATTATGGTGTGTTGGGGTTTGTTAGGGTTGATTGGGGTTTACTTGGATTTATTTATGGTTTATTAGGGATTTTTAGGTTTTTTTGGGGTTTATTACGGTTTATTAGTTTTTATTAGTGTCTATTACAGTTGGTTAGGGTTTTTTAGGTTTTCTTAACGTGTTTTTAGGGTTTATTAGGTTTTATTATCATTTATTAGGGTATATTAGGTATTTTTGGGGTTTTATTAGGGTTGAGTAGAGTCTCTTAGTGTTTTTAGGGATTATAAGGCATTTTTAGGGATTATTATAGTTTATTAGGGGTTTAATAGGGTTTAATTTTTTATATTATGGTATATTAGGGTTTAATATTTTTGAGGGTTTTGAAGCGTCTTTAGCGTTTTTGTGGCATTTTTTAGTGTTTATGTAGCATTTTTTGAGTTTATGTATTATTTTTAGTGTTTATGTTTAACTTTTTGGGTTTATTTAGTGGTTTTAGGTTTTATATAGCATTATTTAGGGTTTATGTAACTTTTTTAGGGTTTATGTAGCATGTTTAGGGTTTAGGTTTTATGTAGAATTTTTTAGGGTTTATGTTGCTTTTTCTAGGTTTATGTAGCGTTTTTAAGGGTGATGTAGCGTTTATGTTTCATTTTTACGGTTTATGTAATGTTTTTAGGGTTTATGTAGTGTTTTTAGTTTTTATGTTGTGTTTTGAGGTTTTATGTAGCTTTTTAATGTTTATGTTGTGTTGTTTAGGGTTTATGTTACGATTCTAGGGTTTATGTAGTGCTTTTTGGGTTTATGTAGCATTTTTTGTTTTTGTGTTGCATTTTTGGGTTTATGTTGTGCAGTTTATGTTGCATTTTTAGTGTTTATGTAACGTTTTTTGGGTTTATCTATCTACTTATTGCCTTTTTTAGGGTTTTAATGGTTGTTTATGGTTTGTAGTGGTTTTTGGGGTTTTTAAGGGTTGTTAACAGGTGTTTATGGTTTTTATGGTATTTGATGGGTTTTCAATTGTTTTTTGGGGTTATTAAGGGTTTACTTGTTTTTTTGGGATTGATAGGGGTTCTTATGGTTTTTAGTGTGTTTTAGGGTTTGTTTGAGTATTATAGCGGTTTTTAGGTTTTATGTAATGTGTTTATTGTTTTTTGGGTTCTTTAGGGTTTTTTAGTGTTCTTTAGAGTTTATTATGATTCTTTAGGGCTTATTAGTGTCATTTAGGATTTGTTACAGTTTATTAGCATTTTTTATTGTATATTAGGGTTTTATTGGGCTTTTGTAGGCATTAATATCTTTTTCTAGGGTTTATCTACCTTTTTTAGGGTTATTTTGGATTTATTAGGGTTTCTTAGGATTTATTTTATTTATTAGGGTTTATTAACATGTATTTGGGTTTATTACGATTTATTAGGGTTTATTATGATTTGTTGGGGTTTATTGTTGTTTATTAGGGCTTTTGTAGCGTTTATTAGAGTCTAATCCGATTTTTAGGGTTTATTACAGGTTATTATGATTTATTAGTGTATATTATGGTTTTAGGGTTTAATAGTGGGTGTCAGGTGTTATTTGGGTATATTAGTGGTTCTTTGGGGTTATTAGTGTTTGTTATGGTTTGTTAGGTTTTGTTAGGGTTTGTTAGGATGTGTGTTATTCTATTTTCACACTTGTTATTATTATCATTATTATCATTATCATTATTATCATTATCATTATTATAATTATCATTATTGTTATTACTATTATTGTTATTATTATTATCGTCACATGAAAATGCAGATGTACATGTGTTATGGAGAAAATCATTTTTTGTATTTATCAAAGTCGGTTTAAGGAGAACCGGTAACCAAACAGACCCTCAAAATTCAAACTTAAACATTCAGATTTCAAATTCAAAATTCAAAATTCATCTCCACCGCCATCATCACCTTGAGCCATGAGCCCTGGCACGGGACCAGAGACTTCACGTGCCGACCTCGAAAACAGAAACACTCAATTGCTGCATCACCTCGGTAGACGCATCTTCGTTCCTATCCGCATCGAACTCGAGATGCGAGTCATCATGAATCCCAACGCCACCTCCGGCCAAGTCGCCGGTGAGACAAGCCAGACCTGCCACTGTCTTCATGGACCTTCAGCGTCCATCGACATCGCTGGATTTCAAACCATTCACCGATATGGAAACACATCAACGACGCAAGCCAGATATCATCAGGAGCAATCGCAGAAAACCATCACCACAGTCGAAAACCATCCACGCACTCAAAAACATCATCCTCGAAACATTGAGGAACAGATTCAACCCATGCTCACGAAGATGCATGAACATAAAATAACTACGGCTCGAAACCCCGCAAAGGAACAAGAAAAGAAGAAGAAAAACTAACACCCCAAAATCACACCGAATAGGAAACCTGCAAATCCCGCCACCACCGTGCACACCAGCCACATCAGGCATAGAGAAACCCTAACTCACTCACCAGAGAAGAGGAGGAACACCAAACCATTGACGAATGATCGTGACCTTCAAACGAGGAGAAACTCACCATAGGATAACAACAAGCTGCCGAACAGAACCCAGAGCGCTCCGAAGAGTATGCTGACGACGATCCGGTCTTACACCCACAGATCCGAAGCAACAGCCACAGAAGCCCATAGTGCCTCTCAACGAGAGCAGACCACGAAGCCGCCTAATGTCACTGCAGCAAAGATCCTCCACCAAAACCTGATGAGCTCGAAAAGGAACGCCGCACCATCCGCAGTGATGAAGCTCGCGACGGCGAGAGGAGAACCCAGGTTGAGAGCCCCTTACGGGCGCATCTATATCATTGTACATGCGTTATTATTTATTATTTATTATATATTATATATTTCCACACACGTTCATATGTTTTTGTTGTTGTTGTTATTATTATTATTATTATTACTATTACTATTATTATTATCATCACATGCAAACGCACATGCACATCCGTTATTATTTATTACCATGCACGTGCCAATGCAATGCACCTGCATTATTCTATTATCACATGCATTTTTATTGTTATTGTTATTATTACTATTATTTTTTATTGTTATTATCATAAAATTAAAATTAAAATGCACGTGTGTTTTTATTTATTACCATACACGCACACATTCAATACATGTGTGTAATTCTATTATCACATGTGCTATTATTATTAATAATACTATTATTGTTATTATTATCATCACATGTGCTATGAGTTATTATTTATTATCATGCACTGCACATACAATGTACATGCGTTATTCTATTATCACATGCATTGTTGTTGTTATAATTAGTATTATTATTATTACTACTATTATTATTATTATCATCTCTTGCACATGCACATGCACATGCACGTGCATTATTATTTATTTTTTATTACCATGCATGTGCACATGCAATGCACACACGTTATTTTATTATTACATACATTGTTATTAATTTTGTTATAATTATTATTGTGATTGTTGTTGTTGTTGTTATTGTTATTATCATCACATGCAAATGCACATGCAAATACATAAACACGCACATTCAATGCACGTGCATTATTCTATTATCACATGTGTTGTTATTATCAATATTATTATTATTATTATTATTATTATTATTATTATTATTATCATCATCATCGTCATCATTATCACATGCAAATGCAATGCACACATGTTATTATTTATTACCACGCACGTGCACACGTAATGCGCATGCAATATTCTATTATCACATGCATTGGTACCACTACTATTATCACTACTACTACTACTGCTGCTATTATGATTATTATCATCACATTCAAATGCAGATGCATGTGCATTATTATTTATTAATTATTACCTTGCATGTGTATATGCAATGCACTTGTATTATTATTTTATTATTATTATTATTATTATCACAGTTTTATTATTATTATTATCATAATCATTATCATTATTATTATCATTATCACATGAAAATCCACATACATGTGCATTGTTATTTATTATTTAATACCATGCAAGTGCATGCGTTATTATTATTATTATTATTACAATTAGTATTATTAATATTATTATCAAATGTAAATGAAAATGCACATGCATGTGACTTCTTATTTACTATTATTTATTTATTATCTACTATTATCCACGTGCACATGCAATGCACTTGCGTTATTCTATTACTATTATTATTGTTGTTGTTGTTGTTGTTGTTGATGTTTGTATCATCAAATACAAATGCACATGCACGTACGTTGTTGTTTATTATTTATTATCATGCATGTGCATGCACCATTATCAATATCATTACATTTAATTGCGCATACATGTGCGTTATTATATATTATTTATTACCATGCACATGAAAATGAAATGAACTTACGTTATTCTATTATCGCATGTGTTATTATTATTTATTCTCATTCACGTGCACATGCAATGCACTAGTATTATTCTTTTATTATTATTATTATTATTATTATTATCACAGTTATTATTATTATTATCATCATCATTATCATTATTATTATCATTATCACATGAAAATACACATGCATATGCGTTGTTTTTTATTATTTATTACCATGCACGTGCATGCGTTATTATTATTATTATTATTATTATTATTACAATTAGTATTATTAATATTATTATCAAATGTAAATGCACATGCACATGCATGTGCGTTCTTATTTACTATTATTTATTTATTATTTACTACTATGCACATGAACATGCAATGGACTTGCATTATTCTATTATTGTTGTTGTTGTTGTTGTTTGTATCATCAAATACAAATGCAGATGCATGTGCGTTGTTATTTATTATTTATTACCATGCACGTGCATGCGTCATTATCGTTATCATTACATGTAAATGCACATACACTTGTGTTATTATATATTATTTATTACCATGCACATGAAAATTCAATGCAATTGCATTATTCTGTTATCACATGTGTTATTATTATTTATTCTCATGCACGTGCACACGCGATGCAGTTGCATTATTCTATTTTCCAATGTTTTATTTTTTTATTATTTATTATCATTCACATGAAAATCCACATTCATGTAGACTTTGTTATTATTTATTGTTTATTACCATGCACATGCACATGCACATGCACATGCACATGCACATGCACATGCACATGCACTTGGATGTGCGTATTATTTATTATTTATTATCATTCACTTGAACATGCACACACACATGCAATTCACATGCGTTATTATTTATTATTTATTATTTATTATCATTCACATGAAAATTCGCATGCATATGCGCCTGCACGTGTGTTATTACTACTACTATTATTAGAGGTATTTTTAGGGTTTACTATCATTTTTTAGGATTTTTAGGTGTTATTAACATTTATTATGGTTTGTTAGGGTTTTAGGGTTTTTTAATGGTATATTAGCATTTTTAGGGTTTGGTGGGTGTTATTAGGATTTTATTAGGGTTTATTATGGTGTGTTAAGGTTTATTAGAGTTTAATAGGTATTTTAGGGTTTTATTAGGATTGATTTGGGTTTATTAGGGTATATTATGGTATATTATGGTATATTTGGGTATGTTTCGGATTTATTTGGGTTTATTATGGTTCATTATGGTTTATTAATTTTTAAGAGGGTATATTAGGGTTTTTTAGTGTTTAGTAGTGTTTATTCGGGTTCATTAGTGCTTTTAAGTGTTGTTAGGTTTTATTAGCATTTATTAGGGGTCTTAGGGCTTTTTAATGGTATATTTGCGTTTTTTAGGTTTTAGTGGGGTTTATTGTGGTTTATTATGGTCTGTTAAGCTTTATTAGGATTGAGTAGGTATTTTTAGGGTTTTATTAGGGTTGAGTCAGTGTCTTTAAGGGTTTATTAGGGTTTATTAGGGTTGAGTACGGTTTATTAGCGTTTGTTAGGGATTTTTAGGGTCTCCTAGGGTTTGTTAGTGTTTTTAATAGGGTATATGAGTGTTTTGTAGTTTTTGTTAATATATATCAGGGGTTGCTATGACTTTTTAGGTTTTATTAGCGTTTTTTTAGTGTTTATGAGCATTTTTAATGGTTTATTTGCTTTTATTTGAATTTATTATTGTTTATTAGGGTTTCTAGGGCTTTTTAATGGGTTTTTAGCATTTTTTTTGTTTATTGTTGTTTAGTTGGGTTTTATTAGGCTTTGTTATGGTGTGTCAAGGTTTATTAGGGTTGAAAAGTTATTTTTAGGGTTTTATTAGGGTTTTATTTGGGTTTATTCATTTTAATAAGGGTTAATTAGGGATTTTTATGGTTTATTAGGGTTTGTTAGGGGTTTATTAGTTTTGTGTTTTATTAGGTTATATTAGTGCTTGTTAGGTCTTTTTAGATAATATAGCATGTTTTTATTATTTGTGAGTGTTTTTTTTTGTGAGGGTTTTAGGGTTTCATTATTTATATTAGATTTTATTATGGTTTATTAGGGTTTCTGGGGATTTTTAAGGAATATTAGTGTTTTTTGTCTTTATTAGGTAATATTAGAGTTTTTAGGTCTTTTTAGGTAATATAGAATTTTTTTCTTGTTTGTGATCGGTTTTTATTATTTGTGTGCATTTTTAGGGTTTATTAGGTTATATTTGAGTTTATCAGGGTTTCTAGGGATTTTTTAAGGTATATTAGTATTTTTTTCTTTATTAGGGTTTTGTAGGGTTTTATTAGGGGTTATTATGGTGAGTTAAGGTTTGTTACGGTTGAGTAGGGTTTATTAGGGTTTATTTATGGTTTATTAGGGCTTTTTAGGGCTTTTGGGGTTTATTAGGGTTTATTAGTGTTTATTAGTGTCTATTAGGGTTGGTTAGGGTTGTTTAGGTTTCCTTAACATGTCTTTAGGGTTTATTAGGTTTTATTATCATTTATTAGGGTTTATTAGGTATTTTTGGGATTTCATTAGGGTTTAGTAGAGTTTCTTAGGATTTTAGGGATTATAAGGTATTTTTTTGGGATTATTAGTGTTTATTAGGGGTTTATTAGGGTTTAATTTTTTATATTATGGTACACTGGGGTTTAATATTTTTGAGGGTTTTAAAGCATCTATTGGGTTTTTGTAGCATTGTTTAGGGTTTGTGTAGCAATGTTAGAGTTTATGTAGCATTTTTAGTGTTTATGTAGCATTTTTAGGTTTTAGTTAGCGGTTTTAGATTTTATGTATCATTTTTAGGGTTTATGTAAGCTTTTTTAGGGTTTATATAGCGTGTTTAGGGTTTAGGTTTTATGTAGCATTTTTTTGGGTTTATGTTGTGTTTTCTGGGTTTATGTTTCCTTTTTAGGGGTGATGTAGCATTTATGTTGCATTTTTTAGCGTTTAGGTAACATTTTTAGGGTTCATGTAGTGTTTTTAGGGTTTATATTGTGTTTTTAGGTTTTATGTAGCATTTTTTAATGTTTATGTTGCGTTTTTAGGGTTTATGTTGTGTTTTTTAGGGTTTATGTTACAGTTATAGGGTTTATGTAGTGATTTTAGGGTTTATGTTGCATTTTTTGGGTTTATGTTGCATTTTTTGGGTTTATGTTGCGTTTTTAGGGGTTTTGTTGCATTTTTCAGGGTTTATGTAACGTTTTTAGGGTTTATGTATCTATTTGAAGCCTTTTTCAGGGTTTTAATGGTTGTTTATGGTTTGTAGTGTTTTTTAGGGGTTTAAAGGGTTGTTAATAGGTGTTTATGGTATCTGATGGCTTTTTAATGGTTTTTTGGGGGTTTTATGGGTTTATTGTTTTTAGGGATTGATAGGGGTTGTTAGGGTTTTTTAGTTTTTTTTGGTTTGTTTGGGTGTTGTAGCAGTTTTTAGGGTTTATATAATGTGTTTTAACATTTTGGGTTATTTAGGGTTTTTAGTGTTCATTAGAGTTTAATATGGTTCTTTAGGGTTTATTAGGATTCTTTAGGGTTTATTAGTGTTCTTTAGGATTTGTTACAGTTTATTAGCATTTTTTATTGTATATTAGGGTTTTATTGGGATTTTGTAGGCATTAATAGATTTTTCTAGGGTTTATCAACCTTCTCTAGGGTTATTTAGTATTTATTAGGGTCTATTTTATTTATTAGGGTTTAGTAACGTGTATTTGGGTTTATTACGATTTATTAGGGCTTATTATGCTTTTTTATGGTTTATTGCAGTTTATTAGGGGTTTGTTATCGTTTGTTTCAGTTTGTTACGATTCATTTGGCGTTGTTAGGATTTGTTATTATTTATTTGGATTTGTTAGGATTTTTAACGATTTATTTTGGGGTTATTAGGGTTTGTTAGGGTTTATTAGTGGGTTGTACGGTTTTATAGGCTATTATTTGAAGGTTTTTGTAGCATTTTGTCAGGATTGTTAGGTTTTTTTGTGATTATTAGGGTTTATTATGGTTTAATAGTGTTTTTATTATATATTAGGGGTTTTAGGGATTTTGTAGCGTTTATTACGGTCTAATAGAGTTTGTTAGGGCTTATTACAGGTTATTACAATTTATTAGTGTTTGTTAGGGTTTGTAGGGTTGAATAGTGGGTTTTAGGGGTTATTAGGGTTTATTAGTGGTTCTTAAGGGTTATTAGTGGTTGTTTGGGTATGTTAGGTTTTGTTAGGGTTTTTAGGGTTTGTTATGGTTTGTTTGAGTTGTTTGGTGTTTTATGCGTTTTTTTTTTTGGTTTTATGGGTGTGTTTGGATTTTTTATGCTTTGTTAGGGTTATTTTAGCTTTTTTTTGGGTTTTGTTGTGTTTTGGGGGTTTTGAAGCATTTTTTGGGTTTTTTTGTGAGTGTTTTGTTTTTGTTTGTGAGCATTTTAGTGATGCATAGGTTATATTAGAGTTTATTAGGGTTTATTATTGTTTCTAGGGATTTTTAAGGTATATTAGCATTTTTTTTCTTTATAGGGTTATATTAGTGTTTTAGGTCTTTTTAGGTAAAATAGAAGGTTTTTATTGTTTGTGATCATTTTATATTGTTTGTGAGCGTTTTAGGGTTTATTAGGTTGTATTAGAGTTTATCAGGGTTTCTAGGGATTTTTTAAGGTATACTAGCATTTTTTTCATTATTAGGGTTTTCTAGCGTTTTATTAGGGGTCATTATAGTGTGTTAAGGTTTGTTAGGGTTGAGTAGGGTTTATTTGGATTTATTTATGGTTTATTAGGGATTTTTAGGGTATGTTTGGGGTTTATTACAATTTATTAGTGTTTTTTAGTGTCTATTAGGGTTGGTTAGGGTTGTTTAGGTTTTCTTAACGTGTTTTAAGGGTTTGTTAGGATTTATTATCATTTATTAGGGTTTATTAGGTATTTTTGGGGTTTTATTAGGGTTGAGTAGAGTCTCTTAGGGTTTTTAGTGATTATAAGGCATTTTTAGGGATTATTAGAGTTCATTAGGTGTTTATTAGGGTTTAATTTTATATATTATGGTGTATTAGGGTTTAATATTATTGAGGGTTTTGAAGCGTCTTTACGGTTTTTGTAGCATTTTTTAATGTTTGTGTAGAGTTTTTTGAGTTTATGTACCATTTTTAGTCTTTATTTTGCACTTTTGGGGTTTAGTTAGTGGTTTTAGGTTTTATGTAGCATTTTTAGGGTTTATGTAACATTTTTAGGGATTATGTAGCGTGTTTAGGGTTTAGGTTTTATGTAGCATTTTTTAGGGTTTATATTGCTTTTTCTGGGTTTATGTAGCATTTTTATGGGTGATGTAGCATTTATGTTGTGTTTTTTAGGGTTTATGTAATATTTTTAGGGTTCATGTAGTGTTTTTAGGGTTTATGTTGTGTTTTTAGGTTTTATGTAGCATTTTTTAATGTTTATGTTGCGTTGTTTAGGGTTTATGTTATGGTTCTATGGTTTATGTAGTGCTTTTTGGGTTTATGTAGCGTTTTTGTTTTTATGTTGCATTTTTTGGGTTTATGTTGTGCGGTTTATGTAGCATTTTTAGGGTTTATGTAACGTTTTTTGGGTTTTTGTATCTATTTGTTGCCTTTTTTAGGGTTTTAATGGTTGTTTATGATTTGTAGTGGTTTTTTGGGTTTTTAAGGGTTATTAACGGGTGTTTTTGGTTTGTATGGAATTTTATGGGTTTTCAATGGTTTTTTGGAGGGTTTTTAGGGTTTATTAGATTTTATGGGATTGATAGGGGTTGTTATGGGTTTTTAGTGTGTTTCATGGTCTTTTTGGGTATTGTAGCGGTTTTTAGGGTTTATGTAATGTGTTTTAGCATTTTTTGGGTTCTTTAGGATTTTTAGTGTTCTTTAGAGTTTATTATGGTTCTTTAGGGTTTATTAGGGTTCTTTAGGGTTTATTAGTGTTCTTTAGGATTTGTTATGGTTTATTAGCGTTTATTATTGTATATTTGGGTTTTATTGAGCTTCTGTAGGCATTGATAGCTTTTTCTAGGGTTTATCAACCTTTTTTAGGGTTATTTAGACTTTATTATGGTTTCTTAGGGTTTATTTTATTTATTAGGGTTTATTAACATGTATTTGGGTTTATTATGATTTAATAGGGTTTATTATGACTTGTTATGGTTTATTGTTGTTTATTAGGGGTTTGTTATGGTTTTTTTCTGTTTGTTATGATTTATTTGGCGTTTTTAAGATTTGTTACGATTTATTTGGGGTTGTTACGATTTATTATGGGGTTATTAGGGTTTATTTATGGGTTGTGGGGTTTTATAGGCTATTATTTGGCGGGTTTTGTAGTGTTTTGTCAGGTTTGTTAGGGTTTTTAGTGATTATTAGGATTTATTATGGTTCAATAGTATTTTTTATTGTATATTAGGGGTTTTATGGTTTTTGTAGCGTTTATTAGAGTTTAATTGGGTTTTTTGGGTTTATTACAGGTTATTAGGATTTATCAGTGTTTATTATGGTTTTAGGGTTTAATAGTGAGTTTCAGGTGTTATTTGGGTTTATTAGTGGTTCTTTGGTGTTATTAGTGGTTGTTAGGGTTTGTTAGGTTTTGTAAGGGTTTGTTAGGACGTGTGTTATTCTATTATCACACACGTTATTAATATCATTATTATCATTATCATTATTATCATTTTCATTATTATAATTATCATTATTTTTATTACTATTATTATTATTATTATCTTCACATGCAAATACAGATGCACCTGCGTTATTATTTATTATTTATTATATATTATTTATTTCCATGCATGTGCATATGTTGTTGTTGTTGTTGTTGTTGTTATTATTATTAATACTACTATTATTATTATTATTATCATCACATACAAATTCACATGCACGTCCGTTATTATTTATTACCATGCACGCACACACACAATGCACCTACATTATTCAATTATCACATGCATTTTTATTGTTATTGTTATTATTACTATCATTTTTATTATTGTTATTATAATCAAATGAAAATGAAAATTCACGTGTTTTATTATTTATTACCATACACACGCACATTCAATACATGCGTGTTATTCTATTATTACATGTTCTATTATTATTAATATTACTATTATTGTTATTATTGTCATCACGTGCGCTATGAGTTATTATTTATTATCATGCACTGCACATGCAATGTACATGCGTTATTCTATTATCACATGTGTTGTTGTTATTATTAATAATATTATTATTACTAGTATTATTATTATTATTATTATTATTATTATTATTATTATCTCGTGCACATACACATGCACATGCATGTGCATTATTATATTTTTTTTTACCATGCACGTGCACAAGCAATGCACACACATTATTTTATTATCACATACATCACTATTATTTTTATTATTATTATTATTGTGATTGTTGTTGTTGTTATTTTTATTATCATCACATGCAAATGCACATGAAAATGCACATGAAAATACATAAACACGAACATTCAATCCACGTGCGTTATTCTACTATCACATGTGTTGTTGTTGTTGTTATTATTATTATTATTACTATCATCTTCATCATCATCACATGCAAATGCAATGCACGTACGTTATTATTTATTACCATGCACATGCACACGTAATGCACATGTAATGTTCTATTATCACATGCATTGGTACTACTACTATTATCACCACTACTACTACTACTGTTATTATTATTATCATCACATTCAAATGCAGATGCATGTGCATTATTATTTATTATTTATTTCCATGCACGCGCATATGCAATGCACTTGTATTACAATTTTATTATTATTATTATTATTATTATTATCACGGTTATTATTATTATTGTCATTATCATTGTTATTATCATTATCACATGAAAATTTGCATGCATGTGCATTGTTATTTACTATTTATTACCATGCACATTCATGCGTTATTATTATTATTATTACAATTAGTATTATTAAAATTATTATCAAATGTAAATGCACAGGCACATGCATGTGCCTTCTTATTTACTATTATTTCTTTATTTTTTACTACTATGCACGTGCACATGCAATGCACTTGCGTTATTCTTTTATTATTATTATTATTGTTGTTGTTGTTGTTGTTTGTATCATCAAATATAAATGCACATGCATGTGCGTTGTTATTTATTATTTATTACCATGCACGTGCATGCGTCATAATCATTATCATTACATGTAAATTCACATACACGTGCGTTATTATATATTATTTATTACCATGCACATGAAAATTCAATGCACTTGTGTTATTCTATTATCACATGTGTAATTATTATTTATTCTCATGCACGTGCACATGAAATGCACTTGTATTATTCAAGTCATGTTTGAGACCCTAAAATCCTAGAAACCCATTAGAAGGCCTCCAAAACTCCATTTCCGAGTACGGATCCCTGTCAAATTTTTCATAAATGGTCATAACTTCTGATCTGTGTGTCTATTCGGCCTCCAACACCTATTTTTATCGTAGTTCATTCCATGAGATTCAGTTTGACTATTCACAGAGTGGAAATGGACACCCGAAGAAGATGTTATGTCTTTTTCAATGACTCTGTGATTTGTTAGGTTTTTTATGACCACATTTCTAGCATTTTTGTCCTGTCTACTATTTTTTCAAAAAACTATAACTTATTATTACTGTTATTATTATTATTATTATCATCATCTCATCCACATGCACATGCACATGCACGTGTGTTATTATTATATTTTTATTACCATGCACGTGCACATGAAATGCACACACGTTGTTTTATTATCACATGAGTTGTTATTATAATTGTTATTATTATTATTGTGGTTGTTGTTGTTGTTGTTGTTGTTATCATCACATGAAAATTCACATGCAAATGCACATACACGCACATTCAATGCACCTGAGTTATTCTATTATCACATGAGTTGTTGTTGTTATTATTATTATCATCATCATCATCATCATCATCATCATCATCATTATCATCATCATAATCATCATCATCACCATCATCATCATCATCATCACATGCAAGCACGGGCATTATTATTTATTACCATGCAAGTGCACACGTAATGAACATGCAATATTCTATTATTACATGCATTGGTACTACTACTATTATCACCACTACTACTACTATTATTACTACTACAGTTATTATTACTATCATCACATGAAAATGGATATGCACATGCATTATTATTTATTATTTATTACCATGCACGTGCATATGCAATGCACTTGTATTATTATTTTATTATTATTATTATTATCACAATTATTATTATTATTATTATTATCATTATCATTATTATTATCATTATCACATACAAATGCGCATGCATGTGCGTTGTTATTTATTATTTATTACCATGCACATGAATGCATTATTATTATTATTATTATTAGAATTAGTATTATTAATATTATCATCAAATGTAAATGCACATTTACATGCATGTGAGATCTTATTTATTATTTACTACTATGCACGTTCACATGAAATGCACTTGCGTTATTCTATTATTATTACTACTATTATTATTATTTTTTTGTATCATCAAATACAAATGCACATGCATGTGTGTTGTTATTTATTATTTTTTACCATGCACGTGCATGAATCATTATCATTATCATTACATGTAAATGCACATGCCCATGCGTTATTATATATTATTTATTAGCATGCACATGAAAATGCAATGCACTTGCATAATTCTATTATCACATGTGTTATTATTATTTACTCTCATGCATGTGCACACACAATGCACCTGCATTATTCTATTATCACATGTGTTATTATTTATTATTTATTATCATTCACATGCAAATGCACATTCATGTGGACTTGGTTATTATTTATTGTTTATTACCACGCACGTGCACATGCACATGCACATGCACTTGGATGTGCATTATTATTTATTATTTATTATCATTCACATGCACATGCACATACACATGTAATTCGCATGAGTTTTTATTTATAATTTATTATTTATTATCATTCACATGCAAATGCACATGCATATGCCCATGCACGTGTGTTATGATTTATTATTTATACCATGAACATGCATATTCACATGCACGTGCATTATTACTGTTATTATTATTAGAGGTATTTTTAGGTTTTACTATCATTTTTTAGAATTTTTATGTGTTATTAACATTTATTATGGTTTTTTAGGGTTTTAGGGTTTTTTAATGGTATATTAGCATTTTTTAGGGTTTGTTGGGGGTTATTAGGATTTTATTAGGGTTTATTATGCTTTGTTAAGGTTTATTTGGGTTTATTAGGTATTTTTATGGTTTTATTAGGATTGAGTTGGGTTTATTAGGGTATATTATGGTATATTATGGTATATTTGGGTATGTTTAGGATTTATTTCGGTTTATTATGGTTCATTATGGTTTATTAATTTTTAAGAGCGTATATTATGATTTTTTAGTATTTAGTAGTGTTTATTCGGGTTTATTAGTGCTTTTAAGTGTTGTTAGGTTTTATTAGAATTTATTAGGGGTATTAGGGCTTTTTAATGGTATATTTGCTTTTTTAGGGTTTAGTGCGGTTTATTATTGTTTATTATGGTATGTTAAGCTTTATTAGGATTTAGTGGGTATTTTTAGGGTTTTATTAGGGTTGAGTCGATATCTTTAAGGCTTTATTAGGGTTTATTAGGGTTGAGTACAGTTTATTAAGGTTTGTTAGGGATTTTTAGGGTGTCCTAGTGTTTGTTAGTGTTTTTCTTAGGGTATATGAGTGTTTTTTAGTTTTTCTTTATATATATGAGGGGTTGTTGGGGCTTTTTAGGGTTTATTAGCATGTTTTTAGTGTTTGTGAGCATTTTTTATGGTTTATTAGGTTTTATTAGAATTTATTATATTTTATTAGGGCCTCTAGGGATTTTTAATGGTTTGTTGGGATTTTTTTGTTTATTAGGGTTTAGTTGGGTTTTATTGGGTTCTATTATGGTGTGTCAAGGTTAATTAGGGTTGATAAGGTATTTTTAGGGTTTTATTATGGTTTTATTAGGGTTTATTAGTTTTTATTAGGGGTTATTAGGGATTTTTAGGGATTATTAGGGTTTGTTAGGGGTTTATTATTATTTTTGTTTTATTAGGTTATTTTAGTGTTTGTTAGGTCTTTTTTGATAATATAGCGTGTTTTTATTGTTTGTGAGCATTTTGTTTTCGTTTTTGAGTGTTTTTCGGATTTCTTAGGTTATATTAGAGTTTATTATGGTTTATTAGGGTTTCTAGGGATTTTTAAGGTATATTAGCATTTTTCGTCTTTATTAGGTTATATTAGTGTTTTTAGGTGTTTTTAGGTAATATAGAGGGTTTTTATTGTTTGTGATCATTTTTTATTGTTTGTGAGTTTTTTTTCTATTTCTTAGGTTATATTAGAGTTTATCAGGGTTTCTAGGGATTTTTTAAGATATACTAGTGTTTTTTTGGTTATTAGGGTTTTGTAGGGTTTTATTAGGGGTCATTATGGTGTGTTAAGGTTTGTTAGGGTTGAGTAGGGTTTACATGGATTTATTTATGGTTTATTAGGGGTTTTAAGGGTTTTTTGGGGTTTATTAGGGTTTATTAGTGTTTATTAGTGTCTATTTTGGTTGGTTAGGGTTTTATAGGTTTTCTTAACATGTTTTTAGGGTTTATTCGGTTTTATTATCATTTATTAGGGTATATTAGGTATTTTTGGGGTTTTATTATGGTTGAGTAGAGTCTCTTAGTGTTTTTAGGGATTATAAAGCATTTTTAAGGATTATTAGAGTTTATTAGGGGTTTATTGGTGTTTAATTTTTTATATTATGATATATTAGGGTTTAATATTTTTGAGGGTTTTGAAGAATCTTTAGGGTTTTTGTAGCATTTTTTAGTGTTTATGTTGAATTTTTTGAGTTTATGTAATATTTTTAGTGTTTATGTTGCACTTTTTGGGTTTAGTTAGTGGTTTTTGGGTTTATGTAGCATTTTTTAGGGTTTATGTAACATTTTTAGGGTTTATATAGCATTTTAGGTTTTAGGATTTATGTAGCATTTTTTAGGGTTTATGTTGCTTTTTCTAGGTTTATGTAGCGTTTTTAAGGGTGTTGTAGCGTTTATGTTGCATTTTTTGTGTTTATGTAACGTTTTTAGGGTTCGTGTAGTGTTTTTAGGGTTTTTGTTGTGTTTTGAGGTTTTATGTAGCGTTTTTTAATGTTTATGTTGCGTTGTTTAGGGTTTATGTTATGATTCTAGGGTTTATGTAGTGCTTTTTGGGTTTATATAGCTGTTTTTGTTTTTGTGTTGCGTTTTTTGGGGTTATGTTGCGCAGTTTATGTTGCATTTTTTGGGGTTATGTAACGTTTTTTGGGTTTATGTATCTACTTGTTGCCTTTTTAGGGTTTTAATGGTTGTTTATGGTTTGTAGTGGTTTTTGGGGTTTTTAAAGGTTGTTAACGGGTGTTTATGTTTTTTATGGTATTTTATGGGGTTTCAATGATTTTTTTTTGGGTTTTTTAAGGGTTTACATTCAGGATTGATAGGGGTTGTTATGGTTTTTAGTGTGTTTTAGGGTTTGTTTGGGTATTGTAGCGGTTTTTAGGGTTTATGTAATGTGTTTAGCGTTTTTTGGGTTCTTTAGTGTTTTTGAGTGTTCTTTAGAGTTTATTATGGTTCTTTAGGGTTTATTAGTGTTATTTAGGATTTTTTACGGTTTATTAGAATTTTTATTGTATATTAGGGTTTTATTGGGCTTTTGTAGGCATTAATAGCCTTTTCTAGTGTTTATAAAACTTTTTAGGGTTATTTAGGATTTATTAGGGTTTCTTAGGATTTATTTTATTTATTAGGGATTATTAACATGTATTTGGGTTTATTACGATTTATTAGGGTTTATTATGATTTGTTAGGGTTTATTGCTATTTATTAGGGCTTTTGTAGCGTTTATTAGAGTCTAATCCGATTTTTAGGGTTTATTATAGGTTATTATGATTTATTAGTGTATATTGTGGTTTTAGGGTTTAATAGTGGGTCTCAGGTGTTATTTGGGTTTATTAGTGGTTCTTTGGGGTTATTAGTGGTTGTTAGGGTTTGTTAGGTTGTGTTAGGGTTTTTTAGGATGTGTGTTATTCTATTTTCACACATGCTATTATTATCATTATTATCATTATCATTATTATCATTATCATTTTTATAATTATCATTATTGATATTACTGTTATTATTATTATTATTATCATCACATGCAAATGCAGATGTACATGTGTTATTATTTATTGCTTATTATATATTATTTATTTCCACGCACGTGCATATGTTGTTGTTGTTGTTATTATTATTATTATTATTACTATTATTATTATTATCATCATCATCACATGCAAATACACATGCATAACCTTTATTATTTATTTTAAACCATGCACATGCATATGCACAGGCACATGCATTGTTACTACTATTATTATTAGAGGTATTTTTAGGGTTTACTATCATTTTTTAGGATTTTTAGGTGTTATTAACATTTATTATGGTTTGTTAGGGGTTTAGGGGTTTTTAATGGTATATTAGCATTTTTAGGGTTTCGTGGGTGTTATTAGGATTTTATTATTGTTTATTATGGTGTGGAAAGGTTTATTAGGGTTTAATAGGTATTTTTAGGGTTTTATTAGGATTGAGTTGGGTTTATTAGGGTATATTATGGTATATTTGGGTATGTTTAGGATTTATTTGGGTTTATTATGGTTCATTATGGTTTATTAATTTTTAAGAGGGTATATTAGGGTTTTTTAGTGTTTAGTAGTGTTTATTCGGGTTTATTAGCGCTTTTACGTGTTGTTAGGTTTTATTAGCATTTATTACGGTTTTTAGGGCTTTTTAATGGTATATTTGCGTTTTTAGGGTTTAGTGGGGTTTATTATGGTTTATTATGGTTTATTAAGCTTTATTAGGATTGAGTAGGTATTTTTAGGGTTTTATTAGGGTTGAGTCACTATCATTAAGGCTTTATTAGGCTTTATTAGGGTTGAGTATGGTTTATTAGGGTTTTTTAGGGTTTTTTAGGGTATCATAGGGTTTGTTAGTGTTTTTATTAGGGTATATGAGTGTTTTTTAGTTTTTTTTAATATATATAAGGGGTTGTTTTGACTTTTTATTTTTTATTAGCGTGTTTTTAGTGTTTGTGAGCATTTTTAATGGTTTATTAGCTTTTATTTGAATTTATTATGGTTTATTAGGGTTTCTAGGGCTTTTTAATTGTTTGTTAGCGTTTTTTTGTTTATTGGGGTTTAGTTGGGTTTTATAAGGTTTTTGAATGGTGTGTTAAGGTTTATTAGGGTTGAAAAGTTATTTTTAGGGTTTTATTAGGGTTTTATTAGGGTTAATTCGTTTTTATAAGGGTTAATTAGGGATTTTTAGGGTTTATTAGGGTTTGTTAGGGGCTTGTTAGTTTTTTTGTTTTATTAAGTTATATTAGTATTTGTTAGGTCTTTTTAGATAATATGGCATGTTTTTATTGTTTGTGAGCGTTTTGTTTTGTTTGTGATCATTTTAGGGTTCATTCTTTACATTAGATTTTATTATGGTTTATTAGGGTTTTTAGGGATTTTACAGTATATTAGGTTTTTTTTGCATTTATTAGGTTATATATTAGAGTTTTAGGTCTTTTCAGGTAATATAGCGTGTTTTTATTGTTTGTGATAGTTTTTTATTGTTTGTGTGCATTTTTAGGGTTTATTTGGTTATATTAGATTTTATCAGGGTTTCTAGGGATTTTTAAGGTATACTAGCATTTTTTTATTATTAGGGTTTTGTAGGGTTTTATTAGGGGTGATTATGGTGTGTTAAGGTTTGTTAGGGTTAAATAGGGTTTACTTGGATTTATTTATGGTTTATTAGGTATTTTTAGGGGTTTTTTTTGGTTTATTAGGGTTTATTAGTGTTTATTAGTTTCTATTAGGATTGGTTAGGGTTGTTTAGGTTTCCTTAACGTGTTTTTAGGGTTTATTAGTTTTTATTATCATTTATTGGGTATATTAGGTATTTTTGGGGTTTTATTAGGGTTGAGTAGAATTTCTTAGGATTTTAGGTATTATAAGTTATTTTTTGGGATTATTAGAGTTTATTAATGGTTTATTAGGGTTAAATTTTTTATATTATGGTCTACTAGGGTTTAATATTTTTGAGGGTTTTAAAGCATCTTCAGGGTTTTTGTAGCATTTTTGAGGGTTTGTGTAGCGTTGTTAGAGTTTATGTAGCATTTTTAGTGTTTATGTAGCGTTTTTAGGTTTTAGTTAGCGGTTTTAGATTTTATGTATCATTTTTAGGGTTTATGTAAGCTTTTTTAGGGTTTATGTAGCGTGTTTAGGGTTTATGTTTTATGTAGCATTTTTTGGGCTTATGTTACGTTTTCTGGGTTTTTGTAGCCTTTTTAGGGGTGATGTAGCCTTTATATTGCATTTTTTAGGGTTTATGTAATGTTTTTAGGGTTCATGGTGTGTTTTTCGGGTTTATATTGTGTTTTTAGGTTTTATGTCACGTTTTTTAATGTTTATGTTGCGTTTTTAGGGTTTATGTTGTGTTTTTTAGTGTTTATGTTACATTTCTAGGGTTTATGTAGCGATTTTAGGGTTTATGTAGCGTTTTTTGGGTTTATGTTGCGTTTTTAGGGGTTTTGTTGCATTTTTTAGGGTTTATGTAACATTTTTGGGTTTATGTATCTATTTGAAGCCTTTTTCAGTGTTTTAATGGTTGTTTATGGTTTGTAGTGTTTTTTAGGGTTTTAAGGGTTGTTAACAGGTGTTTATGGTTTTCTATGGTATCTGAAGGCTTTTTAATGGTTTTTGGGGGGTTTTATGGGTTTATTTGTTTTTTCAAGATTGATAGGGGTTTTAGGGTTTTTTATTTTTTTTAGGGTTTGTTTGGGTATTGTAGAGGTTTTTAGGGTTTATATAATGCGTTTTAGCAGTTTTTGGGTTATTTAGGGTTTTTAGTGTTCATTAGAGTTTAATATGGTTCTTTATGGTTTATTAGGGTTCTTTAGGGTTTATTAGTGTTCTTTAGAATTTGTTACAGTTTATTAGCATTTTTTATTGTATATTAGGGTTTATTGGGATTTTGTAGGCATTAATTGCTTTTTCTAGGGTTTATCAACCTTTTCTAGGGTTATTTAATATTTATTAGGGTTTATTTTATTTATTAGGGTTCTGTAACGTGTATTTGGGTTTATTACGATTTATTAGGGTTTATTATGCTTTGTTATGGTTTATTGCAGTTTGTTAGGTGTTTGTTATGGTTTGTTTCTGTTTGTTACGATTCATTTGGCGTTTTTAGGATTTGTTATGATTTATTTGGGGTTGTTAGGATCTTTAACGATTTATTTTGGGGTTATTAGGGTTTGTTAGGGTTTATTAGTGGGTTGTACGGTTTTATAGGCTATTAATTTGAGGTTTTTTTAGCATTTTGTCAGGATTGTTAGTGTTTTTAGTGATTATTAGGGTTTATTGTGGTTTAATAGTGTTTTTATTGTATATTAGGGATTTTAGGTCTTTTTTAGTGTTTATTAGGGTCTAATAGAGTTTTTAGGGTTTATTACAGGTTATTACAATTTATTAGTGTTTATTAGGGTTTTTAGGGTTTAATAATGGGTTTTAGGGGTTATTAGGGTTTATTAGTGGTTGTTTGGGTTTGATAGGTTTTGTTATGGTTTTTAGGGTTTGTTATGGTTTGTTTGATTTGTTTGGTGTTTTATGCATTTTTTTGGTTTTATGGGTGTGTTTGGACTTTTTATGCTTTGTTAGGGTTATTTTATCTTTTTTTTGTTTTTTTTGTGTTTTGTGGGTTTTGAAGAATTTTTTGCGGTTTTTTTGTGAGTGTTTTGTTTTTTGTTTGTGAGAATTTTAGTGTTTCATAGGTTATATTAGAGTTTATTAGGGTTTATTATTGTTTCTAGGGAATTTTAAGGTATATTAGAATTTTTTTTCTTTATAGGGTTATATTAGTGTTTTTAGGTCTTTTTAGGTAAAATAGCGGGTTTTTATTGTTTGTGATCATTTTTTATTGTTTGTGAGCGTTTTTAGGGTTTATTAGGTTATATTAGAGTTTATCAGGGTTTCTAGGGATTTTTTAAGGTATACTAGCCTTTTTTCATTATTAGGGTTTTGTATGGTTTTATTAGGGGTCATTATAGTGTGTTAAGGTTTGTTAGGGTTGAGTAGGGTTTATTTGGATTTATTTATTATTTATTAGGGATTTATAGGGTTTTTTGGGGTTTATTAGTGTTTATTAGTGTCTATTAGGGTTGGTTATGGTTGTTTAGGTTTTCTTAACATGTTTTAAGGGTTTATTAGGATTTATTATCATTTATTAGGGTTTATTAGGTATTTTTGGGGTTTTATTGGGGTTGAGTAGAGTCTCTTAGGGTTTTTAGGGATTATAAGGCATTTTTAGGGATTATTAGAGTTCATTAGGTGTTTATTAGGGTTTAATTTTTTATATTATGGTATATTAAGGTTTAATATTATTGAGGGTTTTGAAGCGTCTTTACGGTTTTTGTAGCATTTTTTAGTGTTTGTGTAGCTTTTTTTGAGTCTATGTACCATTTTTAGTGATTCTGTAGCACTTTTAGGGTTTAGTTAGTGGTTTTAGGTTTTATGTAGCATTTTTTGGGATTATGTAACTTTTTTAGGGATTTTGTAGCGTGTTTAGGGTTTAGGTTTTATATAGCATTTTTTAGGGTTTATATTGTTTTTTCTGGGTTTATGTAGCGTTTTTATGGGTGATGTAGCATTTATTTTGCGTTTTTAGAGTTTATGTAACGTTTTTAGGGTTCATGTAGTGTTTTTAGTGTTTATGTTGTGTTTTTAGGTTTTATGTAGCATTTTTTAATGTTTATGTTGTGTTGTTTAGGGTTTATGTTACGGTTCTATGGTTTATGTAGTGCTTTTTGGGTTTATGTAGTGCTTTTTGGGTTTATGTAGCGTTTTTGTTTTTATGTTGCATTTTTTGGGTTTATGTAGCACGGTTTATGTTTCATTTTTAGGGTTTATGTAACATTTTTTGGGTTTTTGTATCTATTTGTTGTCTTTTTTAGGGTTTTAATGGTTGTTTATGATTTGTAGTTGTTTTTTGGGTTTTTAAGTTTTGTTAACGGATGTTTATGGTTTTCATGGTATTTTATGGGGTTTCAATGGTTTTTGAAGGGTTTTAAGGGTTTATTAGCTTTTTTGGGATTGATAGGGGTTGTTATGGTTTTTAGTGTGTTTTATGGTTTGTTTGGGTATTGTAGCGGTTTTTAGGGTTTATGTAATGTGTTTTATAATTTTTTGGGTTCTTTAGGATTTTTTGTGTTCTTTAGAGTTTATTATTGTTCTTTAAGGTTTATTAGGGTTCTTTAGGGTTTATTAGTCTTCTTTAGGATTTTTTATGGTTTATTAGCATTTTTATTGTATATTTTGGCTCTATTGGGCTTCTGTAGGCATTGATAGCTTTTTCTAGGGTTTATCAACCTTTTTTATGGTTATTAAGAATTTATTAGGGTTTCTTGGGGATTATTTTATTTATTAGGGTTTATTAACGTGTATTTGGGTTTATTTCAATTTTTTAGGGTTTATTATGATTTGTTAGGTTTTATTGCTATTTATTAGGGGTTTGTTATGGGTTGTTTCAGTTTGTTACAATTTATTTGGCGTTGTTAGGATTTTTTATGATTTATTTGGGGTTGTTACGATTTATTATGGGGTTATTAGGGTTTATTTGTGGGTTGTAGGGTTTTATAGGCTATTATTTGGCGGGTTTTGTAGTGTTTTGTCGAGTTTGTTAAGGTTTTTAGTGATTATTAGGATTTATTATGGTTCAATAGTATTTTTTATTGTATATTAGGGGTTTTAGGGATTTTGTAGTGTTTACTAGAGTCTAATTGGGTTTTTAGGGTTTTTTACAGGTTATTATGATTTATAAGTGTTTATTATGGTTTTAGGGTTTAATAGTGGGTTTCAGGTGTTATTTGGGTTTATTAGTGGTTCTTTGGCGTTATTAGTGGTTGTTAGGGTTTGTTAGGTTTTGTTAGGGTTTGTTAGGACATGTGTTATTCTATTATCACACGAGTTATTATTATCATTATTATCATTATCATTATTATAATTATCATTATTTTTATTACTATTATTATTATTATTATTATCGTCACATGTAAATACAGATGCACATGCGTTATTATTTATTATTTATTATATATTATTTATTTCCATGCACGTGCATATGTTTTTGTTGTTTTTTTGTTGTTATTATTATTAATACTATTATTATTATTATCATTATCATCACATGAAAATTCACATGCACGTCCGTTATTATTTATTACCATGCACGCGCACACACAATGCACCTACATTATTCAATTGTCATATGCATTTTTATTGTTATTGTTATTATTACTATCATTGTTATTATTGTTATTATCATCAAATGCAAATGAAAATGCACATGTTTTATTATTTATTACCATACACGCACACATTCAATACATGTGTGTTATTCTATTATTACATGTGCTATTATTATTAATATTACTATTATTGTTATTATTATCATCATGTGCGCTATGAGTTATTATTTATTATCATGTACTGCACATGCAATGTACATGCATTATTCTATTATCACACGCATTGTTGTTATTATTAGTAATATTATTATTATTATTATTATTATTATTATTATTATTATTATTATTATTATTATTATTATCTCATGCACATGGACGTGCATTTTTATTTATTTATTTTACCATGCATGTGCACATGCAATGCAAACACATTATTTTATTATCACATACGTCGTTATTCTTTTTATTATTATTATTATTCTGATTGTTGTTGTTGTTGTTGTAGTTATTATTGTTATTATCATCAAATAAAAATGCACCTGCAAATTCACATGAAAATACATAAACACGCACATTCAATCCACGTGCATTATTCAACTATCACATGTGTTGTTATTTTTATTATTATTATTATTATTATTATTATCATCATCATCATCATCATCACATGAAAATGCAATGCACGTACGTTATTATTTATTACTATGCACATGCACACGTAATGCACATGCAATGTTCTATTATCACATGCATTGGCACTACTACTATTATCACCACTACTACTACTACTGTTGTTATTATTATTATCATAACATTCAAATGCAGATGCTTGTGCATTATTATTTATTATTTATTACCATGCACGTGCATATGCAATGCACTTCTATTATACTTTTATTATTACTATTATTATTATTATTATCACAGTTATAATTATTATTATTATTATTATCATTATCATTATTATTATCATTATCACATGCAAATCCACATGCATGTGCGTTGTTATTTACTATTTATTACCATGCACGTGCATGCGTTATTACTATTATTATTATTATTATTATTATTATTATTACAATTAGCATTATTAAAATTGTTATAAAATGTAAATGCACAGGCACATTCATGTGCCTTCTTATTTACTATTATTTATTTATTATTTACTAATATGCATGTTCACATGCAATTCACTTACGTTATTCTATTATTATTATTGTTGTTGTTGTTGGTGTTGTTGTTTGTATCATCAAATAAAAATTTCACATGCATGTGCGTTGTTATTTATTATTTATTACCATGCACGTGCATGTGTCATAATCATTATCATTACATGTAAATTCACATACACGTGTGTTATTGTATATTATTTATTACCATGCACATGAAAATGAAATGAACTTGAGTTATTCTATTATCACATGTGTAATTACTATTTATTCTCATGCACATGCACATGAAATGAACTTGTATTATTCATGTCATGTTTGAGACCCTAAAATCCTAGAAACCCATTAGAAGGCCTCCAAAACTCCATTTCCAAGTACAGATCCCTGTCAAATTTTTCATAAATGGTCATAACTTAAGATCTGTGTGTCTGTTCGGCCTCCAACACCTATTTTTATCGTAGTTCATTCCATGAGATTCAGTTTGACTATTTACAGAGTGGAAATGGACACCCGAAGAAGAATTTATGCCTTTTTCAATGACTCTGTGATTTGTTAGGTTTTTTGTGACCCCATTTCTAGAATTTTTGTCCTGTCTTCTGTTTTTTCAAAAAATTATAACTTATTATTACTGTTATTATTATTATTATTATTATTATTATTATTATTATTATTATCATCATCTCATCCACATGCACATGTACATGCACGTTCGTTATTATTATATTTTTATTATCATGCACGTGCACATGAAATGCACACACGTTGTTTTATTATCACATGCGTTGTTATTATTATTGTTATTATTATTATTGTGGTGGTTGTTGTTGTTGTTTTTATTGTTGTTGTTGTTGTTATTATCATCACATGAAAATGCACATGCGAATGCACATACACGCACATTCAATGCACATGAGTTGTTCTATTATCACATGCGTTGTTGTTATTATTATTATTATTATTATTATTATTATTATTATTATTATCATCACCATCATCATCATCATCATCATCATCACATGAAATCACGGGTGTTATTATTTATTACCATACAAGTTCACACGTAATGAACATGCAATATTCTATTATCACATGCATTGGTACTACTACTATTATCACCACCAGTACTACTATTATTACTACTACTATTATTATTACTATCATCACATGCAAATGGATATGCACGTGCGTTATTATTTATTATTTATTACCATGAACGTGCATATGCAATGCACTTGTGTTATTCTTTTATTGTTATTATTATTATCGGAATTATTATTATTATTATTATTATTATTATTATTATTATTATTATTATTATTATTATTATTATTATCATTATCACATACAAATGCACATGCATGTGTGTTGTTATTTATTATTTATTACCATGCACGTGCATGCGTTGTTATTATTATTATTATTACAATTAGTATTATTAATATTATCATCAAATGTAAATGCACATGCACATGCATGTGCGCTCTTATTTATTATAATTTATTTATTATTTACTATTATGCACGTGCACATGAAATGCACTTGCATTATTCTATTATTATTATTATTATTATTATTGTTTGTATCATCAAATACAAATGCACATGCATGTGCGTCACTATTTATTATTTATTACCATGCACGTGCATGCATCATTATCATTATAATTACATGTAAATGCACATGAACGTGCGTTATTATATATTATTTATTAGCATGCACATGCAAATGCAATGCACTTGCGTTATTATATTATCACATGTGTTATTATTATTTATTCTCATGCACGTGCACACGCAATGCACCTGCATTATTCTATTATCACGTGTGTTATTATTTATTATTTATTATCATTCACATGAAAATGCACATTCATCTGGACTTGGTTATTATTTATTGTTTATTAAAATGCACATGCACATGCACATGCACATGCACATGCACATGCACATGCACATGCACATGCACATGCACTTGCACTTGCACTTAGATGTGCGTTATTATTTATTATTTATTATCATTCACATGCACATTCACATACACATGTAATTCACATGAGTTTTTATTTATAATTTATTATTTATTATCATTCACATGAAAATGCGCAGGCATATGCACATGCACGTGCATTATGATTTATTATTTAAACCATGCACATGCATATTCATTTGTACGTATGTTGTTACTATTATTATTATTAGAGGTATTTTTAGGGTTTACTAGCATTTTTTAGAATTTTTAGGTGTTATTAACATTTATTATGGTTTGTTAGGGTTTTAGGGTTTTTAATGGTATATTAGCATTTTTAGGGTTTGGTGGGGGTTATTTGGATTTTATTAGGGTTTATTATGGTTTGTTAAGGTTTATTTGGGTTTATTAAGTATTTTTAGGGTTTTATTAGGATTGAGTTGGGATTATTAGGGTATATTATGGTATATTATGGTATATTTGGGTATGTTTAGGATTTATTTGGGTTTATTATGGTTCATTATGGTTTATTAATTTTTAAGAGCGTATATAAGGTTTTTTTTGTGTTTAGTAGTGTTTATTCGAGTTTATTAGTGCTTTTAAGTGTTGTTAGGTTTTATTAGAATTTATTAGGGGTATTAGGTATTTTTAATGGTATATTTGCATTTTTTTTAGGGTTTAGTGTGGTTTATTATGGTTTATTATGGTCTGTTAAGCTTTATTAGGATTTATTAGGTATTTTTAGGGTTTTATTAAGGTTGAGTCGGTATCTTTAAGGCTTTATTAGGGTTTATTAGGGTTGAGTACGGTTTATTAGGATTTGTTAGGGATTTTTAGCGTCTCCTAGGGTTAATTAGTGTTTTTCTTAGGGTATATGAGTGTTTTTTAGTTTTTGTTAATATGTATGAGGGGTTTTTAGGACTTTTAGGGTTTATTTGCATGTTTTTAGTGTTTATGAGCATTTTTTATGGTTTATTAGGTTTTATTAGATTTTATTATGTCTTATTAGGGCTTTTAGGTATTTTTAATGGTTTGTTTGCATTTTTTTGTTTATTGAGGTTTAGTTGGGTTTTATTAGGTTTTATTATGGTGCGTCACAATTTATTAGGGTTGATAAGGTATTTTTAGGGTTTTATTATGGTCTTATTAGGGTTTATTTGTTTTTATTAGGTTTTATTAGGTATTATTAGGGTTTGTTAGGGGTTTATTATTATTTTGGTTTTATTAGGTTATTTTAGTGTTTGCTAGGTCTTTTTTGATAATATAGCGTGATTTTTTGTTTGTGAGAATTTTGTTTTCGTTTGTGAGTGTTTTTCGGGTTTCTTAGGTTATATTAGAGTTTATTATTGTTTATTAGGGTTTCTAGGGATTTTTAAGGTATACTAGCATTTTTTGTCTTTATTGGGTTATATTAGTGTTTTTAGGTGTTTTTAGTAATATAGTGGGTTTTTATTGTTTGTGATCATTTTTTATTGTTTGTTAGCATTTTTAGGATTTATTAGGTTATATTTGAGTTTATCAGGGTTTATAGGGATTTTTTAAGGTATACTAGCATTTTTTTCGTTATTAGGGTTTTATAGGGTTTTATTAGGGGTCATTATGGTGTGTTAAGGTTTGTTAGGGTTGACTACAGTTTACGTGGATTTATTTATGGTTTATTAGGGATTTTTAGGGGGTTTTGGGGGTTTATTACGGTTTATTAGTGTTTATTAGTGTCTATTACAGTTGGATAGGGTTGTTTAGGTTTTCTTAACGTGTTTTTAGGGTTTATTAGGTTTTATTATCATTTATTAGGGTTTATTAGGTATTTTTGGGGTTTTATTAGGGTTGATTAGAGTCTCTTAGTGTTTTTAGGGATTATAAGGCGTTTTTAGGGATTATTAGAGTTTATTAGGGGTTTATTAGAGTTTAATTTTTTATATTATGGTATATTAGCGTTTAATATTTTTGAGGGTTTTGAAGCGTCTTTAGGGTTTTTGTAGCATTTTTTAGTGTTTATGTAGCATTTTTTGAGTTTATGTATTATTTTTAGTGTTTATGTTGCACTTTTTGGGTTTTGTTAGTGGTTTTAGGTTTTATGTAGAATTTTTTAGGGTTTATGTAACATTTTTAGGGTTTATGTAGCATGTATAGGGTTTAGGTTTTATGTAGCATTTTTAGGGTTTATGTTGCTTTTTCTAGGTTTATGTAGCGTTTTTAAGGGTGATGTAGTGTTTATGTTGCATTTTTAGGGTTTATGTAATGTTTTTAGGGTTCATGTAGTGTTTTTAGGGTTTATGTTGTGTTTTGAGGTTTTATGTAGCGTTTTTTAATATTTAGGTCGCGTTGTTTAGGGTTTATGTTACGATTCTAGGGTTTATGTAGTGCTTTTTGGGTTTATGTAGCGTTTTTTGTATTTGTGTTGCGTTTTTTGGGGTTATGTTGCGTAGTTTTTGTTGCATTTTTATGTTTTATGTAATGTTTTTTGGGTTTATGTATATACTTGTTGCCTTTTTTAGGGTTTTAATGGTTGTTTATGGTTTGTAGTGGTTTTGGGGGTTTTTAAGGGTTGTTAATAGGTGTTTATGGTTTTTATGGTATTTGATGGGTTTTCAATGGTTTTTTTGGAGGTTTTATGGGTTTACTTGTTTTTTCGGGATTGATAGGGGTTGTTATGGTTTTTTAGTGTGTTTTAGGGTTTGTTTGGGTATTGTCGTGGCTTTTAGGGTTTATGTAATGTGTTTAGCGTTTTTTGGGTTCTTTAGGGGTTTTTAGTTTTCTTTAGAGTGTATTATGGTTCTTTAGGGTTTATTAGTGTTATTTAGAATTTGTTACAGTTTATTAGCATTTTTTATTGTATATTAGGGTTTTATTGGGCTTTTGTAGGCATTAATAGCTTTTTCTATGGTTTATCAACCCTTTTTAGGGTTATGTAGGATTTATTACGGTTTCTTAGGATTTATTTTATTTATTAGGGTTTATTAACATGTATTTCAGTTTATTACGATTTATTAGGGTTTATTATGATTTGTTAGGGATTATTGCTGTTTATTAGGGCTTTTGTAGCGTTTATTAGAGTCTAATCCGATTTTTAGGGTTTATTACAGGTTATTGTGATTTATTAGTGTATATTATGGTTTTAGGGTTTAATAGTGGGTCTCATGTGTTATTTGGGTTTATTAGTGGTTCTTTGGGGTTATTAGTGGTTGTTGTTAGGTTTTGTTAGGATGTGTGTTATTCTATTTTCACATATATTATTATTATCATTATTATCATTATCATTATTATCATTATCATTATTATAATTATCATTATTGTTATTACTATTATTATTATTATTATCGTCACATGAAAATGCAGATGTACATGCATTATTATTTATTATTTATTATATATTATTTATTTCCACGCACGTGCATATGTTTTTGTTGTTGTTGTTGTTATTATTATTATTACTATTATTATTATTATTATCATCACATGCAATTGCACATGCACATCCGTTATTATTTATTTTAAACCATGCACATGCATATGCACACGCATGTGCGTTATTACTACTATTATTATTAGAGGTATTTTTAGGGTTTACTATCCTTTTTAGGATTTTTAGGTGTTATTAACATTTATTATGGGTTATTAGGGTTTTAGGGTTTTTTAATGGTATATTAGAATTTTTAGGGTTTCGTGGGTGTTATTAGGATTTTATTAGGGTTCATTATGGTGTGTCAAGGTTTATTAGGGTTTAATAGGTATTTTTAGGGGTTTATTAGGATTGAGTTGGGTTTACTAGGGTATATTATGGTATATTATGGTATATTTGGGTATGTTTAGGATTTATTTGGGTTTATTATGTTTCATAATGGTTTATTAATTTTTAAGTGGGTATATTAGGGTTTTTTAGTGTTTAGTAGTGTTTATTCAGGTTTATTAACGGTTTTAAGTGTTTTTAGGTTTTATTATCATTTATTAGGGGTTTTAGGGATTTTTAATGGTATATTTGTGTTTCTTGGGTTTAGTGGGGTTTATTATGGTTTATTATGGTCTGTTAAGCTTTATTAGGATTGAGTAGGTATTTTTAGGGTTTTATTATGGTTGAGTCGGTATCGTTAAGGCTTTATTAGGGTTTATTAGGGTTGAGTATGGTTTATTAGGGTTTTTTAGGGATTTTTAGGGTCTCCTGGGGTTTGTTAGTGTTATTATTAGGGTATATGAGTGTTTTTTAGTTTTTGTTAATATATATGAGGGGTTGTTATGAATTTTTAGGTTTTATTAGCGTGTTTTTAGTGTTTGTGAGCATTTTTAATGGTTTATTAGCTCTTATTTGAATTTATTATAGTTTATTAGGGGTTATAGGGCTTTTTAATGGGTTGTTAGCATTTTTTTTGTTTATTTGGGTTTAGTTGGGTTTTATAAGGTGTTTTATGGTGTTTCATGGTTTATTGGGGTTGAAAAGGTATTTTTAGGGTTTTATTAGGGTTTTATTAGGGTTAATTCATTTTTATATGGGTTAATTAGGGATTTTTAGGGTATATTAGGGTTTGTTAGGGGTTTATTAGTTTTTTTGTTTTATTAAGTTATATTAGTGTTTGTTAGGTCTTTTTAGATAATATATCATGTTTTTTTTTTGTGAGCGTTTTTTTTTTGTGAGCGTTTTAGGGTTTATTTCTTTATATTAGATTTTATTATGGTTTATTATGGTTTTTAGGGATTTTTAAGGTATATTATCATTTTTTGCATTCATTAGGTTATATTAGAGTTATTAGGTCTTTTAGGTAATATAGCGTGTTTTAATTATTTGTGATCGTTTTTTATTGTTTGTGTGCATTTTTGGGGTTTATTAGGTTATATTAGATTTTATCAGGGTTTCTAGGGATTTTTAAGGAATACTAGCATTTTTTCTTTATTAGGGTTTTAGGGTTTTATTAGGGGTTATTATGATGTGTTAAGGTTTGTTAGGGTTGAGTAGGGTTTATTCGGGTTTGTTTATGGTTTATTAGGGCTTTTTAGGGTTTATTAAGGTTTATTAGTGTTTATTAGTGTCTATTAGGGTTGGTTAGGGTTGTTTAGGTTTCCTTAACGTGTTTTTAGGGTTTATTAGGTTTTATTATCATTTATTAGGGTTTATTAGGTATTTTTTTGGTTTTATTTGGGTTGAGTAGATTTTCTTAGGATTTTAGGGATTATATGGTGTTTTTTGGGATTATAAGAGTTTATTAGGGGTTTATTAGGGTTTAATTTTTTATATAATGGTATACTAGGGTTTAATATTTTTGAGGGTTTAAAAGCATCTTTAGGGTTTCTGTATCATTTTTTAGGTTTGTGTAGCATTGTTAGAGTTTATGTAGCATTTTTAGTGTTTATGTAGCGTTTTAGCTTTTAGTTAGCGATTTTAAATTTTATGTATCATTTTTAGGGTTTATGTAAGCTTTTTTAGGGTTTATGTAGCGTGTTTGGGGTTTAGGTTTATGTAGTGATTTTTGGGTTTATGTAGCGTTTTTGTTTTTATGTTGCATTTTTTAGGTTTATGTTGCGCGGTTTATGTTGCATTTTTAGGGTTTATGTAACATTTTTTGGGGTTTTTTATCTATTTGTTGCCTTTTTTAGGTTTTTAATGGTTGTTTATGATTTGTAGTGGTTTTTTGGGGGTTTTAAGGGTTTATTTGATTTTTTGGGATTGATAGGGGTTGTTATTGTTTTTACTATGTTTTAGGGTTTGTTTGGGTATTGTAGCGGTTTTTTGGGTTTATGTAATTTGCTTTAGCATTTTTTGGGTTCTTTATGATTTTTAGTGTTCTTTAGAGTTTATTATGGTTCTTTAGGATTTATTAGGGTTCTTTATGGTTTATTAATGTTTTTTAGGATTTGTTATGGTTTATTAGAATTTTTTATTGTATATTTGGTTTTTATTGGGCTTCTATGGGCATTGATAGCTTTTTCTAGGGTTTATCAACCTTTTTTAGGGTTATTTAGGATTTATTAGGGTTTCTTAGGGTTTATTTTATTTATTAGGGTTTATTAACGTGTATTTGTGTTTATTACGATTTATTAGGGTTTATTATGATTTTTTAGGGTTTATTGCTGTTTATTAGGTGTTTTTTATGGTTTGTTTCGGTTTGTTATGATTTATTTGGCATTGTTAGGATTTGTTACGATTTATTTGGGGTTGTTACGATTTATTATGGGGTTATTAGGGTTTATTAGTGGGTTTTAGGGTTTTATAGGCTATTATTTGGCGGGTTTTTTAGTATTTTGTCAGGTTTGTTAGGGTTTTTAGTGATTATTAGGATTTATTATGATTTGATAGTATTTTTTATTATATATTAGGGGGTTTAGGGCTTTTATAGCATTTATTAGAGTCTAATCGGGGTTTTAGGGTTTATTACATGTTATTATGATTTATTAGTGTTTATTATGGTTTTAGGGTTTAATAGTGGGTTTCAGGTGTTATTTGGGTTTATTAGTGGTTATTTGGTGTTATTAGTGGTTGTTAGGGTTTGTTAGGTTTTGTTAGGGTTTGTTAGGATGTGTGTTATTTTATTATCACACACATTATTATTATCATTATTATCATTATCATTATTATCATTATCATTATTATAATTATCATTATTTTTATTACTATTATTATTATTATCATCACATGCTAATACAGATGCACATGCGTTATTATTTATTATTTATTTCCTTGCACGTGCATATGTTGTTGTTGTTATTATTGTTATTATTATTAATACTACTATTGTTGTTATTATTATCATCACATGCAAATTCACATGCACGTCCCTTATTATTTATTACCATGCACGCGTGCACACAATGCACCTACATTATTCAATTATCCCATGCATTTTTATTGTTATTGTTATTATTACTATCATTGTTATTATTGTTATTATCATCACATGAAAATGAAAATGCACGTGCATTATTATTTATTACCATACATGCGCACATTTAATACATGTGTGTTATTCTATTATTACATGTGATATTATTATTAATATTACTATTATTGTTATTATTATCATCACGTGCACTTTGAGTTATTATTTATTATCATGCACTGCACATGCAATGTACATGCGTTATTCTATTATCACATGCGTTGTTGTTATTAATAATAATAATAATGTTATTATTATTATTATTATTATTATTATTATTATTATTATTATTATTATCTCAGGAACATGCACATGAACATGCACGTGCATTATTATTTATTTTTTGTTACCATGAACATGCACATGCAATGCACACACATTATTTTATTATCACATACGTCGTTATTCTTTTTATTATTATTATTATTGTGATTGTTGTTGTTGTTGTTGTTGTTTTTGTTGTTATTGTTATTATCATCACATGCAAATGCACATGAAAATACATAAACACGCACATTCAATCCATGTGCGTTATTCTACTATCACATGTGTTGTTATTATTATTATTATTATTAGCATCATCGTCATCATCATCATCATCATCACATGCAAATGCAATGCACGTGTGTTATTATTTATTACCATACACGTGCACACGTAATGCACATGCAATGTTCTATTATCACATGCATCGGTACTACTACTGTTATCACCACCACTACTACTGCTGTTATTATTATTATCATCACATTCAAATGCAGATGCATGTGTATTATTATTTATTATTTATTACCATGCACGTGCATATGCAATGCACTTGTATTATTCTTTTATTATTATTATTATTATTATTATTATTATTATTATCACAGTTATTATTATTATTATTATTATTATCATTATCATTGTTATTATCATTATCACATGCAAATCCACATGCATCTGCGTTGTTATTTACTATTTATTACCATGCACATGCATGCGTTGTTATTATTATTATTATTACAATTAGTATTATTAAAATTATTTTCAAATGTAAATGCACATGAAAATGCATGTGCCTTCTTATTTACTATTATTTATTTATTATTTACTACTATGCACGCCCACATGCAATACACTTGTGTTATTCTATTATTATTATTGTTGTTGGTGTTGTTGTTGTTTGTATCATCAAATACAAATGCACATGCATGTGCGTTGTTATTTATTATTTATTACTATGCACGTTCATGCGTCATAATCATTATCATTGCATGTAAATGAATATACACATGCGTTATTATATATTATTTATTACCATGGACATGAAAATACAATGCACTTGTGTTATTCTATTATCACAAGTGTAATTACTATTTATTCTAATGCACGTGCACATGCAATGCACTTGTATTATTCTTTTATTATTATTATTATTATTATTATTATTATTATTATTATTGTCACCATTATTATTATTATTATTATTATTATTATTATTATTACCATTATCATTATTATTATCATTAGCACTTGCAAATCCACATGCGTGTGCATTGTTATTTATTATTTATTACCATGCATGTGTATGCGTTATTATTATTATTATTATTATTATTACAATTAGTATTATTAATATTATTATCATTTGTAAATGCACATGCACATGTATTTGCGTTCTTATTTACCATTATTTATTCATTATTTACTACTATGAACGTGCACATGCGATGGACTTGTGTTATTCAATTATTATTGTTGTTGTTGTTGTTGTTGTTTGTATCATCAAATACAAATTCACATGCACGTGCATTGTTATTTATTACTTATTACCATGCACGTGCATGCATCATTACAATTATCAATTCATGTAAATTCACATACATGTGTGTTTTTATATATTATTTGTTACCATGCACATGAAAATGCAATGCACTTGCGTGATTCTGTTAACACATGTCTTATTATTATTTATTCTCATGCATGTGCACATGCAATGCCCTTGAATTATTCTATTATCAGATGTGTTATTATTTATTATTTATTATCATTCACACGAAAATGAACATTCATGTGGACTTGGTTATTATTTATTGTTTATTACCATGCACTTGCAAATGCACATGCACATTCACATGCACATGCACTTGGATGTGCGTTATTATTTATTATCATTCACATGCACATGCACATACACATGCAATTCACTTGTGTTATTATTTATTATTTATTATCATTCACATGAAAATGCGCATGCATATGCACATGCACGTGCATTATGATTTTTTATTTAAACCATGCACATGCATATGCACATGCACGTGTGTTATTACTACTACTATTATTAGGGGTGTTTTTAGGGTTTACTATCATTTTTTAGGATTTTTAGGTGTTATTAACATTTATTATGGTTTGTTAGGGTTTTAGAATTTTTAATGGTATATTAGCGGTTTTTAGGGTTTGGTGGGGGTTATTAGGATTTTATTAGGGTTTATTATGGTGTGTCAAGGTTTATTAGGGTTTATTAGGTATTTTTAGGGTTTTATTAGGATTGGGATGGGTTTATTAGGGTATATTATGGTATATCATGGTATATTATGGTTATTTGGGTATGTTTAGGATTTATTAGGGTTTATTATGGTTCATTATGGTTTATTAATTTTTAAGAGGGTATATTAGGGTTTTTTAGTGTTTAGTAGTGTTTATTCAGGTTTATTACCACTTTTAAGTGTTGTTAGGTTTTATTATCATTTATTAGGGGTTTTAGAGATTTTTATTGTTATATTTTCATTTTTTAGGGTTTAGTGGGGTTTATTATGGTTTATTATGGTGTGTTAAGCTTCATTTGGATTGAGTAGGTATTTTTTGGGTTTTATTAGGGTCGAGTCGGTATCTTTAAGGTTTTATTAGGGTTGAGTACAGTTCATTAGGGTTTGTTATGACTTTTTAGGTTTTATTAGCGTGTTTTTAGTGTCTGTGAGGATTTTTAATGGTTTATTAGCTTTTATTTGAATTTATTATGGTTTATTAGGGTTTTTAGGGATTTTTAGTGGTTTGTTAGATTTTTTTGGTTATTGTGGTTTAGTTGGGTTTTATTAGGTTTTGTTATGGTGTGTCAAGGTTGATTAGGGTTGAGAAGATATTTTTAGAGGTTTATTAGGGTTTTATTATGGTTTATTCATTTTTATTAGGGTTAATTAGGGATTTTTAGGGTTTATTAGTGTTTATTAGGGGTTTATTATTTTTTTTGTTTTATTTGGTTATATTAGTGTTTGTTAGGTCTTTTTAGATAATATAGCGTGTTTTTATTGTTTTTGAGAATTTTGTTTTGTTTGTGAGTGTTTTAGGGTTTCTTCGGTTATATTAGAGTTTATTATGGTTTATTAGGGTTTCTAGGGATTTTTAAGGTATATTAGCGTTTTTTGTCTTTATTAGTTTATATTAGTGTTTTTAGGTTTTTTAGGTAATATAGTACATTTTTATTGTTTGCGATCATTTTTTTGTTGTTTGTGTGTGTTTTTAGGGTTTATTTGGTTATATTAGAGTTTATCAGGGTTTCTAGAGATTTTTTACGGTATACTAGAATTTTTTTATTCTTTATTAGGGTTTTGTAGGGTTTTATTAGGGGTTATTATGGTGTGTTAAGGTTTGTTAGGGTGGAGTAGGGTTTATTTGGTTTTATTTATGGTTTATTAGGGATTCTTAGGGTTTTTTGGGGGTTTATTAGGGTTTATTAGTGTTTATTAGTGTCTATTAGGGTTGGTTAGGGTTGTTTAGGTTTTCTTAATGTGTTTTTAGTGTTTATTACGTTTTATTTTCATTTATTAGGGTTTATTAGGTATTTTTGAGGTTTTATTAGGGTTGAGTAGTGTTTCATAGGATTTTAGGGATTATATGGTGTTTTTTAGGATTATTAGAGTTTATTAGGGGTTTATTAGGGTTTAATTATTTACATTATGGTATATTAGGGTTTAATGTTTTTTAGGGTTTTAAAGCGTCTTTAGGGTTTTTGTAGCCTTTTTTAGGGTTTGTGTAGCATTGTTAGAGTTTTTGTAGCATTTTTAGTGTTTATTAAGAGTTTTTAGGGTTTAGTTAGCAGTTTTAGATTTTATGTATCTTTTTTACGGTTTATGTGTTGTTTTTAGGGTTTATGTAGTGTGTTTTGGGTTTAGGTTTTAAGTAGCATTTTTAGGGTTTATGTTGCGTTTTATGGGTTTATGTAGCCTTTTTAGGGGTAATGTAACATTTATGTTGCATTTTTTAGGGTTTATGTAACGTTTTTAGGGTTCATGGTGTGTTTTTAGGGTTTATATTGCATTTTTAGCTTTTATGTAGCGTTTTTTAAGGTTTATGTTGCGTTTTTAGGGTTTCTGTTGTGTTTTTTGGGGTTTATGTTATAGTTCTAGAGTTTATGTAGTGATTTTAGGGTTTATGTAGCGTTTTTTGGGTTTATGTGGAGTTTTTTGGTTTATGTTGTGTTTTTAGGGGTTTTGTTGCATTTTTTTTGGTTTATGTAACATTTTTAGGGTTTATGTATCTATTTGAAGCCTTTTTCTGGGTTTTAATGGTTGTTTCTGGTTTGTAGTGTTTTTTAGGGTTTTTAAGGGTTTTTAACTGGTGTTTATGGTTTTTTATGGTATCTGATGGCTTTTTAATTGTTTTTGGGGGGGTTTTATGGGTTTATTTGTTTTTTGAGATTGATAGGGGTTGTTAGGGTTTTTAGTGTGTTTTAGGGTTTGTTTGGGTATTATAGAGGTTTTTAGGGTTTATATAATGCATTGTAGCATTTTTTGGGGTCTTTAGGGTTTTTAGTGTTCCTTAGAGTTTAATATGGTTCTTTATGGTTCTTTAGGGTTTATTAGTGTTCTTTAGGATTTGTTATAGTTTATTAGCATTTTTTTGTATATTAGGGTTTTATTGGGCTTTTGTATGGATTAATAACTTTTTCTGTGGTTTATCATCCTTTTTTAGGGTTATTTTGAATTTATTAGGGGTTTATTAGGGTTTATTTTATTTATTAGAGTTTAGTAACATGTATTTGGGTTTATTACGATTTATTAGGGTTTATTATGCTTTTTAGGGTTTATTGCGGTTTATTAGGGGTTTGTTATGGTTTGTTTTTGTTTTTACGATTCATTTGGTGTTGTTAGGATTTGTTACAAATTATTTGGGGTTTTTAGGGTTTTTTACGATTTATTTTGGGGTTATTAGGGTTTGTTAGGGTTTATTGGTGAGTTGTACGGTTTTGTAGGCTATTATTTGGAGGTTTTTGTAGCGTTTTGTTGGGTTTGTTTGGGTTGTTAGAGATTATTAGGGTTTATTATGGTTTAATAATATTTTTTATTGTATATTAGGGGTTTTAGGTCTTTTATAGTGGTTATTAGGGTCTAATAGAGTTTGATAGGGTTTATTACAGTTTATTACGATTTATTAGGGTTTATTAGGGTTTTTAGGGTTTAATAGTGGGTCTTAGGGGTTATTAGGGTTTATTAGTGGTTTTTATGGATTATTAGTGGTTTTTAGGGTTTGTTAGGTTTTGTTAGGGTTTTTAGGGTTTGTTACGGTTTGTTTGAGTTGTTGGGTGTTTTATGCGTTTTTTTGGGTTTTATGAGTGTGTTTGTATTTTTTATGCTTTGTTAGGGTTATTTTAGCATTTTTTGGGGTTTTATAGCATTTTGTGGGTTTTGAAGAACTTTTTGGGTTTTTGTAGCAATTGATAGGATTTTTGTAGTGTTGTTAGTGGTTTTAGTCGGGATACCCCGATTTGTTAACATTCAAACAAGTATAACTTCTGATCCGGATGTCTGTTAGGCTTGTACCACATATCATATCAAAAACTGTTTCACTTTCTTCGATTGGACTGGTTGTGGAGTTGAAACGGGCTTCTAGATTAAAAGTTATAGTCATTTTAACATTCTATGTCTTTTCCAATACACATATATATCTATTTATTCGTAAATATATATGTGTTTGTGTGTGTGTGTGTGTTTGTGTGTGTGTGTGTGTCTGTCTGTCTGTGTGTGTGTGTGTGTGCATGTTGTGTAAATATATATATATATATATATATATATATATTTACTTATTATATTATAAACACACATAAAAAATATATTTTATAAATTTATTTAAAACTAATCTTATAAATATATATTAATATAAAAATAAATATGTGGATAAAAAACATATTAATATAAATATATATTAATATAAGAATGAATATATATGTATACTAATATATGAATAAATATATATATATTAATATAACTAAATATATTTATATTAATATGAATATATTTTAATATATGAATAAATATAACTATATATATAAATAAATAGATATATCATTAAATAGAGAAAAAAATGAAATGGCTTAGAGCAAAAGGTGCATGCATGCAAGTGGGTGTTCACGGGTTTAGTGGGGTTTATTATGATTTGTTACGGTGTGTTAAGGTTTATTAGGGTTGAGTAGGTATTTTTAGGGTTTTATTAGGGTTGAATAGGCATCTTTAGGGTTTTATTAGGGTTTATTGGGGTTGAGTAGGGTTTATTATGGTCTGTTAGGGATTTTTAGGGTTTACTAGGGTTTGTTACTATTTTTGTTAGGGTATATGAGTGTTTATTTAGTTTTTGTTAATATATATGAGCGGTTGTTAGGAATTTTTATGTTTTATTAGCGTGTTTTTAGAGTTTGTGAGCATTTTTTATGGTTTATTAGGTTTTATTATAATTTATTATGGTTTATTAGGTTTTCTAGAGCTTTTTAATGGTTTGTTTGTTTTTCTTTTTGTTTATTGGGGTTTAGTTGGGTTTTATTATGTTTTATTATGGTGTGTCAATGTTTATTAGGGTTGAGAAGGTATTTTTAGGGTTTTATTAGGGTTTATTAGTTTTTATTAGGGTTTATTAGGCATTTTTAGGGTTTATTAGGGTTTGTTAGGGGGTTATTAGTTTTTTTGTTTTATTAGGTTATATTAGTGTTTGTTAGGTCTTTTTTGATAATATAGCATGTTTTTATTGATTGTGAGCATTTTTTTTGTGAGTTTTTTTAGGGTTTCTTGGGTTATAATAGAGTTTATTATGGTTTATTAGGGTTTCTTAGGTTATATTAGAGTTTATTATGGCTTATTAGGGTTTTTAGGGATTTTTAAGGTATATTAGTGGTTTTTGTTTTTATTAGGTTATATCAGTGTTTTTAGGTCTTTTTAGGTAATATAGCGCGTTTTTATTATTTGTGATCATTTTTTTATTGTTTGTTATAGTTTTAGGGTTTATTAGGTTATATTAGATTTTATCAGGGTTTTAGGGATTTTTTTAGGTATTCTAGCGTTTTTTTATTTATTAGGGTTTTGTATGGTTTTATTAGGGTTTATTATGGTGTGTTAAGGTTTGTTAGAGATTATGTAGGGTGTTTAGGGTTGAGTAGAGTTTCTTAAGGTTTTTAGGGATTATAAGGTGTTTTTAGGGATTATTAGAGTCTATTAGGGTTTATTAGGGTTTAATTTTTTATATTATGGTATATTAGGGTTTAATATTTTTTGAGGGTTTTGAAGTGTCTTTAGGGGTTTTGTAGCATTTTTACAGTTTGTATAGCATTGTTAGAGTTTATGTAGCATTTTTAGTATTTATGTAGCATTTTTAGGGTTTAGTTAGTGGTTTTAGATTTTATGTATCATTTTTAGGGTTTATGTAACATTTTTAGGGTTTATGTAGCGTGTTTAGGGTTTAGGTTTTATGTAGCGTGTTTTAGGGTTTATGTTGCATTTTCTGGTTTTATGTAGCATTTTTAGGGGTGATGTAGCGTTTATGTTGCATTTTTAGGGTTTATGTAACGTTTTTAGGGTTTATGAAGTGTTTTCAAGGTTTATATTATGTTTTTAGGTTTTATATAGTGTTTTTTAATGTTTATTTTGCGTTTTTTAGGGTTTATGTTGTGTTTTTTAGGGTTTTATGTTACAGTTCTAGGGTTTATGTAGTGAATTTAGGGTTTATGTAGCGTTTTTGGGTTTTTTTGCGTTTTTTTATTTATATTGCATTTTTAGAGTTTTTGTGGTATTTTTTAGGGTTTATGTAACATTTTTAGGGTTTATGTATCTATTTGAAGCCTTTTAGGGTATTATTGTTTGTTTAGGGTTTGTAGTGTTTTTTAGGGTTTTTGAGGTTTGTTAATGGGTGTTTATGGTTTTTTGTTGTATCTGATGGCTTTTTAATGGTTTTGGGGGGGTTTTATGGGTTTATTTGGTTTTTGGGATTGATAGGGGTTGTTAGGGTTTTTTAGTGTGTTTTAGGGTTTGTTTGGGTATTGTAGCAGTTTTTAGGGTTTATATAATTTGTTTTAGATTTTTTTGGGTTCTTTAGGGTTTTTTCATGTTCTTTATAGTTTAATATGGTTCTTTAGGGTTTATTGAGCTTCTTTAGGTTTTATTAGTGTTCTTTAGGATTTGTTACAGTTTATTAGCATTTTTTATTGTATATTAGGGTTTTATTGGGCTTTTGTAGTTATTAATAGATTTTTCAAGGGTTTATCAGCCTTTTTTAGGGTTATCTAGGATTTATTAGGGTTTGTTTTATTTATTAGGGTTTAGTAACATGTATTTGGGTTTATTACGATTTATTAGGGTTTATTATGATTTGTTAGGGTTTATTGGGGTTTATTATAGGTTTGTTATGGTTTGTTTCAGTTTGTTACGATTTATTTGGCGTTTTTAGGATTTATTACAATTTATTTGGTGTTGTTAGGGTTTGTTACGACTTATTTTGGGGTTATTAGGGTTTATTAGGGTTTATTAGTGGGTTATAGGGTTTTATAGGCTATTATTTGGAGATTTTTGTAGCATTTTGTCGGGTTTGTTAGGGTTTTTAATGATTATTAGGGTTTATTATGTTTTAATGGTGTTTTTTATTGTATATTAGGGGTTTGGGGGCTTTTTAGCATTTATTAGGGTCTAATAGAGTGTGTTTGGGTTTATTATAGTTTATTACATTCTATTTGTGTTTATTAGGTTTTTTAGGGTTTAATAGTGGGTTTTATGGGTTATTAGGGTTTATTAGGGGTTCTTAGGGGTTCTTAGTGGTTGTTATTGTTTGTTAGGTTTTGTTAGGGTTTTTAGGGTTTGTTATGGTTTGTTTGAGTTGTTTGGGGTTTTATAAAAAAAATTGGGTTTTATGGGTGTGTTTGGATTTTTTCTGCTTTTTTAGGGTTATTTTAGTGTTTTTTGGTGTTTTGTTGCATTTTGTAGGTTTTGAATCATTTTTGTAGGGTTTTTAGCATTTTTTCGGGTTTTTGTAGCGTTGTTAGATTTTATGTAGCATTTTTAGTGTTTATGTCACATTTTTAGGATTTAGTGAGCGGTTTTAGATTTTATGTATCATTTTTAGGGTTTATGTAACGTTTTTAGGGTTTATGTAGCGTGTTTAGGGTTTAGGTTTTACGTAGAATTTTTAGGGTTTATGTTGTATTTTCTGGGTTTATGTAGAATTTTTAGGGGTGATGTAGCATTTATGCTGCATTTTTAGGGTTTATGTAATGTTTTAGGGTTCATGTAGTGTCTTTAGGGTTTATATTGTGTTTTTAGGTTTTATGTAGCATTTTTTAATGTTTATGATGCGTTTTTAGTGTTTATGTTGTGTTTTTAGGGTGTATGTTATAGTTCTAGGGTTTATGTAGTGCTTTTAGGGTTTATGTAGTGTTTTTGGGTTTATGATGCGTTTTTTGGTTTATGTTGCATTTTTAGGGTTTTTGTTTCATTTTCTAGGGTTTAATATAACGTTTTTAGGGATTATGTATCTAGTTGAAGCCTTTTTTAGGGGTTTAAGGGTTGTTTATGGTTTGTAGTGTTTTTTAGGGTTATTAAGGTTTGTTAACGGGTGTTTATGGGTTTTTATGGTATCTGATGGCTTTTTATTGGTTTTTGGGGGGTTTTATGGGCTTATTTGTTCTTTGGGGATTTATTGGGGTTGTTAGGGTTTTTAGTGTGTTTTAGGGTTTGTTTGGGTATTATAGTGGTTTTTAGGGTTTATATAATGTGTTTTAGCATTTTTGTGGGCTCTTTAGGGTATTTTAGTGTTCTTTAGAGTTTAATATCGTTCTTTAGGGTTTATTATGGTTCTTTAGGGTTTATTAGTGTTCTTTAGTATTTGTTAGAGTTTATTAGCATTTTTTATTGTAAATTAGGGTTTTATTGGGCTTTTGTAGGCATTAATAGCTTTTTCTAGGGTTTATCAACCTTTTTAGTGTTATTTAGGATTTATTAGGGTTTATTAGGGGTTTTTTTATTTATTAGGGTTTAGTAATGTGTATTTGGGTTTATTTCAATTTATTAGGGTTTTTTACGATTTGTTAGGGTTTATTGGGGTTTATTTGGGGTCTGTTACGGTTTGTTTCAGTTTGCTATGATTTATTTGGAGTTGTTAGGATTTTGTTACAATTTATTTGGGGTTTTTAGGGTTTGTTACGATTTATTTTGGGGTTTTTAGGGTTTTTAGGGTTTATTAGTGGGTTGTAGGGTTTTCTAGGCTATTATTTGGAGATTTTTGTAACGTTTTGTCGTGTTTGTTAGGGTTTTTAGTTATTATTAGGGTTGGTTAAGGTTTTGGTAGGCATTTTTAGGCATTTTTGGGTTTTTTTTGAGTTTTTAGTCATTTTTAGGGTTTTTAGGGTTTTTTAGGGTTTTTTGATGTTTTTTTGAGGTTTTTAGGGTTTTTTAGGTTTTTTTCTATTTTTTTGGTTTTTGCAGTTTTAGGGGTTTTAGAGTTTTTTAGGGTTTTTTAGGATTTTTAGGGTATTTATTGTTATTTAGTGTTTTTTGGGTTTTTTGGGTTTTTATGGTTTTTTAGGGTTTTGTTAGGTTTTGTCGGGTTTGTTAGGTTTTTTTGTGAATATTTTCATTTTTAATGGTTTAATAGCATTTTTGTTGTATATTGGGGTTTTTAGGTATTTTTTAGCTTTTATTGGGGTCTAATAGTGTTTTTATGGTTTATTATGATTTATTAGTGTTTATTAGGGTTTTGTAGTGGCCTTTAGGGTTTACTAGGGTTTATTATAGTTTATTATTGGTTGGTAGGGTTTGTTTGGATTTATTAGTTCTTATTAGAGTGATTTAGGGTGTCTAAGGGGTTCTTAAGTTTTCTAAGGGTGTGTTAGGGTTTCTAATGGTGTGTTATGGTTTTTATGCATGGGTTAGGGTTTATAAGGGTGTGCTATGGTTTCTAAGGGTTTCTAAGGTTGTGTTAGGGTTTCTATGGGTGCGTTGGGGTTTCTAAGGGTGTTCTAGGGTTTCTTAGGTTGTGTTAGGGTTTCTAAGGGTGTGTGAGGGTTTCTAATGGTGTGTTAGTGTTTCTTAGGTTTGCTTAGGGTTTTGTTGGGGTTTTTAGGGGTTTTAGGGTTAGGGTAGGGTTTCTAATGGTTTCTTAGGGGTTTTTAGGGTTTCTTAGAGGTTTTTGTGTTTATTGGGGTTTCTTAGTGCTTCTTGGGATTTGTTAGGGCTTGTTAGAGTTTGTTAGGGTTTTTTAGGGTTTGTTAGGTTTTTAGAGTTTTTTGGGGTTTTTTGGGGTTTGTTTGTATTTGTTATGGTATGTTAGGGTTTTTTAGGGTTTATTAGTGTTTTTTAGGGTTTGTTATGGTTTTTTAGGGTTTCTCATGTTTTTTAATGGTTTTAATGTATTATAGTGTTTATGGGGTTATTCATGGTTTGTTAGGGTTATTTAGTTTTTCATGGTTTTCACATATTGGTAGAGATAGTCGCAAGCTTCAATTTGATATGTGGTAGATGTGAAAGAGACACCTAGAGTAGATGTTATAGTCATTTGGAGGACTTAAGGACCTTTTGGGTCTTTATGAATGTGATAAGGTTTTCTTATTGGTCAGAGATGTGTAGATCTAGTCGAAAGCATCGATTTGGTATATGCTAGAGGCAAAACGGACTCTCGGAGTAGAAGTTATGGTCTTTTGGGGGGATTAAGTACATTTTTGGGCCTTAAAGGATGTGAGAAGGTGATTTAGTGGTTATAGGAGTATAGGTCTAGTCTCAAGATTCAATTTGATATGTGGTAGAGGCAAAACGGACACCCATAGAAGAATTTATTGCAAAACGGACACCAAAAGCGAATCTTTTGACCATCCAAAGGGGTTTTGGGACTTTTGGGGGGTTGAAAAATGTCATAAATGGTTCCAGTGGTTACTAGAGTATGTATCTTTTCACAATAATCGATTTGATATGTGGTAGATCCAATATGAACACACGTAGGAGAAGTTATTGTCGTTTTAAATTGAGCAACACTCTCAGCGCCTAAAAACCTAAGAAACCAGTAACTCACTATAATGGGCATAAATTCTCCTTTGGGTGTCCGTATTAGCACTGTGACTAGTAAAATCGAAGCTCATGATATGAGTGAGGACCAAGTCTAATTGAAACTGTGAGAAGATCAAAGAAATAGAAGATATATTAGTTATACCACTCCAAAAAAAGTCCAACTTCAAAGGGCCATAACTTTCACTCTAGTTGTCCGTTTGAGCTCTACCACATATAAAATCGAAGGCAGCGAAGAGATCCATGTAGAAGGATAACCTGAAAAAGTTGAAATCATGTTTTGGATCCTAAAATCCCAAAAACCCATCAAAAGTCCTCCAAAAATCCATCTCCTTGTACAGATCCCTATCAATTTTTTTTAAAACAGTTATAACTTCTAATTTGTGTGTCTGTTCGGCCTCCGAAACCTGTTTTTATTGTAGTCTGTTCCATGATATTTAGTTTGACTATTCACAGAGCGGAAATGGACACCTGAAGAAAAATTTATGCCTTTTTTAATGACTCTGTGATTTGTTAGTTTTTTCGAGACACCATTTTTGGCTCTTTTGTCCTGTCTACTGTTTTTTCAAACAGCTATAACTTATTATTACTGTTATTATTATTATTATTATTATCATCTCATGAAAATTAACATGCACGTGCATTATTATTATATTTTTATTACCATGAACGCGCACATGCAATGCACACATGTTATTTGCATTGTTATTATTACTGTTATTATTATTATTGTGGTTGTTGTTGTTGTTGTTGTTATTGTTATTATCATCACATAAAAATGCACTTCCAAATGAAAATACATGAACATTCAATGAATGTGTGTTATTCTATTATCACATGCGTTAATAATAATAATAATATTATTATTATTATTATTATATATTATTATTATTATTATTATTATTATTATTATTATTATTATTATCCTCATCATCATCACATGAAAATGCATTGCATAGAGGTTATTATTTATTACCATACACATGCACACGTAATTCACATGCAATATTCTATTATCAGACGCATTAGTAATACTACTATTATCACCACCACTACTACTATTATTACTACTACTGTTATTATTACTATCATCACATGCAAATATAGATGCACGTGCATTATTATTTATTATTTATTACCATGTACGTGCATATGCAATGCACTTTTATTATTCTTTTATTATTATTATTATTATTATTATCACTGTTTTAATTATTATCCTTATGATTATTATTATTATCATTATCATTATTATTATCATTATCATATGAAAATGCACATGCATGTGTGTTGTTATTTATTATTTAATACCATGCATGTGCATGCGTTATTATTATTATTATTATTAAAATTGGTATTATTAATATTATCATCAAATGTAAATGCACATGCACATGCATGTGCGTTCTTATTTATGATTATTTATTTATTATTTAATACTATGCACATGCACATGAAATGCACTTGCGTTATTCTATTATAATTATTATTATTGTTGTTGTTGTTGTTGTTGTTGTTTGTATCATCGAATACAAATGCACATGCATGTGAGTTGTTATTTATTATTTATTACCATGCACGTGCATGTGTCATTATCATTATCAATACATGTAGATTCACATGCAAGTGCGTTATTATAGATTATTTATTATCATGAATATGAAAATGAAATGCACTTGCATTATTCTATTATCACATGTGTTATTATTATTTATTCTCATGCACATGCACACGCAATGCAGGTGCATTATTCTATTATCACATGTGTTATTATTTATTATTTATTATCATTCATATGCAAATGCACATTCATGTGGACTTGGTTATTATTTATTTTTTATTACCATGCACATGCACATGCACTTGGATGTGCATTATTATTTATTATTTATTATCATTCACATGCACATGCACATACACATTTAATTCACATGCATTATTTTTTATAATTTATTATTTATTATCATTCACATGCAAATGTGCAGGCATATGCACATGCACGTGCATTATGATTTATTATTTAAACCATAGACATGCATATGAACATGCACGTGTGTTATTACTGTTATTATTATTAGAGGTATTTTTAGGGTTTACTAGCATTTTTTAGAATTTTTATGTGTTATTAGCATTTATTATGGTTTGTTAGGGTTTTAGGGTTTTTAATGGTATATTAACATTTTTTAGGTTTTGGTGGGGGTTATTAGGATTTTATTAGAGCTTATTATGGTGTGTTAAGGTTTATTAGTGTTTATTAGGTATTTTTAGGGTTTTATTAGGATTGAGTTTGGTTTATTAGGGTATATTCTTGTATATTGTGGTATATTTGGGTATGTTTAGGATTTATTTTTGTTTATTATCATTAATTATGGTTTATTAATTTTTAAGAGGGTATATTAGGGTTTTTTAGTTTTTAGTAGTATTTATTCGGGTTTATTAGTGCTTTTAAGCTTTGTTAGGTTTTATTAGCATTTATTAGGTGTTTTAGGTCTTTAAATGGTATATTTGCATTTTTAGGGTTTATTGGGGTTTATTATGGTTTATTATGGTGTGCTAAGGTTTATTAGGGTTGAGTAGGTATTTTTTGGGTTTTATTAGGGTTGAGTCAGTATCTTTAAGGTTTTATTAGGGTTTATTAGTGTTTGTGAGCATTTTTTTATGGTTTATTAGGTTTTATTTGAATTTATTATGGTTTATTAGGGTTTCTAGGGCTTTTTTATGGTTTGTTTGTGTTTTTTGTTTATTGAGGTTTAGTTGGGTTTTATTAGGTTTTATTATAGGGTGTAAAGGTTTATTAGGGTTGAGAAGGTATTTTTAGGGTTTTATTATGGTTTTATTAGGATTTATTTGGGATTTTTAGGGTTTGTTAGGGTTTTATTAGTTTTTTTTTTTATTATTTTATATTAGTGTTTGTTAAGTATTTTTAGTTAATATAGAGTTTTTATTGTTTGTGAGCCTTTTGTTTTTGTTTGTGATTATTTTTAGGGTTTCTTCGGTTATATTAGAGTTCATTATGGTTTATTATGCATTCTAGAGATTCTTAAGGTATATTAGTGTTTTTTGTCTTTATTTGGTTATGTTAGTGTTTTTAGGTCTTTTTAGGTAATATATCGTGTTTGTATTGTTTGTGAGCATTTTTAGGGTTTATTAGGTTATTTTAGAGTTTATCAGGGTTTGTAGGGATTTTTAAGGTATACTAGGATTTGTTTTTGTTATTAGGGTTTTGTAGGGTTTTATTAGGGGTCATTATGGTGTGTTAAGGTTTGTTAGGGTTGAGTATGGTTTATTTGGATTTATTTTTGGTTTATTATGGATTTGTAGGGGTCGTTTTGGGTTTATTATAGTTTATTAGTGTTTATTAGTGTCTATTAGGGTTGGTTAGGGTTGTTTAGGTTTTCTTAACATGTTTTTTCGGTTTATTAGGTTTTAATTTCATTTATTTGGGTTTATTAGTTATTTTTGGGGTTTTATTAGGGTTGAGTAGAGTCTCTTAGGGTTTTTAGGGATTATAAGTCATTTTTAGGGATTATTAGAGATTATTAGCGGTTTTAGGTATTATGTAGCATTTTTTAGGGTTTATGTAACGTTTTTAGGGTTTATGTAGCTTGTTTAGGGTTTAGGTTTTATGTAGCATTTTTTAGGGTTTATGTTGCATTTTTGGGGTTTATGTAGCGTTTTTAGGGGTGATTTAGTGTTTATGTTGCGTTTTCTAGGGTTTATGTAACATTTTTAGGGTTCATGTAGTGTTTTTTGGGTTTATGTTGTGTTTTAGGTTTTATGTAGCATTTTTTAATGTTTATGTTGCATTGTTTAGGGTTTATGTAGTGATTTTTGGGTTTATATTGCGTTTATTGGGATTAAGTTGATTTTTTTGTTTATGTTGTGTTTTTGGTGTTTATGTTTCATTTTTAGGGTTTATGTAACATTTTTTTGGGTTTATGTATCTATTTCTTGCCTTTTTTAGGGTTTTAATGGTTGTTTATGGTTTGTAGTGGTTTTTAGGGTTTTTAAGGGTTGTTAACGGGTGTTTATAGTTTTTATGGTATTTGATGGGTTTTCAATGGTTTTTTTGGGGGGTTTAAGGGTTTATTTGTTTTTTCGGGATTGATAGGGGTTGTTAGGGTTTTTAGCGTGTTTCAGGGTTTTTTTGGGTATTGTAGCAGGTTTTAGGGTTTATGTAATGTGTTTTAGCGTTTTTTGGGTTCTTTAGGGTTTTTAGTGTTCTTTAGAGTTTATTATGGTTCTTTAGGATTTATTAGGGTTCTCTAGTGTTTATTAGTGTTCTTTAGGATTTGTTAAGGTTTATTAGCATTTTTTATTTTATATTCAGGTTTTGTTGGCCTTTTGTAGGCATTAATAGATTTTTCTAGGGGTTATCAACCTTTTTTAGCGTTATTTAGGATTTATTAGGGTTTCTTAGGGTTTATTAACGTGTATTTGGGTTTATTACAATTTATTAGGGTTTATTATGATTTTTTAGGGTTTATTGAAGTTTATTAGGGGTTTTTTATGGTTTGTTTCATTTTTTTATGATTTATTTGGCATTGTTTGGATTTGTTACGATTTATTTGGGGTTGTTAGGGTTTGTTACGATTTATCATGGGGTTATTAGAGGTTTTAGGGTTTATTAGCGGGTTTTAGGGTTTTTTAGGCTATTATTTGGCGGGTTTTGTAGTGTTTTGTCGAGTTTGTTAGGGTTTTTAGTGATTATTAAGATTTACTGTGGTTCAGTAGTGTTTTTTACTGTATATTAGGGGTTTTCAGGCTTTTTATCGTTTATTAGAGTCTAATAGGGTTTTTTAGGGTTTATTACAGGTTATTTTGATTTATTAGGGTTTATTAGTGTTGTAGGGTTTAATAGTGGGTTTCAGGTGTTATTTGGGTTTATTAGTGGTTCTTAGGGGTTATTAGTGGTTGTTAGGGTTTGTTAGGTTTTGTTAGGGTTTGATTGGACTCGTGTTATTCTATTATCACACACATTATTATTATCATTATTATCATTATTATCATTATCATTATTATAATTATCATTATTATTATTACTATTATTATTATTATTATTATCGTCACATGCAAATGTAGATGCACATGCATTATTATTTATTATTTATTATTTATTATTTATTTCCATGCACGTGCAAATGTTGTTCTTGTTATTATTGTTATTATTATTATTATTATCATCACCACATGCTAATACACATGCACGTCCATTATTATTTATTACCATGCATGCGCACATGCAATGCACCTACATTATTCTATTATCACATGCATTTTTATTGTCATTATTATTATTATTATTATTGTTATTATTGTTATTATCATCAATTGCAAATGCAAATGCACGTTTGTGATTATTTATTACCATACACATTCACATTAAATACATGTGTGTTATTCTATTATCACATGCTCTATTATTATCAATATTACTATTATAGTAATTATTATCATCACGTGCGCTATGAGTTATTATTTATTATCATGCACTGCACATGCAATGCACGTGCGTTATTCTATTATCACAAGCATTGTTGTTGTTGTTATTATTTTCATTATTAATGTTATTATTATTATTATCATCATCATCTCATGGGAATGCACGTGAATTATTATTTATTTTTTATTACCATGCACGTGCACATGAAATGGACACACGTTATTTTTTTATCACATACATTGTTATTCTTATTGTTATTATTATTATTATGGTTGTTGTTGTTGTTGTTGTTGTTGTTCTTATTATGATCACATGAAAATGCACATGCAAATACATAAACACGCACATTCAATGCACGTGCGCTATTCTATTATCACATGCATTTTTATTAATAATAATAATAATAATAATAATAATAATATCATCGTCATCATGATCACATGAAAATTCAATGCACACGCGTAATTATTTATTACCATACACGTGCACACGTAATGCGCTTGAAATATTCTATTGTCACATGCATTGGTACTACTACCATTGTCACTACTACTACTACTGCTATTATTATTATTATTATCATCACATGCAAATGCAGATGCACGTGCATTATTATTTATTATTTATTACCAAGCACGTGCATATGCAATGCACTTGTATTATTCTTTTATTATTATTATTATTATTATTATTATTATCATAAAAGTTTTATTATTATTATTATTATCATTATCATTATTATTATCATTATCACATGCAAATCCACATGCATGTGCATTGTTATTTATTATTTATTACCATACAGGTGCATGTGTTATTATTATTATTATTACAATTAGTATTATTAATATTATTATCAAATGTAAAGGCACATGCACATGCATGTGCGTTCTTATTTACCATTATTTATTTATTATTTACTATTATGCACATGCACATGAAATACACTTGCATTGTCCTATTATTATTATCATTATTATTATTATTATTATTGTCTGTATCGTCAAATACAAATCCACATGCACATGTGTTGTTATTTATTATTTATTACCACGCGTGTGCATGCTTCATTATCATTATCATTACATGTAAATGCACATACAATGCATTGTTTTATATTATTTATTACCAAACACATGAAAATGCAATGCACTTGCATTATTATATTATCACATGTGTTATTATTATTTATTCCCATGCACGTGCACATGCAATGCACTTGCGTTATTCTATTATCACATGTGTTATTATTTATTATTTATGATCATTCACATGAAAATGCACATTCATGTGGAATTTGTTATTATTTATTGTTTATTACCATGCACATGCACATGCACATGCGCATGCACCTGGATGTGCGTTATTATTTATTATTTATTATCATTCACATGCACATTCACATACACATGCAATTCACATGTGTTATTATTTATAATTTATTATTTATTATCATTCACATGCAAATGTGCATGCAAATTCAGATGCACGTGCATTATGATTTATTATTTAAACCATGCACAAGAATATGCACATGCACCTATGTTATTACTACTATTATTATTAGAGATATTTTTAGGGTATAGTATCATTTTTTAGGATTTTTAGGTGTTGTTAACATTTATTATGGTTTCTTAGGGTTTTAGGATTTTTAATGGTATATTAGCCTTTTTTAGGGTTTGGTGGGGGTTATTAGGATTTTATTAGGGTTTATTATGATGTGTCAAGGTTTATTAGGGTTTATTAGGTATTTTTAGGCATTTATTAGGATTGACTTGGGTTTATTAGTGTATATTATGGTATATTATGGTATATTTGGGTATGATTAGGATTTATTAGGGGTTATTATGGTTCATTATGGTTTATTAATTTTTAAGAGGGTATATTAGGGTTTTTTATTGTTTAGTAGTGTTTATTCAGGTTTATTAGCACTTTAATGCTTTGTTAGGTTTTATTAGCATTTATTATGGGTTTTAGGGTCTTTTAATGGTATATTTTCGTTTTTAGGGTTTAGTGGGGTTTATTATGGTTTATTATGGTGTGTTAAGGTTTATTAGGGTTGAGTAGGTATTTTTAGGGTTTTATTAGGGTTGAGTCGGTATTTTTAAGGTTTTATTGGGGATTATTAGGGTTGAGTATAGTTTATTAGGGTTTGTCAGGGATTTTTAGGGTTTACTAGGGCTTGTTAGTGTTTTTATTAGGGTATATGTGTAACACTCCAAGCTTTCACGGTATGCTTCTCTTTGAATAATACAATAGCATTTGTTATACGCAACTTCGAGTTCTAACACACCGTGACCAATTAAAGTAGCTGTTATGAATAGTAATACCCACTTTTTGAAATATTATAAATTTTATCATTCAAAAATGGACTTCATATTTGGATTCGGAATATCGAAATTATCCTAGGGTGAATTTTTGGTATTTTTCTGAAAACTTTCAATTTTTGATGAATTGTGAAAAAACACTGAGTTATGGTTTAAAAACGAATTTTTATTTAAATAATTATTTATTTTATTTAAATTTAATTAAGGTCAAAATAGATACATAATACCTATATAAGTTCAATGTAATTTATTGAAGTTAGTTTAGAATAATTGTAGAAATATAAAAAAATTATTGAACTTTTCACCGTCTTTTACCCACCTCCTAGGAGAATTTGGAAATTCACGTAAAACTTAATTTTACCGCTTCTGTGAGTGGAATTTCTAAAATACGAGAGACATGGTTAATATCAAGTATGAAAATGTTGTTTAATGAGATGAAAATAATTTTTGGTGAATAACAACTTTTTATTTTTATTTACCACGGTAAAAAGTAAATAGGGTAATTAAGAGTAAAAATGATATTAATATTACCCTAACACATGTCCTAATTATATTTTACAAGTGTATATATTCTAAAGCAACCTTAGGAATAAAATATTATCATTTATTTCCACTTGGATTAGATTAGGACATTTATTATTATTTAATTCAAAGGAGAGTTAAAAGAGTTAAAATCAAAGTTTAATTACTAAAACATTTTTAATATAGGGTTATACATAAGATAAATTAGATTTTAAATATTAATTATAAAGATAAGAAGATTTCAAATATAATGGTATTTTATTTATAATTTTTCTACACTAAATAATTTATTTTATTTATGACACAATGGTGATGTAGTAATTACTGAATTAATGAAATATTAAAATAATTGATATTATAAATATCCAAATAAATGTAATTTTAAACTTTTTATGAAATATAATAATTTTATAGAATAATAGGACATGTTAATATTGATTTAATTAAATTTTTTCTAAGTAATAATGCTTTTATGATTTTCAAAAAAAACAAAATCCCAATAGTGTCAAAATTGACATAAAAGAGTTTTTAAAACAAATATTATATTATTAATTGATATTCTATTCCTAATAATCTAAATTTCGGCCAAAGGACTTATATCATGATATTTGTATCATTAATGGACCACTTGGGGGTCTATTTGAAGTTTATAGTATGTTTATTAACTATATAATATAAAAATACAAAGTGACATGGTAAATGTCAAACTAATTAACTAAGAGTTAAAACTAAAAGATAAGGTTAATATAATGACCCAAACATGTCTAAAATATATTGGTTGAAAGGATTTCGAACCATAACCACCTTATACATTAAATAATCTAGTTTGGAGCCATTATAAACTGAATATAAATTTATTATAAAATAATACTTTAAGTTTTTTCTAAAGAGCCCCTCCTCCCCCTTATAAAAGGACACCACTTCTAACCAATTCATCACACCTCTCAAGCCTTTTGGCTCGTCCAAACTCTGCCTAATTAAGCTACCTATTTCCCTATACTCCTCCTAGAAGCCTTACCTTAGGCATAAGGCACTTCAAGTGACCTTTTTGGTTCAAACCAAAGCGAGTTACCCAAATTAAAGGTAAAGATTTCTCTTAGCTTCTTTTCTTTTATTTTACTTTTCCAACCCCTAAAATATTATTATAATTTTATTTTGTAAAAAAACCAGTATCCTAAATATACTAGGATATTGTTATGATAAGTATTCAAACTACACTTACACACACCTCCATCTAATGGGTGAAGAACATAATGTTTCTGTGGATGGAAACCAAATGCCTCACGAAATGATGATTGTTCAATTATCTCCTACCGCCTCTCATGGTGGCCATTATGATGGAACTATAATTAAATATGTTATTAATGATATTTATTTTATATATAATCTTCTGTAATTCAATTTCATATCATAACATTATTCGTTTCATGTTGTATATATATACGATAATTTCATTTGAGGAAATGCCGACTACCGCCCCCTCAAAGTGATATGACTCGTTCATACCATACATGGAACGTATAAAGGAAGGTGTTAATGAACTTAAGTAACACATATAATATATTATATTATACTGTAATAATAATATACCTATGTATCATTTGGTTTAGATTCCTTTTAAATGAAAAATGAAATGGAAGTAGCATTTGTGCGTACGTACGGACTACCGTCTCCACAAACGCGATGCGATTCATTCCCCATTGTATCCATTCAAGTATAATTATAATTTGGAGATTAAAAATAATGTTTAAGGACTTGATATAATTCTGTATATGAATAATATAAAACCTATCCATAACAAACATGTCTTATTTAACAAAACATATAAAAGAAAATGAGTAAGTTAACACTCGAAACAATGATAATACTAAAATATTATTAACAAGGAAATATTAAAAGATCATATATGATATCATATTTATGATTCTTGTATAATTTAATAACAATTATTTAACTATTATAAAGGAGGTTAACCTACCCTCGACCAAGGAAAAGTACAAGGTAAGGGGTTTTTCAACTCACTCCTTATTCCCGTGAGATTTATGCCATATTGCCACTATTACCTTTTGTGTGCCCATAATTATATTCTTTGTGTGATACACTTTAATTTATGTGTATTTACATATTCATTATATGATACCTCTTTCATGAGTTGTATGTTTTGTATGTTATCAAATTGGTAAGGGTTAATTTCATAATATCTTTATTATCTGAGGTTGTTTTTACGTATCTACTGGAACATATTTATTATCAATGTGCATGTTTTATGAAAGAGTTTTCAAAGGAATTCTTTTAACTTAATTTTTACTAAAACATCATTTAAAATGTTTTAAATATTTATTCTTCTAAATATTTCTCATTAATGTCTATTTCTTCAAAATGGTTTTTATGGATTTATTTATATGGAAATGAATGTTTTTAAAATGTTAATTCCTTTCAAAAGTTTCAAAGTGGTATGGGACACTTGGATTCAAAAATGTCTTTAAATGACTTATTTTCTAAATTGTGTGATTTTTAAATGTTTTCATGAAAATGGGTATTTCTCTCAAAGAGTTTTACAAATCATTTTCATCTAGGTCAACATCCTTTGATAAATTTTACACGTGTTTGAAGTTGATTTATTATGAAACAAATCATCCATATTGTATTTAAGGCTTTGTGATATGTTTGACTATGGATGAGTTATTTTTATGCCATTAATGGTTTATGATTAATGTTTTGACATTTTTCATGCTAATTTTAATATGAATGTATATGTTATATTTCATCCTCTTATTAAGATGAATGTGTTGGACTAGTATATTCCGGGTTTGGGTCCAGTTATAGAAGACCCTCTGGGTTGGTGTCCGATTATTAGAGGCACTCTGGGTTGGTGTCCGGTTATTAGAGGCACTTCGGGTTGGTGTCTGATTATTAGAGGCACTTCGGGTTGGTATACGATTATTAGAGGCACTCCGGGTTGGTGTCCGGCTATTAGAGGCACTCTGGGTTGGAGTCCGGTTATAGAGGCTCTTCGGGATGGAGTTCGGTTACAGAGGCTCTTCGAGATGAGTTCTGGTTACAGTTATCCTTTAGTTCTTAGCCCAAGGCCTTGACACAGAAATTAAAGTTCGGCATTATGCATTCCATCATTATGAAAGTGGTTAGTGATATTGCATGTGATTATTAGACTAGTATAATGTCCATGTGAATAAGTAAATGAATTTTTTTTTCATTTCTTCCATATTATGCTGAAGTTCAAGTTTAAAAGGCTTTTTTTAGTTATACATTTCCTTAAATGTTTATGCTTATTTATAAAAGTTTACGTTGTATTGCTTACCCTTACTGAGCGTTTGAGATCACCCATTTCTATGTTTTATTTCTTCCCAGGATTCTAAGAAGTGTGTTGTGATTGATATACAAGGTTAAGCCAAGGGAATAATGGCATCCATAAAGATTATTTATGTCGTTTTATATGTCTTAAAGTGCAATGTAACATTCATGTATGTAATCTATTTTCCAAGACTGCTAAACTGATCAGTCCTTCGGGACTTGATTCCTTGTAATCATGCCAATGTATTAATATAATGCACCAACTCTGGGTAACTAGGGTCGGGGCGTTACAGTTTATATCAGAGGAAGTTTAGCAATAACCTTGGAAACTAGATTTAGATAAACTCTGATTAGAGCACATTACCCAAAGATGGACTTTGGAGATTATTATAGAATAACATCCTATATTTTTGGTATTGTAGAGATTTTGTGAGTTTTCCGAGAAATACATCCCTGTCTGGATACGAGCAGGTAGAGGCGGCTCTGGCACAGATGTACCTAGGGGTAAAACACAAAAACACCGCTTTGAGCTAGACTCGAACGGGAACTGGTGCATGACTATGTGCCTTGCTGCACTCTTGGTTACGACACTCCCGGGGGATATGCTTAGGATAATTCTCATTTTATTTACAAACCATTATGAAGGCTTTATGAGTATATACTTCCTCAAAGAAATTTTTTTTATAATTATGGATTATATCCATAAACTATTTAAAGTATGTTAAGTGTTTTAAAAGTTTGTGATTAGGTATTTCTATTCATAAACTTATCTAGTGTAGGTCATTGTTTAGAAATGGTGCCCAGTAGAAGGAATGATAAATCCAACAATATGTATGATCCAAAGAGTAAGAAGGATTATATCTTTCTAGGTATTAATCCAACATTTAGAAGGGAAATAGTCTCTCATGTATTATCATCATATGAAGAAATAGTATCATGTGTTGATAAGATAAGTAAATAGTTCTCAGAGTCCTATGGATTTGAAGGGAATCCAGAGAAGAAAAGGATGGTAGAGAGAAAGACAGATAAAGGGAAGAAGGTAAAGAAGGATTTTCCCATATGTGATAATTGTGGAAAGAATCACTTTGGAAAATTCATAAAGGGAATGGGAGTGTGTTATATGTGTGGAGAAAAATGACACCACGTTCGTGATTGCGAGGGTAAGAAAAAGGTTTCAAATGTACAATGCTTCATCTACAAGGAGTGGGGACACTACGCGAATCAATGGTCAAATCATCAGAGTATACCCCAAATGATGCTATTGAATAATAATAATAAAGTTATGATACTTCCACAGATGAAGAGTAATGACTAGTGTTCTTATGTTGTTATTAAAGAATTATTTCATTTGAGTGTTCTATCAATGATGTACTAGTTATATGAATTATGGAGATAAATAAGGATTATACTACAGTACTATTTCATTGAGTATTTGAGATAATATGGTACTATGAAAAGTGACTCAACAGCAACATAAACTTTTTTTGAAAATACATGGTCGAAGGAAATGTAATCCTTAATATGGTCTTGATAATGAGGTAGTGATTTTGGAATAAGAGATGGTTGATTTGAATAAATTATGTTGGATATTCTTGACTACCTTGAAACTAATTAATGGTTTTTAATTGTTGGAGTTTACAACATTTTTGGATAGAAGGAGTATATCCAGTATTCTATAAAGAATAAGGGAGTAGGAATGTAATCAATAAGGTTTTATGGTAATTCAGGATGTTACCATGTTTTAAAATAATACGTGATGAAGGTGTTTACATGTTATTACATGAAAAAAGGGATCTTCTTTGTGTTTAACTTCCTTATTAATTTTGGACTGTGAGTTTGGATAGTAGTATTTTGGATATGTCTAAAGGTTGGAATGGATTAAGTTTGAAAGGTTATTTTTGGTTTTTTATAAAAGGACAACACGCAGACCGTGTGACAACCCGTCATGTCGGACAAAGCTGCGGGAATCGAACCCACAACCATAGTGTGATTGGGATTTATCGCCTACCAATGGACTATGTGGAGTCCCTAGATTGTATAATGTAGTTTCTTTTTTTAAAGGGTATGATATGTGAATTATAAATTCATTATATTTGGAACCCTATACGATTAGGATAAATAGAGTATTTTTGAGTTGTATTATGTTTTGTAGTGAAAGATGAGTTGTGGTAGAAATATATTAATGGATAAAACTCTAATTATAAAGTAAGTATATATCCTTATGATCTTATATAATCTCATAAATAAATTCCTCAACATTAATAAAAGGAACTTAGAACAAAAACTTTGTCCTAGATAGTACCTTAGATCATCACAAATTTATGGCTTTGTGATTGTTAGCCTTTTCATAGCCATGTTCTCTACCACTCTCCATCAGATATTGATGGTTATATTTCTCTTCCATATCCATGTTTTCTTACATGGAACCCAAGTATGTGTTATTTTCGATAACCTTCATACTTACCACTGTTTATTTTAAATAGAGGCCTCATTAATCCATTTTTCGATGTGGGATTTCAACTATGATATTTTGAAATATCAACCCCAAGTTTCTAATACCGAGCATAAATTGTAATGATGCAATTTATTGAAGTAGGGGAGAATGTAACACCCCAAGATTTCACGGTACGCTTCTCTTTGAATAATACAATAGCATTTGTTATACGCAACTTCGAGTTCTAACACACCGTGACCAATCAACGTAGCTGTTATGAATAGTAATACCCACTTTTTAAAATTTTATAAATTTTATCTTTCAAAATGGACTTCATATTTGGATTCAGAATATTGAAATTAGCCTAGGGTGAATTTTTGGTATTTTTCTGAAAACATTCAATTTTTGATGAATAGTGAAAAACACTGAGTTATGGTTTAAAAACGGATTTTTATTTAAATAATTATTTATTTTATTTAAATTTAATTAATATAAAAATAGATACATAATACCTATATAATTTAAATGTAATTTATTGATGTTTTTTTAGAATAATTTTAGATATATAAAAATTTTATTGAACTTTTCACCGTCTTTTACCCACCTCCTAGGAGAATTTGGAAATTCACATAAAACTTAATTTTACCACTTCTGTGACTAGAATTTCAAAAATCCGAGAGACACGTTTAATATCAAAGAGTAAAATGTGGTTCAATGAGATGAAAATAATTTTTGGTGAATAGTATCTTTTTACTTTTATTTACCACGGTAAAAAGTAAATAGGGTAATTAAGGGTAAAAATGATATTAATATTACCCTAAAACATGTCCTAATTCTATTGGACAAGTGTATATTGACCAAAAACAACCTTAGGAATAAAATATTATCATTTAGGTCCACTTGGATTAGATTAGGACATTTATTATTATTTAATTCAAAGGAGAGTTAAAAGAGTTAAAATCAATGTTTAATTACTAAAACATTTTTAATATAAGGTTATAAATAAGATAAATTCTATTTTAAATATTCATTAGAAAGATAAAAATATTCCGACATAATGTTATTTTATTTATAATTTTTAGACATTAAATAATTTAATTTATTTATGACACAATGGTGATGCAGTAATTACTGAATTAATGAAATATTAAAATAATTGATATTATAAATATCTAAATAAATGTAATTTGAGACTTTTTATGAATTATAATAATTTTCTATGATAATATGAAATGTTAGGATTTATTTAATTAACATTTTTCAAAGTAATCATGATGTTATGATTTTCACAAAAATAAAATTCCCAATAGTGTCAAAATTGACATAAAAGAGTTTTTAAAACAAATATTATATTATTAATTGATATTCTATTCCTAAAAATCTATGGTTCGTCCAAAGGACTTATATCATGATATTTGTATCATTAAGGGACCACTTGGGGGTATATTGTAAGTTTATAGTAGGTTTATTAACTATATAATATAAAAATACAAAGTGACATGGTAAATGTCAAACTAATTAACTAAGAGTTAAAACTAAAAGATAAGGTTAATATAATGACCCAAACCTATATAAAATCTATTGGTTGAAAGGATTTCGACCCATCCCCACCTTATATTTTAAATGATCCAGTTTGGAGTCATTATAAACCAAATATAAATTTATTATAAAATAATACTTTAAGTTTTTCCTAAAGAGCCCCTCCCCCCACCTTTTAAAAGGACACCACTTCTAACCAATTCCTCACACCTCTCAAGCCTTTTTTCTCGTCCAAACTCTACCCAATTAAGCTCTATATTTCCCTCTACTCCTCCTAGAAGCCTTAACTTAGGCATAAGGCACTTCAAGAGTCTTTTTTGGTTCAAACCAAAGGGAGTTACCCAAATTAAAGGTAACGTTTTCTCTTAGCTTCTTTTCTTTTATTTTATTTTTCCAACCCGTAAAATCTTCTTATTCTTTTCTATTGTAACAAAACTAGTATCCTAAATATACTAGTATATAGTTATTAGAAGTATTCTAACTACAATTACACACACATCCATCAAATGGGTGAAGAACATAATGTTTCTGTTGATGGCAACCAAACACCTCATGAAACGATGATTGTTTAATTATCTCCTACCGCCTCTCATGGTGGACATTATGATGGAACTATAATGAAATATGTTATTAATGATATTTATTTTATATAAAATCTTATTTAATTCCATTTCATATCATACCATTATTCGTTTCATGTTGTATATATATATATGATAATTTCATTTCAGGAAGTGCGGACTATCGCCCCCTCAAAGTGATATGACTCGTTCATACCATACATGGAACGTATAAAGGAAGGTGTTAATGAAATTAAGTAACACATATAAGATATTATATTATACTGGAATAATAATATACCTATGTATCATTTGGTTTTTATTCCTTTTAAATTAAAAATGAAATGGAAGTAGCGTCCGTACGTACGTACGGACTACCGTCTCCACGAACGCGATGGGATTCATTCCCCATAATATCCATTCAAGTATAATTCTCATTTGATGATTAAAAATAATTTTTAAGGACTTTATATAATTCTGTATATGAATAATATTCAACCTATCCATAACAAACACGTCTTATGTAACAAAACATATAAAAGAAAATGAGTAAGTTAACACTCGAAACAACAATAATACTAAAATATTATTAACAAGGAAATATTAAAAGATTATATATGATATCATATTTATGATTCTTGTATAATTTAATAACAATAATTTAACTATTATACAGGAGTTTAACCTACCCTCGACCAAGGAAAACTACAAGGTAAGGGGTTTTTCATCTCACTCCTTATTTCCGTGAGATTCATGCCATATTTCCACTATTACCATTTGTCTGCCCATAATTGTTTTCCTTGTGTAATACACTTTAATTTATGTGTATTTACATATTCATTGTATGATACCTATTTAATGGGTTTTATGTTTCGTAAGTTACCAAATTGGTAACGGTTAATTTCACAATATCTTTATTATCAGAGGTTGTTTTTATGTAAGTATCTACTGGGATATATTTATTATCCATGTCTATGTTTTATGAAATAATTTTCAAAGGGATTCTTTTAAGGTACTTTTTACTAAAAAATCATTTCAAATGTTTTAAATATTTATTCTTCTAAATCTTTCTCATTAATGTCCATGTCTTCAAAATGGTTTTTAAGGATTTATTTATATGGACATGAATGCTTTTAAAATGTTAATTTCTTTCAAAAGTTTCAATGTGTATGGGGAAATTTGATTCAAAAATGTCTTTAAATGACTTATTTTATAAATTTTGTGACTTTTAAATGTTTTCATGAAAAACGGGTATTACTCTCAAAGAGTTTTACAAATCATTTTCATCTATGTCAACATCCTTTGATAAATTTTACACTTTTTTGTAGTTGATTTATTAGGATAAAAATCATCCATATTGTATTTAAGGTTTTGGGATATGTTTGATTATGGATGAGTTATTTTTATTCCATCAATGGTTTGTGATTATTGTTTTGGAATTTCACATACTAATTTTAATATGAATATTTATGTTATATTTCATCCTCTTCTTAAGATGAATGTGTTGGACTAGTATGTTCCAGGTTGGGGTCCAGTTACAGCAGACCCTCCGAGTTGGTGTTCGGTTATTAGAGGCACTCTGGGTTGGTGTCGGGTTATTAGAGTCACTCCGGGTTGGTGTCCGGTTATTAGAGGCACTCCGGGTTTGTGTCCGGTTATTAGAGGCACTCTGGGTTGGTGTCTGGTTATTAGAGGAACTCTGGGTTGGAGTCCGGTTATAGAGGCTCTCCGGAATGGAGTATGGTTATAGAGGCTCTCCTGGATGGGTTCTAGTTACAGTTATCCCTTAGGTCTTAGCACGAGGACTTGACATAGAAATTAAATTTCGGCATTATGAATTCCATCATTATGAAAGTTGTTAGTGATATTTCATGTGATTATTTGACAAGTAGAATGTCCATATGAATAAGTAAATGGCATTATTTCATTTTATTTCTACCATATTATGCTGAATTTCAAGTTTAAAAGGCTTTTGTTTCATTTATACATTGCCTTAAATGTTTATGCTTATTTATGAAAGTTTCTACTATATTGATTACCCTTACTGAGAATTTGAGCTCACCCCATTCTATGTTTTATTTTTTCCCAGGATTCCAAGAAGTGTGTTGTGTTTGATATGCAGGGTTAGGCCAAGGAAATAATGGCATCCATAAAGGTTATTTATGTTGTTTTGTATGTATTAAAGTGAAATGTGACATTCATGTATGTAATATTTTTTCCAAGACTTCTAAACTGATCGGTCATTCGGGACTTGATTCCTTGTAATCATGCTAATGTATTAAAATAATGCACTGACTCTGGGTAACTAGGGTCGGGGCGTTACAGTTGGTATCAGAGGAAGTTTAGAAATAACCTTGGAAACTAGATTTAGATAAACTCTAATTAGAGCACATTACCCTAAGATAGACTTTGAAGATTATTATAGAAGAACTTCCTAGATTTTTGGTATTGTAGAGATTTTGTGATTTTTCCGAGTAATACATCTCTATCTGGATATGAGCAGGTAGAGGTGGCTCTGGCACAGATGTTCCTAGGGGTAAAACCCAAAAACACCACTTTGAGCTAGACTCGAACGAGAACTGGTTCACGACAATGGGCTTTGCTTCACTCTTGGTTACGACACTCCTGGGGGATATGCTTAGGATAATTCTCATTTTATTTACAAACCATTATGAAGGGTTTATGAGTATATACTTCCTGAAAGAAAACATTTTTATGATTATGGATTATATTCATAAACTGTTTAATGTATGTTAAGTGTTTTAAAAGTTTGCGATTAGGTATTTCTATTCATAAACTAATCTATTGTATGCCATTGTTTAGAAATGGAACCCAGTAGAAGGAATGAGAAATCCAGCAATACGTATGATCCAAAGAGTAAGAAGGATCATATCTTTCACGGTATTAAGACAACATTTAGAAGGGAAATATTCTCTCATTTATTATCATCATATGAAGAAATAGTATCATGTGTTGATAAGATAAGTAAAGAGTTCTCGGAGTCCTATGGATTTGAAGGGAATCCATAGAAGAAAAGGATGGTAGAGAAAAAGACAGATAAAGGGAAGAAGGTAAAGAAGGATTTTCCCATATGTGATAACTGTGGAAAGAATCACCTTGGAAAATGATTGAAGGGAATGGGAGTGTGTTATAATTGTGGAGAAAAAGGACACCACGTTTGTGATTTCGAGGGTAAGAAAGAGGTTTTAAATGTACAATGTTTCATCTGCAAGGAGTGGGGACACTACGCGAATCAATGTTCAAATCATCAGAGTATTCCCCAAATGATGCTATTGGGTAATAATAAAGTTATGATACTACCACAAATAAAGAGGAATGACTAGTGTTCTTATGTTGTTATTAAAGAATTATTTCATTTGAGTGTTGTATCAATGATGTACTGGTTATATGAATTGTGGAGATAAATAAGGATTGTAGTACAGTACTATTTCATTGAGGATTTGAGATAATATGGTACTATGAAAAGTGACTCAATAGTAATTTAAATTCTTTTTGAAAATACATGGTTGAAGTAAATGTAATCCTTAATATGGTCTTGATAATGAGGTTGTGATTTTTGAATAAGAGATGGTTGATTTGAATAAATTATGTTGGATATTCTTGACTACCTTGAAATTGATTAATAATTTGTCATTGTTGGATTTTAGAACATTTTTGGATAGAAGGAGTATATCCAGTATTCTATAAATAATAAGGAAGCATGAATGTAATCAATAAGGTTTTATGGTAATTTTGGATGTCACCATGTTTTAAAATAATACGTGATGAAGGAGTTCACATGTTATAACATGGAAAAAAAGGGATCATCCTTGTGTTTAACTTCCTTATAAATTTTGGACTATGAGTTTGGATAGTAGTATTTTGGATATGTCTAAATGTTGTAATGTATTTAGTTTGAAAGGTTATTTTTGTATTTTTATAAAAGGACAACACACAGGCCGTGGGACAACCCGTCACGTCGGATAAAGCTGCGGGAATCGAACCCACAACCATAGTACGATTGGGATTTATCGCCTACCACATGAAAATGTGAAGTCCCTGTATTGTGTAATGTAGTTTTTTTAAAGGTTCTGATATGTGAATTATAAATTCATTATATTTGGAACCCTATACGATTAGGATAAATAGAGTATTTTTGAGTTGTATTATGTTTTGTAGTAAAGGATGAGTTGTGGTAGAAATATATTAATGGATAAAACTCTAATTATAAAGTATATCTCCTTATGATCTTATACAATCTCATAAAAAAATTCCTCAACATTAAGAAAAGAAACTTAGAACAAAAACGTTATCCTTGATAGTACCTTAGATCATCACAAATTTATGGCTTTGTGATTGTTGGCCTTTTCATAGTCATGTTCTCTACCACTCTCTATCAGATATTGATGGTTAGATTTCTATCCCATATACATTTTTTCCTACATGGAACCCTAGTATGTGTTATTTTCGGTAACCTTCATACTTACCACTCTTTATTTTAAATAGAGGCATCATTAATCCATTTTTCGATGTGGGATTTCAACTATGATATTTTGAAATGTCAACCCCAAGTTTCCAATACCGAGCATAAATTGTGAGGATTCAATTTATTGAAGGAGGGGAGAATTTAACACCCCAATATTTCATGGTACGCTTCTCTTTGAATAATATAATAGTATTTATTATACGCAACTTCGAGTTTTGACACACCGCGACTAATCAAAGTAGCTGTTATGAATAGTAATACCCAATTTTTGAAATTTGATAAATTTTATCTTTAAAAATGGACATCATATTTGGATTTAAAATATCGAAATTAGCCTAGGGTGAATTTTTGGTATTTTTCAGAAAACTTTCAATTTTTGATGAATAGTGAAAAAACACCGAGTTATGGTTTAAAAAAGAATTTTTATTTAAATAATTATTTATTTTATTTAAATTTAATTAATGTCAATATAGATACACAATACCTATATAATTTCAATTTAATTCATTGAATTTATTTTAGAATAATTTTAGATATATAAAAATTTTATTGAACTTTTCACCGTCTTTTACCTACCTCCTAGGAGAATTTGGAAATTCACGTAAAACTTAATTTTACTACTTCAGTTAGAGGAATTTTGAAACTCAGAGAGACACGGTTAATATCAAGGAGTAAAATTTGGTTCAATGAGATGAAAATAATTTTTGGTGAATAGTAATTTTTTACTTTTATTTACCACGGTAAAAAGTAAATAGGGTAATTAAGGGTAAAAATGATATTAACATTGCCCTAACACATGTCCTAATTCTATTGTACAAGTGTATCTCGACCAAAAACAACCTTAGGAATAAAATATTATCATTTAGGTCCACTTGGATTAGATTAGGACATTTATTATTATTTAATTCAAAGGAGAGTTAAAAGAGTTAAAATCAAAGTTTAATTACTAAAACATTTTTAATATAGAGTAATACATAAGATAAATTCGATTATAAATATTAATTATAAAGATAAACATATTTCCTACATAATGGTATTTTATTTATAGTTTTTAGACATGAAATAATAAAATTTATTTATGACACAATGGTGATGTAGTAATTACCGAATTAATGAAATGTTAAAATAATTGATATTATAAATATCCAAATAAATGTAATTTGAGAATTTTTATGAATTATACTAATTTTATAGGATAATATGACATGTTAGTATTGAATTAATTAACTTTTTTTGAAGTAATCATACTGTTATGATTTTCAAAAAAATCAAATTCCCAATAGTGTCAAAATTGACATAAAAGAGTTTTTAAAAAATATATTATATTAGTAATTGATATTCTATTCCTAAAAATCTAATGTTCGGCCAAAGAACTTATATCATGATAGGTGTATCATTAATGAACCACTTGGGGGTATATTGGAATTTTATAGTAAGTTTATTAACTATATAATATAAAAATATAAAGTGACATGGTAAATGTCAAACTAATTAACTAAGAGTTAAAACTAAAAGATAAGGTTAATATAATGACCTAAACCTGTCTAAAATCTATTGTTTGAAATGAATTAGACCCATACCAATTTTATATTTTAAATAATCTAGTTTTGAGCCATTATAAACCGAATATAAACTTATTATAAAATAATACTTTAAGTTTTTCCTAAAGAGCCCCTCCTCCCCCTTATAAAAGGACACCACTTCTAACCAATTCCTCACACCTCTCAAGCCTTTTGGCTCGTCCAAACTCTACCCAATTAAGCTCCCTATTTACCTATACTCCTCCTAGAAGCCTTACCTTATGAATAAGTCACTTCAAGAGTCCTTTTTGGTTCAAACCAAAGGGAGTTACCCAAATTAAAGATAACGATTTCTCTTAGCTTCTTTTCTTTTATTTTACTTTTCCAACCCCTAAAATCTTCTTATTATTTTCTTTTGTAACAAAACCAGTATCATAAATATAATAGGATATTGTTATGATAATTATTCTAACTACACATACACACACCTCCATCTAATGGGTGAAGAACATAATGTTTCTGTGGATGGCAACCAAATGCCTCACGAAATGATGATTGTTCAATTATCTCCTACCGCCTCTCATGGTGGCAATTATGATGGAACTATAATTAAATATGTTATTAATGATATTTAATTTATATATAAGCTTTTTTAATTCCATTTAATAGCATAAAATTATTCGTTTCATGTTGTATATATATACATGATAATTTCATTTGAGGAAGTGCGGACTACCGCCCCCTCAAAGTGATATGGCTCGTTCATACCATACATGGAACGTATAAAGGAAGGTGTTAATGAACTTAAGTAACACATATAAGATATTATATTATACTATAATAATAATATACCTATGTATCATTTGGTTTTGATTCCTTTTAAATGAAAAATGAAATGGAAGTAGCGTTCGTGCGTATGTACGGATTACCGTCTCCACGAACGTGATGAGATTCATTCCCCATCGTATCTATTGAAGTCTAATTCTCATTTTATGATTAAAAATAATGTTTAAGGACTTGATATCATTATGTATATGAATAATATACAACCTATCCATAACAAAAACATCTTATTTAACAAAACATATAAAATAAAACGAGTAAGTTAACACTCGAAACAATGATAATACTAAAATATTATTAACAAGGAAATATTAAAAGATCATATATGATAACATATTTATGATTATTTTATAATTTAATAATAATGATTAAACTATTATACAGGAGTTTAACCTACCCTCGACTAAGGAAAAGTACGAGGTAAGGGGTTTTTCATCTCACTCCTTATTCCCGTGAGATTCATGCCATATTGCCACTATTACCTTTTGTGTTCCCATAATTGTATTCTTTGTGTAATACACTTTAATTTATGTGTATTTACATATTCATTATATGATACCTCTTTCATGGGTTGTATGTTTTGTAAGTTACCAAATTGGTAAGGGTTAATTTCACAATATCTTTATTATCCGAGGTTGTTTTTACGTAAGTATCTACTGGAACATATTTATTATCCATGTCCATGTTTTATGAAAGATTTTCCAAAGGGATTCTTCTAAGGTACATTTTACTAATACATCATTTTAAATGGTTTAAATATTTATTCTTCTAAATCTTTCTCATTAATGTCCATGTCTTCAAAATGGTTATTAAGGATTTATTTATATGGACATGAATGTTTTTAAAATGTTAATTCCTTTCAATAGTTTCAAAGTGGTATGGGACACTTTGATTCAAAAATGTATTTAAATGAATTCTTTTCTAAATTTTGTGAATTTTAAATGTTTTCATGAAAAAGGGGTATTTCTCTCAAAGAGTTTTACAAATCATTTTCATCTATGTCAACATCCTTTTAAAAATTTTACACTTGTTTGAAGTTGATTTATTATGATACAAATCATCCATATTGTATTTAAGGTTTTGTGATATGTTTGACTATGGATGAGTTATTTTTATGCCATTAATGGTTTATGATTAATGTTTTGGCATTTCGTATGCTAATTTTAATACGAATTTTTATGTTATATTTCATACTCTTCTTAAGATGAATGTGTTGGACTACTATGTTATGGGTTGGGTTCCGGTTACAGCAGACCCTCCGGGTTGGTGTTCGGTTATTAGAGGCACTCCAAATTGGTGTCCGGTTATTAGAGGCACTCTGGGTTGGTGTCCGGTTATTAGAGGCACTCCGGGTTGGTGTCCGATTATTAGAGGCACTCCGAGTTGGTGTCCGGTTATTAGAGATACTCCGGGTTGGAGTCCGGTTAGAGAGGCTCTCCAGGATGGAGTCTGGTTACAAAGGCTCTCCGGGATGGGTTCCGGCTACAGTTATCCCTTAGGTCTTGGCATGAGGCCACACACCGAAATTAAAGTTCAGAATTATGTCTTCCATCATTATGAAAGTGGTTAGTGATATTGCATGTGATTATTAGACTAGTAGAATGTCCATGTGAATAAGTAAATGACATTATTTCATTTTATTTCTGCCATATTATGCTGAATTTCAAGTTTAAAAGGCTTTTGTTTTAGTTATACATTGCCTTAAATGTTTATGCTTATTTATGAAAGTTTCCACTGTATTTCTTACCCTTACTGAGCGTTTGATCTCACCCCTTTCTATGTTTTATTTTTTTCCAGGATTCCAAGAAGTGTGTTGTGATTGATATGCTGGGTTAACCCAAGGGAATAATGGCGTCCATAAAGATTATTTATGTTGTTTTGTATGTCTTAAAGTGAAATGTAACATTCATGTATGTAATCTATTTTCCAAGACTGCTAAACTGATCGGTCCTTCAGGACTTGATTCCTTGTAATCATGCCAATGTATTAAAATAATGCACCGAATCTGGGTAACTAGGGTCGGGGCGTTACAATATGAGTGTTTTTTAGATTTTGTTAATATATATGAGGGGTTGTTATGACTTTTTAGGTTTTATTAGCGTGTTTTTAGTTTTTTTCAGCATTTTTAATGGTTTATTAGCTTTTATTTGAATTTATTATGGTTTATTAAAGTTTCTAGGGTTTTTTAATGGTTTGTATGCGTTTTTTTGTTTATTGGGGTTTATTTTGGTATTATTAGGTTTTTTTATGGTGTGTCAAGATATATTAGGGTTGAGATGTAAAACTCCAAGATTTCATAGTGTGTTATTTCTTCAAAATAATTCAATAACTTGCACTACACGCAACACCGAGTTCAATCACACCATGACTTACCAAAAAAAACAAGCCATTCAAAAGAGGTTATGAATAGTATTAACTAAATTTTAAACTTTATATAATCCTTATAATTTTAGAATCCATATTATGAGAACAAATTCATTTTCAGTATTTCACTTTTATCAACTTTTAATAGTGAACCCTTTCTAAATACAATATTTTAAACTTTTTTACTAAATGGGGACATCAAAAATTTAAAATAAAACATCCCAAGCTTCCACGGTACGCTTTCCTTTGAATAATAAAGTAGCGTGTGTTGTACGCAACTTCGAGTTTTAACACACACCACAACCGATCAAACTAGCCGTTATGAATAGTAATACCAACTTTTTGAAATTATATATATTTTATATTTCAAAATGGACTTCATTTTTGGATTCGGAGTGTAGAATTTACCCTAAGGTGAAATTTTGGTACTTTTTGGATAACTTTCATATTTTGATGAATAGTGAAAATTACTAAATTTTAATTAAAAACAACTTTTTTAATAAAAATAATTAATAGTGATAAATTATGAATTTGAGTGGTTTTGAAGTATATTTAGAATATAGTTTTACCATTTAATATAATTTTGTTCATTGGACATAATTTCACAATTAAACCGAACATAAACAAGTATCAATCTTTTGATAGTTATTATATCTTAAAAACACGCTTTTTGTTTTGACAGTGGGATTTAATTTTCAATTAATTTCTACCACTTATGTGTTTTGAATTTGGAAAAATGGATTCCATATTTGGAATCAGGATGTTCAAATTGTGTAAATAGGTAACTTTTATTTTTAGACATTTTGAATAATTACTGCGGTAAATATTTTATTTACCATGGTTAAGGGTAAATCCAGTAAATAAGGGTTAAAAAATAATATTATAATAACACTAAATTACCCTAAAACGTGTCCTAACCTTATTTGTTGATATATGTTCGACCATAGTCATCTTTGGGTCGATTTTGGGACCCCATGGAGCCACTTGTAGGTGATAGGGACACTTTATTTTAATTAAGTTAAAATGAATACAAAAATGACACAAGCATATATCTTTTAGAAAACCATTTTTTACATAGCGTTATATATGTTGGATTTTAGACTATAAATATTCATTAGAAATATAAAAAGATTTCATACATAATAATATTTTATTTAGAATTTTTAGAGATTACATAATTTAATTTATTTATGACACAATGATGATGCAGTAATTACCATAATAGTGAAAAATTAAAATAATTGATATTATAAATACACAAATAAATATAATTTTAGACTTTTTATGAATTAAACTAATTTTCTAAGTCAATATTACATTTTATGAATGATTTAATTAAATCTTTTCGAGGTAATCATTCTGTTATGAGTTTCACAAAAATCAACTATTGAATAGTGTCAAAATTGACATAAAAGAGTTTTTAAAAAAACTATTATATTATTAATTGATATTAAATTAATAAAAATCTAAGGTTAAGCAAAGAGACTTATATAATAATATTTATATCATTAATGGACCACTTGGGGGTCTCTTGGATGTATATGGTAAGTTTATTAACCATATAATATAAAAATACAAAGAGACATTGTAAAAGTGAAACAAATTAACTTAGAGTTAATACTTAAAGATAAGGTTAATATAAGTACCCAAACCTGTCTAGACACTATTGGATGAGTTTTTTTCGACCCATACCCACCTTAAAATTTAAATAATCAACTTTGGAGCCATTAGAAACCGAATATGAATTTATTATAAATTAATATTTCTAGCTTTTCCAAAGGTGTCCCTCACCCCTCTTATAAAAGGGCACTCCTCCTTCTCATTTCTTCACACCTTCAAAGCCTTTTGGTTAGGCCAAACTCTGCCCAAATACTCTCCCAACTTCCCTCAATACAACCTAGAGGCCTTAGTTTGATCTGAAAGCCAACCTAAGGAGCCCTTTTGATCAAATCAAAAGGAAGAACCCGAAGAAGAGGTAATGATTTCACTACCATTTTCCAAGTTCCTTTATTCTTCCACTTCTTCTTCCTTTGTTGTTACCATTCTAAAATAATAACTCCAGTATAATATATATATATTGTGATGTTATTATAAATATGGTACAACCATATTCAGTATTCTATCCACCCTTTGAATAACATGTCACCATACGTGCGTACGTACGGCTTACCGTCACCACGTCGTGCTGTAATTGTTATTCAATATATTATTATTTGGATGGGTATAATAATGATGTTTAACTCATGTAAATAATAAATATAACATTTTAATGATTCTGTATATATGATATACCATCCATTTATATATTATTTTAATATCAAAAGAATGATATTGTCGCTCGTGCGTACGTACGGACTACCGTCTCCACGAACGCGATGAGATTCATTCTCCATCGTATCCATTCAAGTATAATTATCATTTTATTATTTAAAAATAATGTTTAAGTACTTGATATCATTCTGTATATGAATAATATACAACCTATCCATGACAAACATGGCTTATGTAACAAAACATATAAAATAAAACGAGTAAGTTAACACCAGAAACGACAATAATACTAAGATATTATTAACAAAGCAATGTTAAAAGATCATATATGATATCATATGAATGTATATGATTATTGTATAATTTAATAACAATTATTTCACCATTATACAGGAGTTTAACCTACCCCATCCAAGGAAAAGTGCAAGGTAAGGGTTTATTTCGCAATCTCTTCATTATCAGAGATTGTTTATACATAATAATCTACTGGGATCTCTTTATCATCCACATCCATGTTTCTTAAAAATGAATTTCAAAACATTTTTACTATTTACTAAAATATGGTTTAAAGTCATTTATACCCTTTTTTTAATTTTTATAAGAGTTTTATAAAGGAATCTTTCCATCGTTTTCCAAACAAGGTTCTTTTTAACCTTTTCGAAAAAATTAAGGTAAGAATGTTTTTTTTAACTTATACGGCGGGTGCGGCTATTTACCGCCGTTACAAAATTGTCAAAGCTTCCCTTACAAGATTACAAGGATATTTTCAAATTAAATGTTTTATTTTATAATTATGTGACTTTTAAATGATTTCAAAATGAATATTTTAAGAATTTCGGAAGGGTACTCTTTATCAAAATCAGAATTTTAAATGTTTTAAAGATTTATCTTTCTAAATCTTTTTAATTAATGTTCATGTCTTCAAAATGGTTTTTAAGGATTTATTTATATGGACATGAATGTTTTTAAAATGTTAATTCCTTTAAAAAGTTTCAAAGTGGTATGGGACACTTTGATTCAAAAATCTCTTTTTAATTACTTCCTTTATAAATGTGTGACTTTTAAATGATTTCAAAAAAAAGAGATATTTCTCTCAAATATTTTTGATTTCATCTATGTCAACATCCTTTTATGGATTTTACACTTATTTGAAGTTGATTTATTATGATAAAAAACTTTTATATTGTATTGATGGTTTTGTGATATGTTTGACTGTGGATGTGCTATTTTTATACCATTCATAGTTTATGGTGAAAGTATTGACATTTCGTATGCTAGTTTTAATACGAATGTTTATGTTATGTTTAAACCTTTTCATATGGGAATGCATTGGACTTAATATGTGACGGGTGGAGCCCGCTATAGCTCCTCGATGCATCGGTAGGTCTAATGAGACAAACTAGTGTCTTGGCACAAGGCCTTGGCAAAATCTTATTTGTAGTCTTGGCACGAGGCCTTGGCTATGTGGTTATGATAGTCTGGCATTATGCATTCCATCATTATGAAAGTGGTTATTGATATTTCATGTTATTATTCGATTAGTAGAATATCCATGTGAATAATTAAATGGCATTGTTTCATTTTATCTTTGACATACTATGTTGAAGTTCAAGTTTAAAAGGCTTTTGTTTTAGTTATACATTGCCTTAAATGTTTATTCTTATTTATGAAAGTTTCTGCTATATTGTTATCCTTACTGGGCATTTGAGCTCACCCCTTTTCTATGTTTTATTTTTTCCAGGATGTGAAGAAGTAAGTTATGAATGACCTGCAGGGATAGTATGTGGGGATAATAGTGTGCACTATGGAGACACTATGTTATTGTAGTAGTTTTTCACTTTATGATGTAATGTAAAACTTTATGAATATATCTAGTGTTTCCAAGGCTACTAAACCAATCGGTCTTTCGAGATTTGATCTTTCTTGTGATCATGCCAATGTTATGGAATAATGCACCAACTCTGGGTAACTAGGGTCGGGGCGTTACAGTTGGTATCAGAGAAAGTTTAGTACAAACCTTGGAAGCTAGATTTAGATAAACTCTGATTAGAGAACATAAATTTAAGATGAATTTTGAGGATTAGTATAGAATAACTTCCTAGAATTTTGGTATTGTAGAGATTTTGTGAGTTTTCCGAGCAATACATCCCTGTCTGGATACGAGCAGGTAGAGGCAGCTCTGGCACAGATGTACCTAGGGGTAAAACCCGAAAACACCGCTTTGAGCTAGACTCGAACGGGAACTGGTGCACGACAACGGGCCTTTCTACACTCTTGGTTACGACACTCCCGGGGGATATGCTTATGATAACTCTCATTTTCTTTTCAAATCATTATGAAGGGTTTATGAGTATATACTTCCTCAAAGGAGACATTTTTATGATTATGGATTATATCCATAAACTATTTAATTTATGTTATGTGTTTTAAAAGTTTGGGATTAGGTATTGTTATTCATAAACTAATCTAATTTATGCCATTGTTTAGAAATGGTGCCCAGTAGAAGGAATGAGAACTCTGGCAATGCACATGATACAAAGAGAAAGAAGGATCATATATTTCATGGTCTTAAGCCAGAATTTATAAGAGAAATAGTCTCACATGTATTATCATCATATGAAGAAATAATATCATGTGTTGATAAGATAAGTAAAGAGTTTACTGAGTCCTGTGGCTTTGAAGGGAAGCAAGAGAAGAAAAGGATGGAAGAGAGAAAGATGGATAAATGGAAGAGGGAAAAGAATAATTTTCCCATATGTGATAACTGTGGAAAGAAACACCCTGGAACTTGCCTGAAAGGAATGGGAGTTTGTTATAAGTGTGGAGGAAAAGGGCACAAAGTACGTGGCTGCAAGGTTAAGAAAATAGTTTCAAATGTACAATGCTTAATTTGCAAGGAGTTTGGACACTACGCGAACCTATGTCCCAGTCATCAGACTATGCCGCAAATAATGCTATTGGATAATAATCAAGTTATGATACTACCACAGATAAAGAGTAATGATTAGAGTTCTTATGTTGATTATGTCATTTGAGTGTTGTATCAACAATGTACTTGTTATAATAATTATGGAGTATATAAGGATTGTACTGTAGTACTATTTCATTAAGGACTTGAGATTGTGTGGAATAAAGAAAAGTGACTCAATAGCAGGTTAAATTTTTGGAAAATATATGGTTGAGAGAAAGATAAACCATAATATGGTTCTGATACCGAGGTAGTGATTTTAGAATAATACATGATTGATTTGGATAAATTATATTGGATATTCTTGACTACCTTGAAGCTGATTAATGATTTGTATATTTCATAATTGTTGGGGTTTAAAACATTTTTGGATTGATGAAGTATATCCATCATTCTATATGGAATAAGGGAGCATGAATGTAATCAATAAGGATTATGGTAATTCAGGATGTTTCAGCGTTTTAAAAGAATACATGATGAAGGTATTAATATTCTATTATGGGGTAAAAAGGATCTACATTATGTTTACCTTCCTTATAAATGTTGTACTGTGAGTTTGGACAGAAGTATTTTGGATAAATTCTAGTTTGAGATTAATTTTGGATGGCCATAAAAGGACAACCCGGAGGTCGGGCGGCAACCCGTCGCGACCGGCAAGGCCGCGAGACTTGAACCCGCAACCGAAGGGCGACAAGGGTGTATCACCTACCACTGGCCCACGAGATGTCCTGGATTAAATAATGTAGTTTTTTTTAAAAGATCTGGTAGATGAATTATAAATTCATTTATTTTGGAACCCTGTGCGAATAGTATAAATAGAAAAAAAAATTACGTTCTATTATCTTTTAGAGTGAAAGATGAGTTTGTGGTAGAAATTTATTAATGGATAAAACTCTAATTATAAAGTAAGTATATCTCCTTATGATCTTAGCCAATCTCATAAATTAATTCCTCAACATTAATAAAAGGAACTTAGAACAAAAAATTTTTCCTAGATGGTACCTTAAATCATCACTAATTTATGGCTTTGGGATTGTTGGCCTTTTCATAGCCATGTTCTCTACCACTCTCCATCAGATAATTGATGGTTAGATTTCTCTTCCATATCCATATTTTCCTACATGGAACCCTAGTATGTGTTATTTTCGGTAATCTTCATACTTTCCACTCTTTATTTTAAATAGAGGCCTCATTAATTCATTTTTCGATGTGGTATTTCAACTAAGATATTTTGAAATGTCAAAAATGTGTTATCCCAATACCCTATGTTTTATTGAACCGATGGTATTTCAAATCATAATAGATTGATGAGTTTAAGGACCTCAATTTTATACTTGTTTGTGATTGATCACCTCAATCACTACCTATAAATATTTACGTTTTTCCTCCAATTATATGTCTCTAATTGCCACCAATGTTCTCCTAATCAAGATCATAATTTGGTGGTGACCCTTTCACTTCTATTTTCCTCATATTAAGACTAAATTTTAGTAACCCAATTTCCGATGTGGGTTTTCCCACAAATATATTTTCTATTTTCAACCTTTTATTTTCGAAGAACAATTTCAAATTGCGAGGACGCAATTTATTGAAGGAGGGGAGAATGTAACACCCCAAGATTTCATAGTGTGTTATTTCTTCAAAATAATTCAATAACTTGCACTACACGCAACACCGAGTTCAATCGCACCATGACTTACCAAAAAAAAAGCCATTCAAAAGAGGTTATGAATAGTATTAACTAAATTTTAAACTTTATATAATCCTTATAATTTTAGAATCCATATTATGAGAACAAATTCATTTTCAGTATTGCACTTTTATCAACTTTTAATAGTGAACCCTTTTTAAATACAATATTTTAAACTTTTTGACTAAATGGGGACATCAAAAATTTAAAATAAAACATCCCAAGCTTCCACGGTACGCTTTCCTTTGAATAATACAGTAGCGTGTGTTGTACGCAACTTCGAGTTTTAACACACACCACAAACGATCAAACTAGCCGTTATGAATAGTAATACCAAATTTTTGAAATTATATATATTTTATATTTCAAAATGGACTTCATTTTTGGATTCAGAGTGTCGAATTTACCCTAAGGTGAAATTTTGGTACTTTTTGGATAACTTTCATATTTTGATGAATAGTGAAAATTACTAAATTTTAATTAAAAACAACTTTTTTAATCAAAATAATTAATAGTGATAAATTATGAATTTGAGTGGTTTTGAAGTATATTTAGAATATATTTTTACCATTTAATACAATTTTGGTCATTGGACATAATTTCACAATTAAACCGAACATAAACAAGTATCAATCTTTTGATAGTTATTATATCTTAAAAACACGCTTTTTGTTTTGGCAGCGGGATTTAATTTTCAATTAATTTCTGTCACTTCTGTGTTTTGAATTTGGAAAAATGGATTCCATATTTGGAATCAGGATGTTAAAATTGTGTAAATAGGTAACTTTTATTTTTAGACATTTTGAATAATTACTGCGGTAAATATTTTATTTACCATGGTTAAGGGTAAATCCGGTAAATAAGGGTTAAAAAATAATATTATAATAACACTAAATTACCATAAAACGTGTCCTAACCTTATTGGTTGATACTTGTTCGACCATAGGCATCTTTGGGTCGATTTTGGGACCCCATGGAGCCACTTGTAGGTGATAGGGACACTTTATTTTAATTAAGTTAAAATGAATACAAAAATGACACAAGCATATATCTTTTAGAAAAAAAAATTTTACATAGGGTTATATATGTTGGATTTTCAACTATAAATATTCATTAGAAATATAAACATATTTCCTACATAATGATATTTTATTTATAATTTTTAGAGATTACATAATTTAATTTATTTATGACACAATGATGATGCAGTAATTACCATAATAGTGAAAAATTAAAATAATTGATATTATAAATACACAAATAAATATAATTTTAGACTTTTTATGAATTAAACTAATTTTCTAAGTTACTATGACATGTTATTAATGATTTAATTAAATTTTTTTGAAGTAATCATTCTTTTATGAGTTTCAAAAAAATCAATTATTGAATAGGGTCAAAATTGACATAAAAGAGTTTTTAAAACAAATATTATATTATTAATTGATATTAAATTCCTAAAAATCTAAGGTTAGGACAAGAGACTTATATCATGATAGTTATATCATTAATGGACCATTTGGGGGTCTCTTGGATGTATATGGTAAGTTTATTAACCATATAATATAAAAATACAAAGAGACATTGTAAAAGTGAAACTAATTAACTTAGAGTTAATACTTAAAGATAAGGTTAATATAAGTACCCAAACCTGTCTAAATTCTATTGGTTGAGTTGTTTTAGACCCATCCCCACCTTAACATTTAAATAATCAACTTTGGAGCCATTAAAAACTGAATATGAATTTATTATAAATTAATATTTCTAGCTTTTCCAAAGGTGCCCCTCACCCCTCTTATAAAAGGGCACTCCTCCTTCTCATTTCTTCACACCTTCAAAGCCTTTTGGTTCGGACAAAATCTGCCCAAATACTCTCCCAACTTCCCTCACTATAACCTAGAGGAATTAGTTTGATCATAAAGCCAACCTAAGGAGCCCTCTTGATCAAATCAAAAGGAAGAACCTGAAAGAGAGGTAACGATTTCACCACCCTTTTCCAAGTTCCTTTCTTCTTCCACTTCTTATTCCTTTGTTGTTACCATTCTAAAATAATAACTCCAGTATAATATATATATATTGTGATTTTATTATAAATATGGTACAACCATATTCAGTATTATATCCACCCTTTGAATAACATGTCACCATACGTGCGTACGTACGGCTTACCGTCTCCACGTCGTGCTGTAATTGTTATTCAATATATTATTATTTGGATGGGTATAATAATGATGTTTAACTCATGTAAATAATAAATATAACATGTTAATGATTCTGTATATATGATATACCATCCATTTATATATTATTTTAATATCAAAAGAATGATATTGTCGCTCGTGCGTACGTACGGACTACCGTCTCCACGAACGCGATGAGATTCATTCTCCATCGTATCCATTCAAGTATAATTATCATTTTATGATTTAAAAATAATTTTTAAGGACTTGATAGAATTATGTATATGAATAATATACAACCTATCCATGACAAACATGGCTTATGTAACAAAACATATAAAAGAAAACGAGTAAGTTAACACCAGAAACGACAATAATACTAAGATATTATTAACAAAGCAATGTTAAAAGATAATATATGATATCATATGAATGTATATGATTATTGTATAATTTAATAACAATTATTTCACCATTATACAGGAGGTTAACCTACCCCATCCAAGGAAAATTGCAAGGTAAGGGTTTATTTCTCAATCTCTTCATTATCCGAGATTGTTTATACTTAATAATCTACTGGGATCTCTTTATCATCCACATCCATGTTTCTTAAAAATGAATTTCAAAACATTTTTACTATTTACTAGAATATGGGTTAAAGTCATTTATACCCTTTTTTGAATTTTTTAAGAGGTTTATAAAGGAATCTTTCCATCGTTTTCCAAACAAGGTTCTTTTTAACCTTTTTGAAAAAATTAAGGTAAGAATGTTTTTTTAACTTATACGGCGGGTGCAGCTATTTACCGCCGTTACAAAATTTTCAAAGATTCCCTTACAAGCTTACAAGGATATTTTCAAAGTAAATGTTTTATTTTATAATTATGTGACTTTTTAATGATTTCAAAATGAATATTTTAAGAATTTCGGAAGGGTACTCTTTATCAAAATCAGAATTTTAAATGTTTTAAAGATTTATCTTTCTAAATATTTTTAATTAATATCCATGTCTTAAAAATGGTTTTTAAGGATTTATTTATATGTACATGAATGTTTTTAAAATTTTAATTCCTTTCAAAAGTTTCAAAGTGGTATGGGACACTTTGATTCAAAAATCTCTTTTTAATTACTTCCTTTATAAATGTGTGACTTTTAAATGATTTCAAAAAAAAGAGATATTTCTCTCAAATAGTTTTGATTTCATCTATGTCAACATCCTTTTATGGATTTTACTCTTATTTGAAGTTGATTTATTATGATACAAAACTTCTATATTGTATTTAAGGTTTTGTGATATGTTTGACTGTGGATGTGCTATTTTTATACCATTCATAGTTTATGGTGAAAGTATTGACATTTTGTATGCTAGTTTTAATACAAATGTTTATGTTATGTTTAAACCTTTTCATATGGGAATGCATTGGACTTAATATGTGACGGGTGGAGCCCGCTATAGCTCCTCGATGCATTGGTGGGTCTCATGAGACAAACTAGTGTCTTGGCACAAGGCCTTGGCAAAATCTTATTTGTAGTCTTGGCACGAGGCCTTGGCTATGTGGTTATGATAGTCTGGCATTATGCATTCCATCATTATGAAAGTGATTATTGATATTGCATGTGATTATTCGATTAGTAGAATATCCATGTGAATAAGTAAATGGAATTGTTTCATTTTATCTTTGAAATACTATGTTGAAGTTCAAGTTTAAAAGGCTTTTGTTTTAGTTATACATTGCCTTAAATGTTTATTCTTATTTATGAAAGTTTCCGCTATATTGTTATCCTTACTGAGCATTTGATATCACCCCTTTTCTATGTTTTATTTTTCCCAGGATGTGAAGAAGTAAGTTATGAATGACCTGCAGGGATAGTATGTGGGGATAATAGTGTGGACTATGGAGACACTATGTTGTTGTAGTAGTTTTTCACTTTATGATGTAATGTAAAACTTTATGAATATATCTAGTGTTTCCAAGGCTACTAAACCAATCGGTCTTTCGAGATTTGATCTTTCTTGTGATCATGCCAATGTTATGGAATAAGGCACCGACGCTGGGTAACGAGGGTCGGGGCGTTACATGAGAAGGTATTTTTAGGTTTTTATTATGGTTTTATTAGGGTTTATTAGGGATTTTTAGGGTTTATTAGGATTTGTTAGGGGTTTATTAGTTTTTTGTTTTATTAGGTTATATTAGTGTTTGTTATATGTTTTTAGATAATATATTGTTTTCTTATTGTTTGTGAGCATTTTATTTTTTTTTTTTGAGTGTTTTTAGGGTTTCTTAGGTTATATTATAGTTTATTATGGTTTATTAGGGTTTCTAGGGATTTTTAAGGTATATTAATATTTTTTGTCTTTATTAGGTTATATTTGTGTTTTTAGGTCTTTTTAGGTAATATAGCCCATTTTTATTGTTTGTGGTCATTTTTTATTGTTTGTGAGCTTCTTTAGGGGCTATTAGGTTATATTAGAGTTTATCAGGGTTTATAGTGAATTTTTAAGGTATATAAGCGTTTTTTCCTTTATTAGGGTTTTGTCGGGTTTTATTAGGGGTTATTATGGTGTGTTAAGGTTTGTTAGGGTTGAGTAGGGTTTATTTGGATTTATTTATGGTTTATTAGGGATATTTAGGGTTTGTTTGGGGTTTATTTGGGTTTATTAGTGTTTATTAGTGTCTGTTAGGGTTGGTTAGGGTTGTTTAGGTTTTCGTAACGTGTTTTCAGGGTTTATTAGGTTTTATTATAATTTATTAGGGTTTATAAGGTATTTTTGTGGTTTTATTAGGGTTGTGTAGAGTTTCTTTGGGTTTTTAGGGATAATAAGGTGTTTATAGGGATTAATAGAGTTTATTAGGGGTTTATTAGGGTTTAATTTTTTATATTATGGTATATTAGGATATAATATTTTTTGAGGGTTTTGAAGTGTCTTCAGGGTTTTTGTAGCATTTTTTAGGGTTTGTGTAGCGTTGTTAGAATTTATATAGCATTTTTAGTGTTTATGTCTCATTTTTAGGGTTTAGATAGCGGTTTTAAATTTTATGTATCATTTTTAGGGTTTATGTAATGTTTTTAGGGTTTATGTAGCGTGTTTTGGGTTTAGGTTTTATGTAGCATTTTTAGGGTTTATGTTGCGTTTTCTGGGTTTATGTAGCGTTTTTAGGGGTGATGTAGCATTTATGTTGCATTTTTAGGGTTTATGTAATGTTTTTAGGGTTCATGTAGTGTCTTTAGGGTTTATATTGTGTTTTTAGGTTTTATGTAGCATTTTTTAATGTTTATGTAGCGTTTTTAGTGTTTATGTTTTGTTTTTTAGGGTTTGTGTTACAATTCTAGGCTTCATGTAGTGATTTTAGGGCTTATGTAGCGTTTTTGGGTTTATGTTGTTTTTTTTGGTTTATGTTGCATTTTTAGGGGTTTTGTTTCATTTTTATGGTTTATGTAACGTTTTTAGGGGTTTTGTATCTATTTGAAGCCTTTTTTAGGGTTTTAATGGTTGTTTATGGTTTGTAGTGTTTTTTAGGGTTTTTAATGTTTGTTAATGGGTGCTTATGGTTTATTATGGAATCTGAGGGATTTTAATGTTTTTTGGGGTGTTTCATGGATTTATTTGTTTTTTGGGATTTATTGGGGTTGTTAGGGTTTTTTGGTGTATTTTAGGGTTTGTTTGGGTATTATAGCGGTTGTTTGGGTTTATATAATGTGTTTTAACGTTATTTTGGGTTTTTAGGGTTTTTAGTGTTTTTTAGAGTTTAATACGGTTCTTTTGGGTTTATTAGGGTTCTTTAGGGTTTATTAGTGTTCTTTAGGATTTGTTAGAGTTTATTAGCATTTTTTTATTGTATATTACGGTTTTATTGGGCTTTTGTAGGCATTATTAGATTTTTCTAGGGTTTATCAACCTTTATAGGGTTATTTAGGATTTATTAGGGTTTATTGGGGTTTATTAGGGGTTTGTTACGGTTTGTTTCAGTTTGTTAATATTTATTTGGCGTTGTTAGGATTTGTTACAATTTATTTGGGGCTGTTAGGGTTTGTTATGATTTATTTTTGGGTTTTTAGGGTTTCTAGGGTTTATTAGTGGGTTGTAGGGTTTTGTAGGCTATTATTTGGAGATTTTTGTAGCATTTTGTCAGGTTTGTTAGGGTTTTTAGTGATTATTAGGTTTTATTATGGTTTAATAGTGTTTTTGGTTGTATATTAGGGGTTTTATGGATTTTTTAGCATTTATTATGGTCTAATAGAGTTTGATAGGGTTTAATAAAGGTTATTATGATTTATTAGTGTTTGTTAGGGTATTTAGGGTTTAATAGTGGGTTTTATGGGTTATTAGGGTTCATTAGTGGTTCATAGGGGTTATTACCGGTTGTTAGGTTTTGTTAGGTTTTGTTAGGGTTTGTTACAGTTTGTTACGATTTGTTTGAGTTGTTTGGGGTTTTATGTGTTTTTTTGGGTTTTATGGGTGTGTTTGGATTATTTATGCTTTGTTAGGGTTATTTTAGCATTTTTGGGGTATTTTTGCATTCTATGGGTTTTGAAGCATTTTTTGGGTTTTTGTAGCAATTGAGAGGGTTTATGTAGCGTTGTTAGTGGATTTAGTGGTTCTTTAGAGTTCTTTAGGGTTTTTAGGGTTCTTTAGTGTGTATTGGGGTTTCTTTTGAGGATTTTAGGGTTTGTTAGGGGGGGTTAGGAGTTTTAAGGGTTTCATAGGGGTGGTTAGGGTTTTGTTAGGCATTTTTAGGCTTTTAGGGCGTTTTTTAGCATTTTTAGTGGTTTTTTTGGGTTTTTTGAGTTTTTTGAGGTTTTTTATGGTTTTTTAGGGTTTTTAGGATTGTTTTTAGGTTTTTTCAATATTTCCGGTTTTTTAGGGGTTTTAGTGTTTTTAGTGTTTTTTAGGGGTTTTAAGGATTTTTTTAGGGTTTTTAGGGATTTTTAGGGTTTTTTCGGTTTTTAGGGTTTTTATGGTTTTTTAGGGTTTTGTCAGGTTTTGCCAGGTTTGTTAGGCTTTTTGTGAATATTAGAATTTTGAATGGATTAATAACGTTTCTGTTGTATATTTGGGTTTTTAGGTATTTTGTAGCTTTTATTGGGGTCTAATAGGGTTTTTAGGGTTTATTATGATTTATTAGTGTTTATTAGGGTTTAGTAGTGGGCTTCAGGGTTTATTAGTGTTTATTATAGTTTATTATTGTTTGCTAGGGTTTGTTTGGATTTATTAGTTATTATTAAAGTGATTTAGGGTGTCTAAGGGTTTTTAGGGTTTCTAAGGGTGTGTTAGGGTTTCTAAGGGTGGGTTATGGTTTTTATGGGTAGGTTTGGGTTTTTAAGGGTGTGCTATGGTTTCTAAGGAATTATAATGTCTTGTTAGGGTTTTTATGGGTGTGTTGGGGTTTCTAAGGGTGTGCTATCATTTCTAAGGGTGTTTTAGGGTTTCTAAGGGTGTGTTAGGGTTTCTAATGGTGTGTTAGTGTTCCTTAAGTTTGCTTAGGGTTTTGTTAGGGTTTTAGAGTTTTTAGGGTTATGTTAGGGTTTCTTATGGTTTCTTAGGGGCCTTTTAGAGTTTCTTTGGGTTTTTTGTGTTTATTGGGGTTTCTTAGTGCTTCTTGGGGTTTGTTAGGTCTTGTTAGGGTTTTTTAGGGTTTTTTAGGTTTTTTAGGGTTTTTTGGGTGTTTGTTAGGGTTTTTTAGGGTTTGTTAGTGTTTATTAGGTTTTCTTAGGGTTTTTTAGGGTTTTTCATGGTTTTTAATGGTTTTTAGTGTTTATGGGGTTATTCATGGTTTCTTAGGGTTATCTAGTTGTTCATGGTTTTCAAAGATGTTTAGAGCTAGTCACAAGCTTTAATTTGATATGTGGTGGAGGTGAAACGGACACCAAGAGAAGAAGTTATGGTCATTTGAGGGACTTAAGGACATTTTGGGTCACTAAGAACGTGATAAGGTGTTCATATTGGTCACAAATATGTAGATCTAGTCAAAATCAGCGATTTGATATATGGTAGAGGCAAAACGGACTCCTTGAGTAGAAGTTATGTTGTTTTTGGAGGGTTTAAGTACCTTTTTGGGCCTTCAAGGATGTGATAAGGTGTTTCAGTGGTTATAGAAGTGTAGGTCTAGTCTCAAGATTCAATTTGATATGTGGTAGAGGCAAAAAGGACACCCATAGAATAAGTTATTGCAAAACAGACACCAGAAGCCAATCTTTTGACCATCCAAAGGGATTTTGGGACTTTTGGGGGGATTGAAGAATGTCAGAAAGGGTTACAGTGGTTACCAGAGTGTGTATCTTTTCACAATATTCAATTTGATATGTGGTAGAACCAAAATTAACACACATAGCAGAAGTTATTTTCGTTTTATATTGAGCAACCCTCCTAGCGCCTAAAAACCTAAAAACCCCGTAACTCACTAAAATAGGCATAAATTCTCCTTTGGGTGTCCATTTGAGCGATGTGACTAGTAAAATCGAAGCTAGTGATATGAGTGAGGACCAAGTCTAATTGAAACTTTGAGAAGATCAACGAAACATAAGATATATTAGTTATACCACTCTAAAAAAAGTCCAACTTCAAAAGGCCATAACTTTCACTCCAATTGTCCGTTTGAGATCTACCACATATCAAATCGAAGGTAGCGAAGAGATCTACGTAGAAGGCTAACTTGAAAAAAGTTAAAGTCATGTTTGGGACCCTAAAATCCCAAAATCCCATAAAATGCCTCCAAAACTCCATTTCTGTATACGGATCCATGTCAATGTTTTCTTAAAATGGTCATAACTTCTAATCTGTGTGTTTGTTCAGCCTCCAGCACCTGTTTTTATCGTAGTTCATTCCATGAGATTTTGTTTGACTATTCACAGAGCATAAATGGACACCTGAAGAAGAATTTATGCCTTTTTTAATGACTCTGTGATTTGTTAGGTTTTTCAAGACACCGTTTTTAGCTCTTTTGTCATGTCTACTGTTTTTTCAAACAACTATAACTTATTATTACTATTATTATTATTATTATTATCATCATCTCATGACAATGCACATGCACATGCACATGTGTTATTATTATATTTTTATTTCCATGCACGTGCACGTGCAATGCACACACGTTATTTTATTATCACATGCATTGTTATTATTATTGTTATTGTTATTATTGTGGATGTTGGTTTTGTTGTTGTTGTTATTGTTATTATCATCACATGAAAATGCACTTCCAAATGCAAATACATGAACATTAAATGAACTTGCGTTATTCTATTATCCCACGTGTTGTTAATAATAATAATAATAATAATAATATTATTATTATTATTATCATCATCATCACATGCAAATGCAATGCATGAGAGTTTTTATTTATTACCATACACATGCACACGTAATGCACATGCAATATTCTATTATCATATGCATTAGTACTACTACTATTATCACCACTACTACTACTATTATTAATACTGCTGTTATTATTACTATCACCACATGCAAATTTAGATGCGCGTGCGTCATTATTTATTATTTATTCCCATGTACGTGCATATGCAATGCACTTGTATTATTCTTTTATTATTATTATTATTATTATTATTATTATCATAGTTTTAATTATTATTATTATTATTATCATCATCATTATTATTACCATTATTATTATCATTATCACATGCAAATTCACATGCATGTGCATTGTTATTTATTATTTATTATCATTAACGTGCATGCGTTATTATTATTATTATTATTATTATTAAAATTGGTATTTTTAATATTATCATCAAATGTAAATGCACATGCTCCTAAATGTGCATTCTTATTTATTATTATTTATTTATTATTTACTATTATGAACATGCACATGAAATGCACTTACGTTATTCTATTATTATTATTATTATTGTTATTATTATTATTTTGTTTGTATCATCAAATACAAATGCACATGCACGTGCGTTGTTATTTATTATTCATTACGATGCACGTGAATGCATCATTATCATTATCATTACATGTAAATGCACATGCATGTACTTATTATATATTATTTATTATCAGGCACATGAAAATGCAATGCACTTGTTTTATTCTATTATCACATGTGTTATTATTATGTATTCTCATGCACGTGCACATGCAATGCACGTTCATTATTCTATGATCACATGTGTTATTATTTATTATCATTCATATGCAAATGCACATTCATGTGGACTTGGTTATTATTTATTTTTTATTACCATGCACATGCACATGCACTAGGTTGTGCATTATTATTTATTACTTATTATCATTCACATGAACATGCACATACACATGTAATTCACCTGGATTATTTTTTATAATTTATTATTTATTATCATTCACATGCAAATACGCAGGCATATGCACATGCATGTGGGTTATGATTTATTATTTAAACCATACACATGCATATGAACATGCACGTGCGTTATTACTATTATTATTATTAGAGGTATTTATATGGTTTACTAGCATTTTTTATAATTTTCAGGTGTTATTAACATTTATTATGGTTTGTTAGGGTTTTAGGGTTTTTAATGGTATATTAGCGTTTTTTAGGGTTTTGTGGGGGTTATTAAGATTTTATTAGGGTTTATTATGGTGTGTTAAAGTTTATTAGTGTTTATTAGGTATTTTTAGGGTTTTATTAGGATTGAGTTGGGTTTATTAGGGTATATTATGGTATATTATGGTATATTTGGGTATGTTTAGGATTTATTAGGGTTTATTATCATTCATTACGGTTTATTAATTATTAAGAGGGTATATTAGTTTTTTTAGTGTCTAGTAGTGTTTATTCGGGTTTATTAGTAATTTTATGCTTTGTTAGGTTTTATTAGCATTTATTAGGGGTTTTAGGGATTTTTAATGGTACATTTTCAATTTTTAGGGTTTAGTGAGGTTTATTATGGTTTATTTTGGTGTGTTAAGGTTTATTAGAGTTGAGTAGGTATTTTTAGGGTTTTATTAGGGTTGAGTCGGTATCTTTAAGGTTTTATTAGGGTTTATTAGTGTTTGTGAGCATTTTGTATGGTTTATTAGGTTTTATTAGAATTTATTATGGTTTGTTAGGGTTTCTAGGGCTTTTTAATGGTTTGTTTGCATTTTTTTGTTTATTGGGGTTTAGTTGGGTTTTATTAGGTTTTGTTATGGTGTGTCAAGGTTTATTAGGGTTGAGAAGGTATTTTTAGGGTTTTATTGTGGTTTTATTAGGGTTTGTTAGTTTTTATTAGGGTTTATTAGGGATTTTTAGGGTTTATTAGGGTTTGTTAGGGGGTTATTAGTTTTTTTTTGTTTTATTAGATTATATTAGTGTTTGTTAAGTCTTTGTAGATAATATAGCATTTTTTATTGTTTTTGAGCATTCTGTTTTTATTTGTGAGCATTTTTAGGGTTTCTTTGGTTATATTAGAGTTTATTATTGTTTATTATGGTTTCTAGGAATTTTTAAGGTATATTAGCATTTTTGTCTTTATTAGGTTATATTAGTGTTTTTAGGTCTTTTTAGGTAATATAGCGTGTTTTTATTGTTTATAATCATTTTTTTATTGTTTGTGAGAATTTTTAGGGTTTATTAGGTTATATTAGAGTTTATCAGGGTTTATAGGGATTTTTTAATGTATACTAGCATTTTTTCATTATTAGGGTTTTGTAGGGTTTTATTAGGGGTCATTATGGTGTGTTAAGGTTTGTTAGGGTTGAGTAGGGTTTATTTGGGTTTATTTATGGTTTATTAGGGATTTTTAGGTCTTGTTTTGGGTTTATTACGGTTTATTAGTGTTTATTAGTGTCTATTAGGGTTGGTTTGGGTTTTTTAGGTTTTGTTAACGCGTTTTTAGGGTTTATTAGGTTTTTTTTATCATTTATTAGGGTTTATTAAGTATTTTGGGGTTTTATTAGGTTTGAGTGGATTCTATTAGGGTTTTCGGGATTATAAGACGTTTTTAGGATTATTAGAGTTTATTAGGGGTTTATTAGGGTTTAATTTTTTATATTATGGTATATTAGGGTTCAATATTTTTGTGGGTTTTGAAGAGTCTTTAGGGTTTTTGTACCATTTTTTAGTGTTTGTGTAGCATTGATTGAGTTTATGTAGCATTTTTAGTGTCAATGTAGCCCTTTTAGGGTTTAGTTAGTGGTTTTTGGTTTATGTAACGTTTTTAGGTTTTATGTAGCGTGTTAATTTTTTAAGTTTTATGTAGAATTTTTAGGGTTTATGTTGCATTTTCTGGGTTTATGTAGCATTTTTAGTGGTGATGTAGCATTTATATTGCATTTTTTATGGTTTATGTAACTTTTTTAGGGTTCATGTAGTATTTTTAGGGTTTATGTTGTGTTTTAGGTTTTATGTAGAATTTTTTAATGTTTATGTTGCATTGTTTAGGGTTTATGTTACGGTTCTAGGGTTTATGTTACGGGTCTAGGGTTTATGTAGTGCTTTTTGGGTTTATATAGTGTTTTTTGGATTTATGTTGATTTTTTGGGTTTATGTTGCGTTTTTTGGGGTTTATGTTGCAGTTTTAGGGTTTATGTAACATTTTTTTGGGTTTGTATATCTATTTGTTGCCTTTATTAGGGTTTTAATGCTTGTTTATAGTTTGTAGTGGTTTTAGGGTTTTAAAGTGTTGTTAATGGGTGTTTATGGTTTTTATGGTATTTGATGGGTTTTCAATGGTTTTTTGGGGGGTTTTAAGGGTTTATTTGTTTTTTAGGGAATGATAGGGGTTGTTAAGGTTTTTAGAATGTTTTAGGGTTTGTTTGGGTATTGTAGTGGATTTTAGGGTTTATGTAATGTATTATAGCATTTTTTGGGTTCTTTAGGGTTTTTTAGTGTTCTTTAGAGTTTATTATGGTTCTTTAGGATTTATTAGAGTTATTTCAGGTTTATTAGCATTCTTTAAGATTTGTTAAGGTTTATTAGCATTTTATATTGTATATTCGGGTTTTATTGGGCTTTTGTTGGCATAAATAGCTTTTTCTAGGGTTTATCAACCTTTTTTAGTGTTATTTTGGATTTATTAGGGTTTCTTAGGGTTTATTAATGTGTATTTGGGTTTATTACGATTTATTAGGGTTTATTATGATTTTTTAGGGTTTATTGCTGTTTATTAGGGGTTTGTTATGGTATGTTTCAGTTTGTTACGATTTATTTGGCGTTGTTAGGATTTGTTATGATTTATTTGGGATTGTTAGGGTTTATTACGATTTATTATAGGGTTATTAGGGTTTGTTAGGGTTTGTTAGCAGGTTGTAGGGTTTGTTAGATTTTATCAGTGTTTGTAGATATTTTTAAGGTATACTGGCATTTTTTTCTTTATTAGCGTTTTGTATAGTTTTATTAGGGGTTATTATGGTTTGTTATGGTTTTTTAGGGTTGAGTAGTGTTTATTTGGAATTATTTATGGTTTATTAGGGCTTTATAGGGTTTGTTTGGGGTTTATTAGGGTTTATAAGTGTTTATTAGTGTCTATTAGGGCTGGTTAGGGTTGTTTAGGTTTTCTTAATGTTTTTTAGGGTTTATTAGGTTTTATTATCATATATTAGGGTTTATTAGGTATTTTGGGGTTTTATTAGGGTTGAGTAGAGTTTATTAGGATTTTAGAGATTATTATGTGTTTTTAGGGATTATTAGAGTTTATTAGGGGTTTATTAGGGTTTATTTTCTATATTATGGTATATTACAGTTTAGTATTTTTGAGGGTTTTAAAGAATTTTGAGGGATTTTGTAGTATTTTTTGGGTTTCTGTAGTGTTTTTAGAGTTTATGTATCATTTTTAGGGTTTAGTTTGCGGTTTTAGATTTTATGTATCATTTTTAGGGTTTATGTAACGTTTTTAGTGGTTATGTAGCATGTTTAGGGTTTAGGTTTTATGTATCATTTTTTAGGGTTTATGTAGAGTTTTTAGAGGTGATGTAGCATATATGTTGCATTTTTAGGGTTTATGTAACGTTTTTAGGGTTCATGGAGTATTTTTAGGGTTCATATTTTGATTTTAGGTTTTATGTAGCATTTTTTAATGTTTATGTTTTTTAGGGTTTATGTTGTGTTTTTTAGTATTTATGTTACAATTCTAGGGTTTATGTAGTGCTTTTAGGGTTTATGTAGTGTTTTTTGAGTTCATGATGTGTTTTTTGGTTTATTTTGTGTTTTTAGGGTTCATGTTTCATTTTTTAGGGTTTATGTAATGTTTTTAGGGTTATGTATCTATTTGAAACCTTTTTAGGGTTTTAATGGTTGTTTATGGTTTGTAGTGTTTTTTAGGGTTTTTAAGGGTTGTTAATGGGTGTTTATGGTTTTTTATGGTATCTGATGGATTTTTAATGGTTTTTCGAGGTTTTTATGGGTTTATTTGTTTTTTTTGGGATTGATAGGGGTTGTTAAAAAATTTTAGCGTGTTTTAGGGTTTGTTTGGGTATTGTAGCGCTTTTTAGGGTTTATATAATGTGTTTTAGCATTTCTTTGGGTTCTTGAGGTTTTTTTAGTGTTATTTAGAGTTTAATATGTTTCTTTAGGGTTTATTAGGGTTATTTAGTGTTTATTAGTGTTCTTTAGGATTTGTTACATTTTATTAGTGTTTTTTATTGTATATTAGGGTTTTATTTGGATTTTGTAGACATTAACAGCTTTTTTAGGGTTTATCAACCTTTCTTAGGGTTATTTAGGATTTATTAGGGTTTATTTGATTTATTATGGTTTGGTAACGTGTATTTGGGTTTATTACAATTTATTAGGGTTTATTATGCGTTGTTCGGGTTTATTGTGGTTTATTAGGGGTTTTTTATGGTTTGTTTGAGTTTTTTGTGATTTATTTTTCATTTTTAGGATTTGTTATGATTTATTTGGGGTTTTTAGGGTTTGTTACAATTTATTTTGGGGTTTTTAGGGGTTTTTTGGGGTTTTTTAGTAGGTTGTAGGGTTTTTTAGGCTATTATTTGGAGGTTTTTGTAGCGTTTTATTTGGTTTGTTAGGGTTTTAGTGGTTATTAGGGTTTATTATGGTTTAATAGTGTTTTTTATTCTATATTAGGGGTTTTATGGCTTTTATAATGGTTATTAGGGTCTAAAAGAGTTTGTTAGGGTTTATTACTGGTTATTACGATTTATTAGTGTTTACTGGGGTTTTTAGGGTTTAATAGTGGGTTTTAGGGGTTATTAAGGTTTATTAGGGGTCCTTAGGGGTTATTAGTGCTTGTTAGGGTTTGTTAGGTTTTGTTTGGGTTTTTAGGGTTTGTTACAATTTGTTTGAGTTGTTTGGGGTTTTATGTGTTTTTTTGGGTTTTATGGGTGTGTTTGGATTTTGTATGATTTGATAGGGTTATTTTAGAGTTTTTTGGGGTTTTGTTACATTTTTTGGGTTTTGAATCATTTTTTGGGTTTTTTTAGCAATTGATAGTGTTTATATAGCGTTGTTAGTGGCTTTAGTCGGGATACCCTGATTTGTTAACATTCAAACAAGTATAACCTCTAATCTGGATCTCCGTTAGGCCTATACCACATATCATATCAAATATTATTTCATTTTCTTCGATTGGACTGGTTGTGGAGTTAAAACAGGATTCTATATTAGAAGTTATGGTTATTTTAACATTCTAGGGCTTTTCAAATACACATATATATGTATTTATTCATAAATATGTGTGTGTGTGTGTGTCTGTGTGTGCGTGTTGTATATATGTATGTATTTATTTATTTATAAACACACATAAAAAACATATTTTATAAATGTATTTCAATCTAATATTTTAAATATATATTAATATAAAAATAAATATACGGATAAAAAATATATTAATATAAATATATATTAATATAATAATGAATATATATATACACTAATATATGAATAAATATATATGTATTAATATATCTAAATACATGTATATAAATATGAATCTATATTAATATATGAATAAATATAACTATATATATAAATAAATCGATATATCATTAAATAGTGAAAAAACGAAATGGCTTAGTGGTAAAGGTGCAGGCACACAAGGGGGAGGTCATAGTTTCGAGTTCGGGTGGAAGCAAGGAGGAGCGCGCATGTGGAGGATACGCGAGAAGGGCAGTGCGCGGGAGAGATTGAGGGGGGTCCGCCTAACACTGATGGGGGGTCAAGTACTATTAAAAGCTCTCCCCACATTATATAAATATTTTTTATATTTTTTATTTTTTTGACTTTTATCAGCGCTTTTTAGAAGCGCTGATAAAAGGTGCATTTATCAGCACTTTTCTAAGCGATGATAAAAGGGACCCCCCATATCCGCGCCTAGATTAACAGTGCTTTTTTTAGCAATGTTAGTGCACATCTCAAGCGCTGATAAAATCCGTTTTTGTAGTAGTGTACACACGCAATACAAGTACATTATTCTATTATCACATGTGTTATTATTTATGATTTATTATCATTGACATTCAAATGCACATTCATGTGGACTTGGTTATTATTTATTGTTTATTACCATGCACATGCCCATGCACATGCACTTGTATGTGAATTATTATTTATTATTTATTATCATTCAAATGCACATGCACATACACTTGCAATTCACATGCATTATTATTTATTATTTATGATTTATTATCATTCATATGCAAATGCACAGGCATATGCACATGCACATGCGTTATTATTTATTCTTTAAACCATGCACATGCATATGCACATGCACATGCGTTATTACTATTATTATTATTAGAGGTATTTTTAGGGTTTACTAGCATTTTTTAGGATTTTTATGTGATATTAACATTTATTATGGTTTATTATGGTTTTAGGGTTTTTAATGGTATATTAGCATTTTTTAGGGTTTGGTGGGGGTTGTTTAGATTTTATTAAGGTTAATTACGGTGTGTCAAGGTTTATTAGGGTTTATTAGGTATTTTTAGGGGTTTATTAGGATTGATTTGGGTTTATTAGGGTATATTATGGTATATTATGGTATATTTGGGTATGTTTAGGATTTATTAGGGTTTATTATGGTTCATTATGGTTTATTAAATTTTAAGAGGGTATATTAGGGGTTTTTAGGGTTTAGTAGTGTTTATTAGGGTTTATTAGTGCTTTTAAGCATTGTTAGGTTTTATTAGAATTTATTAGGTGTTTTAGGGCATTTTAATGGTATATTTGAATTTTTTTAGAGTTTAGTGGGGTTTATTATGGTTTGTTAAGGATTATTAGGGTTGAATACGTATTTTAAGGGTTTTATTTGGGTTGTGTAGGTATCTTTAGGGTTTCATTAGGGTTTATTGGGGTTGAGTAGGGTTTATTAAGGTTTGTTAGAGATTTTTAGGGTTACTAGGGTTTGTTACTGTTTTTATTAGGGTATATGAGTGTTTTTTTAGTTATTGTTAATATATATGAGCAGTTTTTAGGACTTTTTATGTTTTATTAGCGTGATTTTAGTGTTTGTGAGCATTTTTTATGGTTTATTAGGTTTTATTAGAATATATTACGGTTTTTTAGTTTTTCTAGGACTTTTTAATGGTTTGTTTGCTTTTTTTATTGGGGTTTATTGGGTTTTATTAGGTTTTATTATGGTGTGTCAAGGTTTATTAGGGCCGAGAAGGTATTTTTAGGGTTTTATTATGGTTTTATTAGGGTTTATTAGTTTTTATTAGGGTTTATTAGTGTTTATTAGGGTTTGTTAAGGGTTTATTAGTTTTTTGTTTTATTAGGTTATATTAGTGTTTGTTAGGTCTATTTAGATAATATAGCGTGTTTTTATTGTTTGTGAGAATTTTGTTTTTGTTTGTGACCATTTTTAAGGTTTCTTAGGTTATATTCGATTTTATTATGGTTTATTAGGGTTTCTAGGGATTTTTAAGGTATATTACCATTTTTTGTCATTATTAGGTTATATTAGTGTTTTTAGGTCTTTTTAGGTAATATAGCACATTTTTATTGTTTGTGAATGTTTGTTTTTTGTTTTTTGAGCATTTTTAGGGTTTATTAGGTTATATTAGAGTTTCTCAGGGTTTCTAGGGTTTTTTAGGGTATACTCGCATTTTTTTCTTTATTATGGTTTTGTAGGGTTTTATTAGAGGTTATTATGGTGTGTTAAGATTTGTTGGGGTTGAGTAGAGTTTATTTGGCTTTATTTATGGTTTATTATGGCATTTTAGGGTTTTTTTGGGGTTTATTAGTGATTATTAGTGTCTATTAGGGTTGGTTAGGGTTGTTTAGGTTTTCTTAACGTGTTTTTAGTGTTTATTAGGTTTTATTATTATCTATTAGGGTTTATTAGGTATTTTTGGGGTTCTATTAGGGTGGAGTAGAGTTTCTTAGGATTTTAGGGATTATAATGTGCTTTTTGGGATTTTTAGAGTTTATTAGGGGTTTATTAGAGTTTAATTTTCTATATTATGGTATATTATGGTTTAATATTTTTTATGGTTTTAAAGCGTCTTTTGGGATTTTGTAGCATTTTGGGTTTGTGTAGCGTTTTTAGAGTTTATGTAGCATTTTTATTGTTTATGTAGCATTTTTAGGGTTTAGTTAGCGGTTTTAGATTTTATGTATCATTTTTAGGGTTTATGTAACATTTTTAGGGTTTATGTAGCGTGTTTAGGGTTTAGGTTTGATGTAGCATTTTTTAGGGTTTATGTTGCATTTTCTGGGTTTATGTAGCGTTTTTAGGGGTGAGGTAGTGTTTATGTTACATTTTTTAGGGTTTATGTAACATTTTTAGGGTTCATGTTGTCTTTTCAGGGTTTATATTGTGTTTTTCGGTTTTATGTAGCGTTTTTTAATATTTATGTTGCGTTTTTAGAGTTTATGTTGTGTTTTTAGGGTTTATGTTACAGTTCTGGGGTTTATGTAGTGATTTTATGGTTTATGTAGTGTTTTTTTGGTTTATGTTGCATTTTTTGGTATATGTTGCCATTTTAGGGTTTTTGTTTCATTTTTATGGTTTATGTAACGTTTTTAGGGTTTATGTATCTATTTGAAGTATTTTTTAGGGTTTTAATTTTTGTTTATGGTTTATAGTGTTTTTTAGGGTTTTTAAGGGTTGTTAATGATTGTTTATGATTTTTTATGGTATCTGATGGATTTTTAATGGTTTTGGGGGTGTTTATGGGTTTATTTTTTTTTGGGATTGATAGGGGTTGTTAGGGTTTTTTAGTGTGTTTTAGGGTTTGTTTGTGTATTGTAGCTGTTTTTATGGTTTATATAATGTCTTTTAGCATTTTTTGGGTTCTTTAGGGTTTCTTAGTGTTTTTAGAGTTCAATATGGTTCTTTAGGGTTTGTTAGGGTTCTTTAGTGTTTATTAGTGTTCTTTTGGATTTGTTACAGTTTATTAGCGTTTTTATTGTATATTAGGGTTTTATTGAGTTTTTGTGGGCATTAGTAGCTTTTTATAGGGTTTATCAACCTTTTTTAGGGTTATTTAGGATTTATTAGGGTTTGTTTTATTTATTAGGGTTTAGTCATATGTATTTGGGTTTATTACGATTTATTAGGGTTTATTATGATTTGTTAGGGTTTATTGGGGTTTATTAGGGGTTTGTTATGGTTTGTTTCAGTTTGTTATGTTTTAGTTGGCATTGTTAGGATTTGATACAATTTGTTTGGGGTTGTTAGGGTTTTTTAGATTTATTTTGGGGTTATTAGGGTTTTTTAGGGTTTATTAGTGGGTTGTAGGGTTTTGTGGGCTCTTATTTGGAGAATTTTGTAGCGTTTTGTTTGGTTTGTTAGGGTTTTTAATGATTATTAGGGTTTATTATGGTTTAATAGTGTTTTTTATTGTATATTAGGGGTTTTAGGGCTTTTGTAGCATTTATTATGGTCTAATAGAGTTTGTTAGAGTTTATTACAGGTTATTACAATTTATTAGTGTTTATTAGGGTTTTTAGGGTTTAATAGTGGGTTTTATGGGTTATTAGGGTTTATTAGTGGTTCTTAGGGGTTATTAGTTGTTGTTGGTGTTTGTTAGGTTTTGTTAGTGTTTTTAGGGTTTGTTACGGTTTGTTTGAGTTGTTTGGGTTTTTATACGTTTTTTGGGTTTTATGGGTGTGTTTTGATTTTTTATGCTTTGTTAGCGTTTTTTGGGTTTTGAAGCATTTATTGGGTTTTTGTAGCAATTTATAGGGTTTATATAGACTTGTTTGTGGCTTTAGTGGTTCTTTAGGATTCTTTAGGAGTTTTATGGGTTTTTGTGGTTCTTTAGGGTGTATTAGGGTTTATTTTGAGGTTTTTAGTGTTTTCTAGGGGTTTTTTGGGCGTTTAAGGGTTTTTTAGGGTTGGTTATGGTTTTTATAGGCATTTTTAGGATTTTAAGGGTTTTTAGCATTTTTAGTGGTTTTTAGATTTTTTAGGGGTTTTGAGGTTTTTTGGGGGTTTTAGGGTTTTTTAGGTTTGTTTTCGGGTTTTTTTTGGTTTTTTTAGTTTTTAGGGGTTTTAGGGTTTTTTAGGGTTTTTAGGGTTTTTTAGGTTTTTTAGGTTTTTTTTGGTTTTTCTAATTTTTTAGGGTTTTTTCAGGTTTTTCCGCATTTTTTATAGTTTTTTTGAATATTAGAATTTGGATGGTTTAATAGATTTTTTGTTGTATATTTTGGTTTTTAGGTATTTTTTAGCTTTTATTGGTGTCTAATAGGGTTTTTAGGATTTATTACGATTTATTAGTGTTTGTTTGGGTTTAATAGTGGGCTTTACGGTTTATTTGGGTTTATTATGGTTTATTATTGGTTGGTAGGGTTTGTTAGGATTTATTAGTTCTTATTAGAGTGATTTAGGGTGTCTAAGGGTTTGTTAGGGTTTCTAAGGGTGTGTTAGGGATTCTAAGGGTGGGTTAGATTTTTTAAGGGCGAGTTAGGATTTCTAAGGGTGTGATATGGTTTATAAGGGTTTCTAAGGTTGTGTTGGATTTATATGGGTGTGTTGGGGTTTCTAAGGGTGTTCTATGGTTTCTAAGGGCGTGTAAGGGTTTCTAAGGGCGTTTTAGGGTTTCTAAGGGTGTGTTAGTGTTTCTTAGGTTTGCTTAGGGTTTTGTTAGAGTTTTTAGGGTTTTTAGGGTTATGTTTCTTATGGTTTATTAGGGGGTTTTAGGGTTTCTTCGTGTTTTTTGTGTTTTTTGGGGTTTGTTACTGCTTCTTGGGGTTTGTTAGGGCTTGTTAGGGTTTGTTAGGGGTTCTTTGGGTTTGTTATGTTTTTTAGGGTTTTTTGGGGTTTGTTAGGGGTTTTTAGGGTCTGTTAGGGTTTGTTAGGGTTTTTCATGGTTTTTAATTGTTTTTAGTGTTTATAGGGTTATTCATGGTTTTTTAGGTTTATTTAGTTTATGGTTGTCACAAATGTGTAGATCTAGTCACAATCTTCAATTTGATATGTGGTAGAGGTGAAACAGACACCCAGAGAAGAAGTTATAGTCATTTTGAGGACTTAAGGACCTTTTGGATCTTTAAGAACGTGATAAGGTGTTCCTATTAGTCATAGATGTGTAGATCTAGTAAAAAGCTTCGATTTGAAATATGGTAGAGGCAAAACGGACTCCCGGAGTAGAAGTTATGGTCTTTTGGAGGGTTTAAGTATCTTTTGGGACTTCAAGGATGTGAGAAGGTGCTTCATTGGTTATAGGAGTGTAGGTCTAGCCTCAATCTTCAATTTGATATGTGGTAGGGGAAAAACAGACACCCATAGAAGAAGTTATTGCAAAACAGACACCAGAAGCCAATATTTTGACCATCTAATGGGATTTTGGGTATTTTTGGGGGTTGAAGAATGTCAGAAAGGGTTCTAGTGGTTACCAGAGTGTGTATATTTTCACAATATTTTATTTCGTATGTGGTAGAGCCAAAATGAACACACGTAGCATAAGTTATTGTCGTTTTAAATTGAGTAACCCTCCTAGCGCCTAAAAACCTAAGAAACCCACAACTCACTAAAATAGGCATGACTTATCCTTCGGGTATATGTTTTTGTGTTGTGACTAGTAAAATCGAATCTCGTGAGATGAGTGAGGACCAAGTCTAATTGAAACTGTGAGAAGATCAAAGAAACAGAATATATATTAGTTATACCACTCCAAAAAAAAGTCCAACTTCAAACGACCATAACTTTCACTCCGGTTGTCTGTTTGAGCTCTACCACATATCAAATCGTAGGAAGTGAAGATATCTATACAGAAGGATAACTTTAACAAATTTAAAGTCATGTTTGGGACCCTAAAATCCCAAAAACCCATCAGAAGGCCTCCAAAAAACCATTTCTGTGCCCCGATCCCTATCAAATTTTTCTTAAAACGGTCATAACTTTTGATCTGTGTGTCTGTTCGGCCTTCGAAACCTATTTTTATCATAGTTAATTCCATGAGATTTAGTTTTACTATTCACAAAGCAGAAATGGACACTTGAAGAAGAATTTATTCCTTTTTTAATGACTCTATGATTTGTTAGGTTTTTCGAGACACCATTTCAAGCACTTTTATCCTGTCTGCTATTTTTTCAAACAACTATAACTTATTATTACTATTATTATTATTATTAGCATCATCATCTCATGAAAATGAACATGCACTTGCACATTCATTATTATTATATTTTTATTACCATGCACGTTCACATGAAATGCACACACATTATTTTATTATCACATGCATTGTTATTATTATTGTTATTATTATTATTGTGGTTGTTGTTGTTGCCATCGTTGTTGTTGTTTTTATTGTTATTATCATCACATGAAAATGCACATCCAAATGCACACACACATATTCAATGAATGTGCATTATTCTATTATCACATGTGTTAATAATAATAATAATAATATTATTATTATTATTATTATCATCATCATCATCATCATCATCATCATCATCACATGCAAATGCAATGCACGGGAGTTATTATCTATTACCATACACATGAACACGTAATGCACATGCAATATTCTTTTATCATATGCATTAGTAGTACTACTATTTCCACCACCACTACTACTATTATTACTACTTCTGTTATTATTAATATCATCACATTCAAATGTAAATGCATGTGCGTTATTATTTATTATTTATTACCATGTACATGCATATGCAATGCACTTGTATTATTCTTTTATTATTATTATTATTATTATTATCACAGTTATTATTATTATTATTATTATCATTATCATTATCATTATTATTATTATTATCACATGAAAATGCAAATTCATGTGTGTTGTTATTTATTATTTATTACCATGCACATGCATGCGTTATGATTATTACAATTAGTATTATTTATATTATCATCAAATGTAAATGCACATGCACATGCATGTGTGTTCTTATTTATTACTATTTATTTATTATTTATTACTATGCACATGCACATGAAATGCACTTGCATTATTCTATTATTATTATTATTATTATTATTATTATTATTATTATTATTATTATTATTGTAGTTGTTGTTTGTATCATCAAATACAAATGCACATGCACGTGAGTTGTTATTTATTATTTATTACCATGCACGTGCATGCATCATTATCATTATCATTACATGTAAATGCACATTCACGCGTGTTATTATATATTATTTATTATCATGAACATGAAAATGCAATGCATTTACGTTATTCTATTATCACATGTGTTGTTGTTATTTATTCTAATGCACGTGCACACACAATGCAGGTGCGTTATTCTATTATCACATGTGTTATTATTTATTATTTATTATCATTCACATGCAAATTCACATTCATGTGGACTTGGTTATTATTTATTATTTATTACCATGCACATGCACATGCACATTCACATGCACTTATATGTGCGTAATTATTTATTATTTATTATCCTTCACTTGCAGATGCACATACACATGAAATTCACATGCGTTATTATTTTTAATTTATTATTTATTATCATTCACATGAAAATGCGCAGGCATATGCACATGCACGTGTGTTATGATTTATTATTTAAACTATGCACATGCACATGCATATGCACATGCGTTATTACTACTATTATTATTATAGGTATTTTTAGGGTTTACTTTCATTTTTTAGGATTTTTAGGTGTAATTAACATTTATTATGGTTTGTTAGGGTTTTAGGGTTTTTTAATCATATATTAGAATTTTTTAGGGTTTGGTGGGGGTTATTAGGATTTTATTAGGGTTTATTATGGTGTGTCAAGGTTTATTAGTGTTTATTAGGTATTTTTAGGGTTTTATTAGGATTCAATTGGGTTTATTAGGGTATATTATGGTATATTATTATATATTTGGGTATGTTTAAGATTTATTTCTGGTTTATTATGGTTCATTGTGGTCTATTAATTTTTAAGAGGGTATATTAAGGTATTTTAGTATTTAGTAGTGTTTATTCGGGTTTATTAGCACTTTTAAGCTTTGTTAGGTTTTATTAGCATTTATTATGGGTTTTAGGGCTTTCTAATGGTATGTTCGCTTTTTTTAGGGTTTAGTGGAGTTCATTATGGTTTATTATGGTGTGTTAAGGTTTATTAGGGTTGAGTAGGTATTTTTAGGGTTGAGTAGGTATCTTTAGGTTTTTATTAGGATTGAGTAGTGTTTATTAGGGTTGGTTAGGGATTTTTAGGGTTTACTAGAGTTTGTTAGTATTTTTATTAGGGTATATGAGTGTTTTTTAGTTTTTATTAAAATATATGAGAAGTTATTAGGAATTTTTAGGTTTTATTAGCATGGTTTTAAGGTTTGTGAGAATTTTTTATGGTTTATTAGGGTTTCTAGGGTTTTTAATGGTTTAATTGTGTTTTTTTGTTTATTGGGGTTTAGTTGGGTTTTATTAGGTTTTATTATGGCGTGTCAAGGTTTATTAGGGTTAAGAAGGAATTTTTAGGGTTTTATTCTGGTTTTATTAGGGTTTAATAGTTTTATTAGGGTTTATCAGGGATTTTTAGGGTTTATTAGGGTTTGTTAGGGGTTTATTTGTTTTTTTTTGTTTTATTAGGTTATATTAGTGTTTGTTACGTCTTTTTAGATAATATAGCATTTTTTATTGTTTGTGAGCGTTTTGTTTTTGTTTGTGAGCTTTTTTAGGGTTTCTTAGATTATATTAGAGTTTATTATGGTTTAGTACGGTTTTTAGGTATTTTTAAGGTATATTAGTGTTTTTTTTCTTTATTAGGTTATATTAGTGTTTTTAGGTCTTTTTAGGTAATATAGTGTGTTTTTATTGTTTGTGATCATTTTTTTCTATTTGTGAGCATTTTTATGGTTTATTAGGTTATATTAGAGTTTATCAGGGTTTCTAGGGATTTATTAAGGTATACTGGCATTTGTTTTTATTATTAGGATTTTGTAGGGTTTTATTATGGGTCATTATGGTGTGTTAAGGTTTGTTAGGGTTGAATAGGGTTTATTTGGATTTATTTATGGTTTATTAGGGATTTATAGGGTTTTTTGGGGTTTATTACGGTTTATTAGTGTTTATTAGTGTCTATTTGGGTTGGTTAGGGTTGTTTAGGTTTTCTTAATGTGTTTTTAGGGTTTATTTGATTTTATTATCATTTATTAGGGTTTATTATGTATTTTGGGGGTTTTATTAGGGATGAGTAGAGTCTCTTAGGGTTTTTAGGGATAATAAGGCTTTTTTAGGGATTATTAGAGTTCATTAGGGGTTTATTAGGGTTTAATTTTTTATATTATGGTATATTATGGTTTAATATTTTGGAGGGTTTTAAAGCGTCTAGGGTTTTTGTAGCATTTTTTAGTGTTTGTATAGATTTTTTTGACTTTATATACCATTTTTAGTGTTTATGTAGCACTTTTAGGGTTTAGTTAGCAGTTTTAGGTTTTATGTAGCATTTTTTATAGTTTATGTAACAGTTTTAGGGTTTATGTAGCGTGTTTAGGGTTTAGGTTTTATGTAGCATTTTTTAGGGTTTATGTTGCCTTTTTTGCGTTTATGTAGTGTTTTTAAGGGTGATGTAGCATTTATATTGCATTTTTTAAGGTTTATGTAACGTTTTTAGGGTTCATGTAGTGTTTTTAGGGTTTATGTTGTGTTTTTAGGTTTTATGTAGCGCTTTTAATGCTTATGTTGCGTTGTTTAGGGTTTATGTTACGGTTCTATGGTTTATGTAGTGCTTTTTGGGTTTATGTAGTGTTTTTTGTTTTTATGTTGTGTTTTTTGGGTTTATGTTGCACGTTTTATGTTGCACTTTTAGGGTTTATGAACATTTGTTGGGCTTAGGTATCTATTTGTTGTCTTTTTCAGGTTTTAATGGTTTTTTATGGTTTGTAGTGGTTTTTAGTGTTCTTAAGGTTTGTTAATGGGTGTTTATGGTTTTTATGGTATTTGATGGGGTTTCAATGGGTTTTTGGTAGTTTTCAAGGGTTTATTTGTTTCTTCGGGATTGATAGGGGTTGTTATGGTTTTTTAGTGTGTTTTAGGGTTTGTTTTGGTATTGTAGTTGTTTTTAGTGTTTATGTAATGTGTTTTAGCATTTTTTGGGTTCTTTAGGGTTTTTTAGTGTTCTTTAGAGTTTATTACGGTTCTTTATGGTTTATTAGGGTTATTTTGGGTCTATTAGTGTTCTTTAGGATTTGTTACGGTTTATTAGAGTTTTTTATTGTATATTGGGGTTTTATTGAGATTTTGTATGAATTAATAGATTTTTCTTGGGCTTATCAACCTTTTTTTGGGTTATTTAGGATTTATTAGGGTTTCATAGGGTTTATTTTATTTATTAGGGTTTATTAACGTGTATCTGGGTTTATTACGATTTATTAGGGTTTATTATGATTTGTTAGGGTTTATTGCTGTTTATTAGAAGTTTGTTAGGATTTGTTTCAGTTTGTTATGATTTATTTGGCGTCGTTAGGATTTGTTACGATTTATTTGGGGTTGTTAGGGTTTGTTATGATTTATTATGGGGTTATTAGGGTTTATTAGCAGGTTGTAGGGTTTTTATGCTATTATTTGGCAGGTTTTGTAGTATTTTGTCTGGTTTGCTAGGGTTTATAGTGATTATTAGGATTTATTATGGTTCAGTAGTGTTTTTTATTGTATATTAGGGGTTTTAGGGCTTTTGTAGAATTTATTAGTGTCTAATAAGGTTTTTAGTGTTTATTACAGGTTATTATGATTTATTAGTGTTTATTATGGTTTTAGGGTTTAATAGTGGGTTTCAGGTGTTATTTGGGTTTATTAGTGGTTCTTTGGGGTTATTAGTGGTTGTTAGGGTTTGTTAGGTTTTGTTAGAGTTGTTTAGGGTGTGTGTTATTCTATTATCACACATGTCATTATTATCATTATTATCATTATCATTATCATTATTATAATTATCATTATTGTTATTACTATTATTATTATTATCGTCACATGTGAATGCATATGCACATGCGTTATTATTTATTATTTATTATATATTACTATCTCTCTTGACTTGTGGTACTTGATTACTTTCCTTTTCTTTTATTTTTATAAATGGCCAGGGGTTATCCCTTGGCTAAGCTTCTCTGGTATATTATTTTTTTCCATGCAAATGAATATGTTGTTGTTGTTGTTGTTATTATTATTATTATTACTATTATTACTATTATTATTATTATCATCACATGAAAATGCACATGCACGTCCGTTATTATTTATTACCATGCACGGGCACACGCAATGCACCTACATTATTCTATTATCTCATGCAATTTTATTCTTATTGTTATTATTACTATTATTGTTGTTATTGTTATTATCATCAAATGAAAATGAAAATGCATGTGCATTATTATTTATTACCATACACGCACACATTCAATACATGTGTGTTATTCTATTATCACATGTGCTATTATTATTAATATTACTATTATTGTTATTATTATCATCATGTGCGCTATGAGTTATTATTTATTATCATGCACTGCACATGCAATTCACATGCGTTATTCTATTATCACATGCGTTGTTGTTATTATTGTTGTTATTATTATTATTATTATTAGTGTTATTAGTATTATTATTATTATTATCATCATCTCATGCACATGCACCTGCACATGCACGTGCATTATTTTTTATTTTTTATTACCATGCACGTGCACATGCAATGCACACACGTTATTTTACTATCACATACATTGTTATTCTTATTGTTATTGTTATTATTGGGGTTGTTGTTGTTGTTGTTTTTGTTATTGTTATTATCATCACATGGAAATGCACATGCAAATGCACATGCAAATACATAAACACGCACATTCAATGGAGGTGCGTTATTCTATTATCACATGTGTTGTTATAATTATTAATATTATTAATATTATTATTATCATCGTCATCATCAAACCATGCAAATGAAATGCACGTGTGTTATTATTTATTACCATGCCCATGCACACATAATGCACATGCAATATTCTATTATCACATGCATTGGTACTACTACTATTATCACTACTACTACTGTTGTTGTTGTTATTATTATTATCATCAAATGCAAATGCAGATTCACACACATTATTATTTATTATTTATTACCATGAACGTGCATATGCAATGCACTTGTATTATTATTTTATTATTATTATTATCTTTATCATTATCATTATTATTATCATTATCACATGAAAATCCACATGCATGTGCGTTGTTTTTTATTATGTATTACCAAGCTCGTGCATGCATTATTATTATTATTATTATTATTACAATTAGTATTATTAATATTATTATCAAATGTAAATGCACATTCACATGCATGTGTGTTCTTATTTACTATTATTTATTTATTATTTACTAATTTTCACATGCACATGCAATGCACATGCATTATTCTATTATTATTATTATTATTATTATTATTGTCTATATCATCAAATACAAATGCACATGCATGTGCGTTGTTATTTGTTATTTATTACCATGCACGTGCATGCGTCATTACCATCATAATTACATGTAAACGCACATACACGTGCGTTATTATATATTATTTATTACCATGTACATGAAAATGCGATGCATGTGCATTATTCTATTATCACATGTGTTATTATTAATTATTCTCATGCACATGCACACGCAATGCACTTGTGTTATTCTATTATCACATGTGTTATTATTTATTATTTACTATCATTCAGATGAAAATGCACATTCATGTGGACTTTGTTATTATTTATTGTTTATTACCATGCACATGCACTTGCACTTGCACTTGGATGTGTGTTATTATTTATTATCATTCACATGCACATACACGTGCAATTAACATGGGTTATTATTTATTATTTATTTTCATTCAAATGCAAATGCGCAGGCATATTCACATGCACGTGCATTATGATTTATCATTTAAACCATGCACATGCATATGCACATGAACGTGCGTTATTACTACTATTATTATTAGAGGTATTTTTAGGGTTTACTATAATTTTTTGGTTTTTTAGGTGTTATTAACATATATTATGGTTTGTTAGGGTTTTAGGGTTTTTATTGGTATATTAGCATTTTTTTAGGGTTTGTTGGGGGTTATTAGGATTTTATTAGGGTTTATTATGGTGTGTCAAGGTTTATTAGGGGTTATTAGGTATTTTTATTGTTTTATTCGGATTGAGTTGGGTTTATTAGGGTATATTATGGTATATTTGGGTATGTTCAGGATTTATTCAGGTTTATTATGGTTCATTATGGTTTATTAGTTTTTAATAGGGTATATTTGGGTTTTTTAGTGTTTAGTAGTGCTTATCCTGGACTATTAGCAGTTTTAAGCTTTGTTAGGTTTTATTAGCATTTATTAGGGGTTTTAAGGCTTTTTAATGGTATATTTTCATTTTTTAGGGTTTATTGGGGTTTATTATGGTTTATTATGATGAGTTAAGGTTTATTAGGGTTTATTAGGTATTTTTAGTGTTTTATTTGGGTTGAGTCGGTATCTTTAAGGTTTTATTAGGGTTTATTATGGTTGAGTACAGTTTATTAGGCTTTGTTAGGGATTTTTAGGGTTTACAAGGGTTTGTTAGTGTTTTTATTAGGGTATATGAGTGTTTTTTAGTTTTTGTTAATATATATGTGGGGTCGTTATGACTTTTTAGATTTTATTAGCCTGTTTTTAGCATTTTTGAGCATTTTTAATGGTTTATTATATTTTATTTGATTTTGTTATGGTTTATTAGGGTTTCTAGGGCTTTTTAATGGTTTGATTGTGTTTTTTTGTTTATTGGGGTTTAGTTGGGTTTTATTATGTTTTGGTATGGTGTCTCAGGGTTTATTAGGGTTGAGAAGGTATTTTTAGGGTTTTATTAGGGTTTTATTAGGTTCTATTCATTTTTATTAGGGTTTATTAGGGATTTTTAGGGTTTATTAGGGTTTGTTAGGGGTTTAATAGTTTTTTTGTTTTATTAGGATATATTAGTGTTTTTAAGGTCTTTTTAGATAATATTGAGTGTTTTTATTGTTTGTGAGCATTTTGTTTTTTTTTTGTGTGAGCGTTTTAGGGTTTCTTTGGTTATATTAGAGTTTATTATGGTTTATTAGGGGTTTTATGGATTTTAAGGTATATCAGCATTTTTTGTCTTTATTAGGTTATATTAGTGTTTTTAGGTCTTTTAGGTAATATAGCGCGTTTTTATTGTTTGTGATCATTTTTTAGTTTGTGAGAATTTTTAGGTTTTATTAGGTTATATTAGAGTTTATGAGGGTTTCTAGGGATTTTTTTAAGGTATACTAGCATTTTTTTCTTTATTAGGGTTTTGTAACGTTTTATTAGGGGTTATTATGGTGTGTTAGCTTTTGTTAGGGTTGAGTAGGGTTTATTTGGCTTTATTTATGGTTTATTAGGGCTTTTTGGTGTGTTTTGGGGTTTATTAGTGTTTATTAGTGTTTATTAGTGTCTATTAGGGTCGGTTAGGTTTGTTTAGGTTTTCTTGACATCTTTTTTTTGGGGTTATTAGGTTTTATAATCATTTATTAGGGTTTATAAAGTATTTTTGGGGTTTTATTTGTGTTGAGTAGTGTTTCTAAGGATTAGGGATTATAAAGTGTTTTTAGGTATTATTAGAGTTTATTAGGGGTTTATTAGGGTTTAATGTTTTATATTATGGTATATTAGGGTTTAATATTTTAAGGGTTTAAAGCGTCTTTAGGATTTTTATATAATTTTTTATGGTTTTTGTAGCGTTGTAAGAGTTTATGTAGAATTTTTAGTGTTTATGTAGTGTTTTTTGGGTTTAGTTAGCGGTTTTAGATTTTATGTATCATTCTTAGGGTTTATGTAACGTTTTTTGGGTTTATGTAGCGTGTTTAGGGTTTAGGTTTTATGTAGAATTTCTTTGGGTTTATATTGCGTTTTCTGGGTTTATGTAGCATTTTTAGTGGTGATGTAGTGTTTATGTTGCATTCTTTAGGGTTTATGTAATGTTTTAGGGTTTAAGGAGTGTTTTTAGAGTTTATATTGTGTTTTAGGTTTTATATAGCATTTTTTAATGTTTTTGTTGCGTTTTTTAGGGTTTATGTTGTGTTTTTTAGGGTTTATGTTACAGTTCTAGGGTTTATGTAGTGATTTTAGGGTTTATGTAGTGTTTTTTGGGTTTATGTTGCGTTTTTTTGTTTATGTTGCGTTTTTTGGGTTTTTCTTGCATTTTTAGGGTTTATGTAATTTTTGTAACGCCCCGACCCCAGTTGCCCAGAGTCGGTGCATTAATTACATAACATTGGCATGATCACAAGAAAGATCAAATCCCGAAAGACCGATTGGTTTAGTAGCCTTGGAAACACTAGATATAATCATAAAGTTTTACATTACATTTCAAAGTGAAAAACTACTACAACAACAAAGTCTTCATATCCACACTATTAACCCCTCATAATATCCCTGCAAGTCATTCATAAATTACTTCTTCACTACCTGGGAAAAATAAAACATAGAAAAGGGGTGAGCTCAAATGCCCAGTAAGGATAACAATATAGCGGAACATTCAAAATAAGCATAAACATTTAAGGCAATGAATTACTAAAACAAAAGCCTTTTAAAATTGAACTTCAACATAGTATGGCAAAAGTAAAATGAAATAATGCCATTTACTTGTTCACATGGATATTCTACTAATCGAATAATCACATGCAATATCAATAACCACTTTCATAATGTTGGAATGCATAATGCTAAACGTTAATTTCTTTGTCTAGGCCTCATCCCAAGACCTAGGGGTTACTTCTAACCGGAACCCAACCCGGAGTGCCTCTAATAACCGGACACCAACCCGGAGGGCATACTTTTACCAGTCCCTAACCTGGAGGGCTTACTTTAACCAGTCCCCAACCTGGAGGGCTTACTTTTACCAGTCCCCAACCTGGAGGGCTTACTTTTACCGGTCCCCAACCCGGAACATACTTGTTTAGCACATTCATCTGAAGAAAAGTTTGAAATATAACATAAACATTCGGATTAAAACTAGCATACGAAATGTCAATAGTTTCACCATAAACTATGAATGGTATAAAATAGCACATCCACAGTCAAACATATCACAAAACCTTCAATACAATATAGAAGTTTTGTATTATAATAAATCAACTTCAAATAAGCGTAAAATCCATTAAAGGATGTTGACATAGATGAAATCAAAATTCTTTTTAAAGAAGTATCTCCTTCTATTTTTGAAATCATTTAAGAGCCATATAAAATAAAACATTTTCTTGAAAATATTCTTGTAAGCTTGTAAGGAAAGCTTTGACGATTTTATAACGGCGGAAAATAACCGCACCCGCCGTATAAAAAAAACATTCTTATCTTAATTCTGTCGAAAAGGTCAAAAAGGACCTTGTTTTGAAAACGACGGAAAGATTCCTTTATAAACCTCTTACAAAAAGTCAAACAAGGGTATAAATGAATTTAACCCATATTCTTGTAAATAATAAATATGTTTTGAAATACATTTCGAAGAAACATGGATGTGGATGATAAAGAAATCCCAGTAGATTATTACGTATAATACAACCTCGGATAATGAAGAGATTGTGAAATAACCCTTACCTTGTACTTTTCCTTGGTTGGGGTAGGTTAACCTCCTGTATAATGGTGAAATAATTGTTATTAAATTATACAAGAATCATATACATTAATATGATATCATATATGATCTTTTAATATTGATTTGATAATAATATCTTAGTATTATCGTCGTTTCGGGTGATAATCGATTCGTTCTTCTTAAATGTTTGGTTACGTAAGACATGTTTGTAATGGATAGATTATATCTTAGAATGATATTAACATTATTTTTAACCCTAAAATGATAATAAGACTTTAATGGATACGATGGAGAATGAATCTCATCGCGTTCGTGGAGACGGTAGTCCGTACGTACGCACGAACGCTACTTCCATTTAATTTTTATTTTAAAAGAATCGAATCCAAATGATACATAGGTATATTACTATTCCAGTATAATATAATATTTTATATATGTTACTTAAGTTCATTAACACCATCCTTTATACGTTCCATGTGTGGTATGAACGAGTCATATCATTTTAAGGGGGCGGTAGTCCGCACTTCCTCAAATGAAATTATCGTATGTATATACAACATGAAACGAATAATGATATGAAATAAAATGGAATTACAGAAGCTTATATATAAAATATATATCATTAATATCATATTTAATTACAGTGCCATCATAATGGCCACCATGAGAGGTGGTAAGATGTATTTGAACAATCATCGTTTCGTGAGGCGTTAGTTTGCCATCCACAGAAACATTATGTTCATCATCCATTAGATGGAGTTGTGTGTATGTGTAGTTTGAATCCTTCTTATAACAACATCCTAGTATATTGAGGATACTGGTGTTGTTACAAAAGAAAGGAAATAAAAAGATTTTGGGGGTTGGAGAAGCAAAATAATTGAAAATAATTTAAGAGAAAACGTTACCTTTAATTTAGGTAACTCACTTTGGTTGGAACCAAAGGACTTCTTGAAATGCTTTCTGCCTAAGGGGAAGCTTTAAGGAGGAGGAGAGGGATGTGGGGAGCTTAGTTGGGCAGAGTTTGGACGAGCCAAGTGGCTTGAGAGGTGTGAGGAAAAGAGAAGGAGGAGTGCCCTTTTATAAGAGGGGTGAGGGGCACCTTTGGAAAAGCTAGAAATATTAATTTATAATAAATTAATATTCGGTTTCCAATGGCTCCAAAGTTTACTATTCAAAGGTTGAGGTGGGGATAGGTCTAAAACAACTCATCCAATAGAATTTAGACAGGTTTGGGTACTTATATTAACCTTATCATTAAGTATTAACTCTAAGTTAATTAGTTTCACTTTTACAATGTCTCTTTGTATTTTTATATAATATGGTTAATAAACTTACTATATACATCCAAGCGACCCCCAAGTGGTCCATTAATGATTAACCTATCATAATATAAGTCTCTTGGCCGAACCTTAGATTTTTAGGAATTTAATATCAATTAATAATATAATATTTGTTTTAAGAACTCTTTTATGTCAATTTTGACACTATTCAATAGTTGATTTTTGTGAAACTCATAACAGATTTATTACTTCGAAAAAAGTCAATTAAATCAATACTAATATATCATATTATCCTATAAAATTAGTTTAATTCATTAAAAGTTTCATATTATATTTATTTGGGTATTTATAATATCAATTATTTTAATTTTTCACTATTATAGTAATTACTGCATCATCATTGTGTCATAAATAAAATAACTTATTTAATGTATAAAAATTATAAATAAAATATCATTATGTAGGAAATCTTTTTATCTTTCTAATGAATATTTATAATCGAAAATCCAACATGTATAACCCTATGTAAAAATTGTTCTTCTAAAAGATGTAAGCTTATGCCATTTTTATTTTTATTTAAGCTTTATTAATATAATGTGTCATTATCACTTACAAGTGGATCCATGGGGTCCCAAAATAGACCCAAAGATGCCCATGGTCGACCATGTATCTACCAATAGGGTTAAGACACGTTTTAGGGTAATTTAGTATTATTATAATATTATTTTTTAACCCTTATTTACCGGATTTACCCTTAACCATGGTAAATAAAATATTTACCGCAGTAATTATTCAAAATGTCTAAAAATAAAAGTTACCTATTTACACAATTTGAACATCCTGATTCTAAATATGGAATCCATTTTCCTAAATTCAAAACACAGAAGTGACAGAAATTAATTTAAAATTAATTCCCGCTGTCAAAACAAAAAGCGTGTTTTTAAGAGATAATAACTATCAAAAGATTGACACTTATTTATGTTCGGTTTAATTGTAAAATTATGTCCAATGACAAACATTAAATTTAATGGTAAAAATATATTCTAAATATACTTTAAAACCAAAAAATAGTATAATTTATCAATATTAATTATTTTGATTAAAAAAGTTGTTTTAAGTATTTTTCACTATTCATAAAAAATTGGAAGTTCTCAGAAAGTTACAAAAAATTCAACTTAGGATAATTTCGATATTACGAATACAAAAATGAAGTCCATTTGAAATATAAAATTTCTATAATTTTAAAAAGTGGTTATTACTATTCATAACGGCTACTTTGATTAGTCGCGGTGTTTTAGAACTCGAAGTTGCGTATAATGCAGGCTATTGCATTATTCAATGAGAAGCGTATTGTGGAAGCTCGGGGTGTTACATTCTCCCCTCCTTCAATAAATTGCGTCCTCGCAATTTGAAATTTTTCTTTGAAAATAAAAGGTTGTAAATAGAAAATACCTTTGTGGAAAACCCACATCGGAAATAAGATTAATAAAAATATAACATTAAAAGAAAGAAAGAGAAGTACAAAGGTCATCCGAGATAGCCCATACTAGGGTTCTATGAAAATATGGATATGGAGGAAAAACAAACTAGCATGGTCTGATGAAGAGTTCTAGAAAACAGGATTAGGAGAAAGTTAACAATAAGAAAATCACAAACTTGTGATTGGTTAAACATTCATTGAATCCCCAGTTGGAAAAGTTAATCGACAACGTTTTTGTTTTAAGTAACCTTTCATAGAGGTGAGGAAATTATTTAAGAGATTTACTAAGAATGTGAGGAAATATACTTACTTATCATGTAGACTTTTATTAATAAATTTTTACCACAAACCATTTAGAATAGGACAACTATTTTGTAATAACCAGGGACTCCCTGTAGGCTAGTGGTAGGAAATAAAGGCCTGTCGCACTATGGTTGTGGGTTCGATTCCTGCAACTTTGTCCGACGCGACGGGTTATGCCCCACCCTACAGGTTGTCCTTTTCCTAAAACTATAGTATTATAATATTCCAAAAATAATCTTCATAAATTTTTTAACCTTAAACAATACTATCCAAAGATCAACTTAATCCACTCCAACCTTTCTAGTTATCCAAAATACCTTTGTCCAGACTTTCTCTAAAAGGTTTCTTAATTCCAAAATCAATTTATCAGATTCCCCAAACGAAGTAAAGTTTCTCTTATTGTCACATACTAAAAATATAATTACCTTCATCATATTAAAACCTTACTGAAATCAACAAGTACTGCAGTACAATCCATATATATATCACATTATTCTTATAACCAGAATATAATCCTTGAGTCCAAAAGCACCAATACATTAATTATTCCGCTTCAACTGTAGTCACAGCATAAGATTGGCCTTGATCCCTTGGCCTTTTCTGAGGTAAGTTTCCCTGACGCTTAGGACATTCATTTGCATAATGACCCATTTCTCTATAATTGTAGCATTCCACTTTGATAGACTCTTTCTTTCCCTTGCAATCACGAGCCTGGTGACCCTTTTCTCCACATTTATAACAAACTCCCATTCCTTTTAGGCAAGTACCAGGGTGATTCTTCCCACAATTATCACATAATGGAAAATCCTTCTTTCCCTTTTTCTCTTTATCTGTCTCTTGTTCCACCGTTCTCTTATTCTCTTGCTTTACTTTGTTGTCATAAGACTTAGAGAATTCCTTTTCTGTCTTGATAGCACACGAGACAATATCTTCGTATGATGAGAAGGATTGTGATACCAAAGCTCGACGGAGAAATGGTTTTAACCCATCAAAGAAACGATCAATATTACTTCCTGGGTTGCGAATATAATCTCCGGCATACCTTGCTAACCTTGTAAAGTTAGCCTCATACTTTGCGACATTCTCATCCTCCTTCTGTCTCAGACTTAGAAATTTCCTTTCCATATCTGCTCGATGGTCGCGAGGGAAGTATTTTTCTAAAAACAGATCTTTGAACTCCCTCCATTCCATATTTGATACTTCATCATCTTCCTTCATGTTTTGAATCAATGACCACCATTGATCAGCATCTCCAGTGAGGCGGTAAACTGCCATGATAACTTTCTCCCTTTCACTGCTCCCCAAAGCCTGAAATATTTTCTCTAGGGAATTTATCCATTGCTCAGCTACTAATGGATTTGTACTCCCATTGAACGTTGGTGGTTGTTGCCTCATGAATCGGTCTAACATTGATCCACCACGCTGCGGATCAGGGTGCTCCATACGGGTAAGGTTATTATTCATAACCTGAGTAAGTTGTCCTAGTATGGTGATTAGCTGATCGGCACCAGTTGCATCACCAGCCCCACTATAATTATCTTGAGCAGGAGGGAAATCCCTACATGGAGTGCGTGCATTGATACGGTTTCCATTTCTTCCACTAGGCGCCATTTCTAAACAATGGCATAAACTAGATCAGTTTATGAATCAAAATACATAATCCCATACTTATAAAACACTTAACATAAATTGAACTATTTATGGATATAATCCATAATCATAAAAATGTCTCCTTTGAGGATGTATATACTCATAAACCCTTCATAATGATTTGTAAAGAAAATGAGAGTTATCCTAAGCATATCCCCCGGGAGTGTCGTAACCAAGAGTGCAGCAAGGCCCGTTGTCGTGCACCAGTTCCCGTTCGAGTCTAGCTCAAAGCGGTGTTTTCGGGTTTTACCCCTAGGTACATCTGTGCCAGAGCCGCCTCTACCTGTTCGTATCCAGACAGGGATGTATTGCTCGGAAAACTCACAAAATCTCTACAATACCAAAATTATAGGAAGTTCTTTTACACTAATCCTCAAAGTTCATCTTAGGTCTACGTGCTCTAATCAGAGTTTATCTAAATCTAGCTTCCAAGGTTTGTACTAACCTCCCTCTGATACCAACTGTAACGCCCCGACCCCAGTTGCCCAGAGTCGGTGCATTAATTACATAACATTGGCATGATCACAAGAAAGATCAAATCCTGAAAGACCGATTGGTTTAGTAGACTTGGAAACACTAGATATAATCATAAAGTTTTACATTACATTTCAAAGTGAAAAACTACTACAACAACAAAGTCTTCATATCCACACTATTAACCCCTCATAATATCCCTGCAAGTCATTCATAAATTACTTCTTCACTACCTGGGAAAAATAAAACATAGAAAAGGGGTGAGCTCAAATGCCCAGTAAGGATAACAATATAGCGGAACATTCAAAATAAGCATAAACATTTAAGGCAATGAATTACTAAAACAAAAGCCTTTTAAAATTGAACTTCAACATAGTATGGCAAAAGTAAAATGAAATAATGCCATTTACTTGTTCACATGGATATTCTACTAATCGAATAATCACATGCAATATCAATAACCACTTTTATAATGTTGGAATGCATAATGCTAAACGTTAATTTCTTTGTCTAGGCCTCATCCCAAGACCTAGGGTTTACTTCTAACCGGAACCCAACCCGGAGTGCCTCTAATAACCGGACACCAACCCGGAGGGCATACTTTTACCAGTCCCTAACCTGGAGGGCTTACTTTAACCAGTCCCCAACCTGGAGGGCTTACTTTTACCAGTCCCCAACCTGGAGGGCTTACTTTTACCGGTCCCCAACCCGGAACATACTTGTTTAGCACATTCATCTGAAGAAAAGTTTGAAATATAACATAAACATTCGGATTAAAACTAGCATACGAAATGTCAATAGTTTCACCATAAACTATGAATGGTATAAAATAGCACATCCACAGTCAAACATATCACAAAACCTTCAATACAATATAGAAGTTTTGTATTATAATAAATCAACTTCAAATAAGCGTAAAATCCATTAAAGGATGTTGACATAGATGAAATCAAAATTCTTTTTAAAGAAGTATCTCCTTCTATTTTTGAAATCATTTAAGAGCCATATAAAATAAAACATTTTCTTGAAAATATTCTTGTAAGCTTGTAAGGAAAGCTTTGACGATTCTATAACGGCGGAAAATAACCGCACCCGCCGTATAAAAAAAACATTCTTATCTTAATTCTGTCGAAAAGGTCAAAAAGGACCTTGTTTTGAAAACGACGGAAAGATTCCTTTATAAACCTCTTACAAAAAGTCAAACAAGGGTATAAATGAATTTAACCCATATTCTTGTAAATAATAAATATGTTTTGAAATACATTTCGAAGAAACATGGATGTGGATGATAAAGAAATCCCAGTAGATTATTACGTATAATACAACCTCGGATAATGAAGAGATTGTGAAATAACCCTTACCTTGTACTTTTCCTTGGTTGGGGTAGGTTAACCTCCTGTATAATGGTGAAATAATTGTTATTAAATTATACAAGAATCATATACATTAATATGATATCATATATGATCTTTTAATATTGATTTGATAATAATATCTTAGTATTATCGTCGTTTCGGGTGATAATCGATTCGTTCTTCTTAAATGTTTGGTTACGTAAGACATGTTTGTAATGGATAGATTATATCTTAGAATGATATTAACATTATTTTTAACCCTAAAATGATAATAAGACTTTAATGGATACGATGGAGAATGAATCTCATCGCGTTCGTGGAGACGGTAGTCCGTACGTACGCACGAACGCTACTTCCATTTAATTTTTATTTTAAAAGAATCGAATCCAAATGATACATAGGTATATTACTATTCCAGTATAATATAATATTTTATATATGTTACTTAAGTTCATTAACACCATCCTTTATACGTTCCATGTGTGGTATGAACGAGTCATATCATTTTAAGGGGGCGGTAGTCCGCACTTCCTCAAATGAAATTATCGTATGTATATACAACATGAAACGAATAATGATATGAAATAAAATGGAATTACAGAAGCTTATATATAAAATATATATCATTAATATCATATTTAATTACAGTGCCATCATAATGGCCACCATGAGAGGTGGTAAGATGTATTTGAACAATCATCGTTTCGTGAGGCGTTAGTTTGCCATCCACAGAAACATTATGTTCATCATCCATTAGATGGAGTTGTGTGTATGTGTAGTTTGAATCCTTCTTATAACAACATCCTAGTATATTTAGGATACTGGTGTTGTTACAAAAGAAAGGAAATAAAAAGATTTTGGGGGTTGGAGAAGCAAAATAATTGAAAATAATTTAAGAGAAAACGTTACCTTTAATTTAGGTAACTCACTTTGGTTGGAACCAAAGGACTTCTTGAAATGCTTTCTGCCTAAGGGGAAGCTTCAAGGAGGAGGAGAGGGATGTGGGGAGCTTAGTTGGGCAGAGTTTGGACGAGCCAAGTGGCTTGAGAGGTGTGAGGAAAAGAGAAGGAGGAGTGCCCTTTTATAAGAGGGGTGAGGGGCACCTTTGGAAAAGCTAGAAATATTAATTTATAATAAATTAATATTCGGTTTCCAATGGCTCCAAAGTTGACTATTCAAAGGTTGAGGTGGGGATAGGTCTAAAACAACTCATCCAATAGAATTTAGACAGGTTTGGGTACTTATATTAACCTTATCATTAAGTATTAACTCTAAGTTAATTAGTTTCACTTTTACAATGTCTCTTTGTATTTTTATATAATATGGTTAATAAACTTACTATATACATCCAAGCGACCCCCAAGTGGTCCATTAATGATTAACCTATCATAATATAAGTCTCTTGGCCGAACCTTAGATTTTTAGGAATTTAATATCAATTAATAATATAATATTTGTTTTAAGAACTCTTTTATGTCAATTTTGACACTATTCAATAGTTGATTTTTGTGAAACTCATAACAGATTTATTACTTCGAAAAAAGTAAATTAAATCAATACTAATATATCATATTATCCTATAAAATTAGTTTAATTCATTAAAAGTTTCATATTATATTTATTTGGGTATTTATAATATCAATTATTTTAATTTTTCACTATTATAGTAATTACTGCATCATCATTGTGTCATAAATAAAATAACTTATTTAATGTCTAAAAATTATAAATAAAATATCATTATGTAGGAAATCTTTTTATCTTTCTAATGAATATTTATAATCGAAAATCCAACATGTATAACCCTATGTAAAAATTGTTCTTCTAAAAGATGTAAGCTTATGCCATTTTTATTTTTATTTAAGCTTTATTAATATAATGTGTCATTATCACTTACAAGTGGATCCATGGGGTCCCAAAATAGACCCAAAGATGCCCATGGTCGACCATGTATCTACTAATAGGGTTAAGACACGTTTTAGGGTAATTTAGTATTATTATAATATTATTTTTTAACCCTTATTTACCGGATTTACCCTTAACCATGGTAAATAAAATATTTACCGCAGTAATTATTCAAAATGTCTAAAAATAAAAGTTACCTATTTACACAATTTGAACATCCTGATTCTAAATATGGAATCCATTTTCCTAAATTCAAAACACAGAAGTGACAGAAATTAATTTAAAATTAATTCCCGCTGTCAAAACAAAAAGCGTGTTTTTAAGAGATAATAACTATCAAAAGATTGACACTTATTTATGTTCGGTTTAATTGTAAAATTATGTCCAATGACAAACATTAAATTTAATGGTAAAAATATATTCTAAATATACTTTAAAACCAAAAAATAGTATAATTTATCAATATTAATTATTTTGATTAAAAAAGTTGTTTTAAGTATTTTTCACTATTCATAAAAAAATTGGAAGTTCTCAGAAAGTTACAAAAAATTCAACTTAGGATAATTTCGATATTACGAATACAAAAATGAAGTCCATTTGAAATATAAAATTTCTATAATTTTAAAAAGTGTTTATTACTATTCATAACGGCTACTTTGATTAGTCGCGGTGTTTTAGAACTCGAAGTTGCGTATAATGCAGGCTATTGCATTATTCAATGAGAAGCGTATTGTGGAAGCTCGGGGTGTTACAATGTTTTTAGGCTTTATGTATCTATTTGAAGCCTTTTTTAGGGTTTTAAGGGTTGTTTATGGTTTGTAGTGTTTTTAAGGGTTGTTAACGGGTGTTTATGGGTTTTTATGGAATCTGATGGCTTTTTAATGGTCTTTAGGGGTTTATTTGTTTTGGGATTGATAGGGGTTGTTAGGGTTTTTAGTGTGTTTTAGGGTTTGTTTCGGTATTGTAGTGGTTTTAGGGTTTATATAATGAGGTTTAGCATTTTTTTGGGTTCTTTAGTGTTTTTTAGTGTTCTTTAGAGTTGAATATGTTTCTTTAGGGTTTATTAGGGTTCTTTATGGTTTATTAGTGTTCTTTAGGATTTGTTACAGTTTATTAGTGTTTTTATTGTATATTAGGGTTTTGTTGTGCTTTTGTAGGCATTAGTAGTTTTTTCTAGGGTTTATCAACCTTTTTAGGGTTATTTAGGAATTATTATGGTTTATTAGGGTTTATTTTATTTATTAGGGTTTAGTAATGTGTATTTGGGTTTATTACAATTTATTAGGGTTTATTATGCTTTGTTAGGGTTAATTGCGGTTTATTGGGTGTTTGTTATGGTTTGTTTCAGTTTGTTACGATTTATTTGGAATTTATAGGATTTGTTACGATTTATTTGGGGTTTTTAGGGTTTGTTAAAATTTATTTTGGGGTTATTAGGGTTTTTTATGGTTTATTAGTGGGTTGTAGGGTTTTGTAGGCTATTATTTGGAGTTTTTTATAGCATTTTGTTGGGTTTGTTAGGGGTTTTAGTGATTATTAGGGTTTATTATGGTTTAATAGTGTTTTTATTGTATATTAGGGGTTTTAGGGATTTTGTAGCATCTATTGGGGTCTAATAGAGTTTCTTAGGGTTTATTACAGATTATTACGATTTATTAGTGTTTATTAGGGTTTTTAGGGTTTAATAGTGGGTTTTATGGGTTATTAGGGTTTATTAGTGGTTCTTAGGGGTTATTATTGGTTGTTAGGGTTTGTTAGGTTTTGTTAGGGTTTTTAGGGTTTGTTACATTTTATTTGAGTTGTTTGGGGTTTTATGCATTTTTTTGGGTTTTATGGGTGTGTTTGGATTTTTTATGCTTTGTTCGGGATATTTTAGCATTTTTGGGGGTTTTATTGTGTTTTTTGAGTTTTCAAGCATTTTTGGGTTTTTTGTAGAAATTTTTAGGGTTTATGTATCATTGTTAGTGGCTTTAGTGGTTCTTTAGGTGTTTATTAGGGTTTAATTTTTTATATTATGGTATGTTAGGGTTTAATATTTTTGAGGGTTTTGAAGCATCTTTAGGGTTTTTGTTGAATTTTTTAGGGTTTTGAAGCATTGTTAGAGTTTATGTAGCATTTTTAGAGTTTTTGTAGCATTTTTAGGGTTTAGTTAGTAGTTTTAGGTTTTATGTATCATTTTTAGGGTTTATGTAACGTTTTTAAGGTTTGTGTAGCGTGTTTAAGGTTTATGTTTAATATAGCATTTTTTAGGGTTTATGTTGCATTTTCTGGGTTTATGTAGCATTTTTTGGGGTCATGTAGCATTTATGTTGCATTTTTTAGGGTTTATGTAACGTTTTTAGGGTTAATGTAGTGTTTTTAGGGTTTATTATTTATTATCATTCACATGAAAATGCGCAGGCATATGCACATGCACGTGTGTTATGATTTATTATTTAAACCATGCACATGCACATGCATATGCACATGCATTATTACTACTATAATTATTATAGGTATTTTTAGGGTTTACTTTCATTTTTTAGGATTTTTAGGTGTAATTAACATTTATTATGGTTTGTTAGGGTTTTAGGGTTTTTTAATCATATATTAGAATTTTTTAGGGTTTGGTGGGGGTTATTAGGATTTTATTAGGGTTTATTATGGTGTGTCAAGGTTTATTAGTGTTTATTAGGTATTTTTAGGGTTTTATTAGGATTCAATTGGGTTTATTAGGGTATATTATGGTATATTATTGTATATTTGGGTATGTTTAGGATTTATTTCTGGTTTATTATGGTTCATTGTGGTCTATTAATTTTTAAGAGGGTATATTAAGGTATTTTAGTATTTAGTAGTGTTTATTCGGGTTTATTAGCGCTTTTAAGCTTTGTTAGGTTTTATTAGCATTTATTATGGGTTTTAGGGCTTTCTAATGGTATGTTTGCTTTTTTTAGGGTTTAGTGGGGTTTATTATGGTTTATTATGGTGTGTTAAGGTTTATTAGGATTGAGTAGGTATTTTTAGGGTTGAGTAGGTATCTTTAGGTTTTTATTAGGATTGAGTAGTGTTTATTAGGGTTGGTTAGGGATTTTTAGGGTTTACTAGAGTTTGTTAGTATTTTTATTAGGGTATATGAGTGTTTTTTAGTTTTTATTAATATATATGAGGGGTTATTAGGAATTTTTAGGTTTTATTAGCATGGTTTTAAGGTTTGTGAGAATTTTTTTTGGTTTATTAGGGTTTCTAGGGTTTTTAATGGTTTAATTGCGTTTTTTTTATTGGGGTTTAGTTGGGTTTTATTAGGTTTTATTATGGCGTGTCAAGGTTTATTAGGGTTAAGAAGGAATTTTTAGGGTTTTATTCTGGTTTTATTAGGGTTTAATAGTTTTATTAGGGTTTATCAGGGATTTTTAGGGTTTATTAGGGTTTGTTAGGGGTTTATTTGTTTTTTTTTTGTTTTATTAGGTTATATTAGTGTTTGTTACGTCTTTTTAGATAATATAGCATTTTTTATTGTTTGTGAGCGTTTTTTTTTTGTGAGCTTTTTTAGGGTTTCTTAGGTTATATTAGAGTTTATTATGGTTTAGTATGGTTTTTGGGTATTTTTAAGGTATATTAGTGTTTTTTTTCTTTATTAGGTTATATTAGTGTTTTTAGGTCTTTTTAGGTAATATAGCGTGTTTTTATTGTTTGTGATCATTTTTTTCTGTTTGTGAGCATTTTTATGGTTTATTAGGTTATATTAGAGTTTATCAGGGTTTCTAGGGATTTATTAAGGTATACTGGCGTTTGTTTTTATTATTAGGATTTTGTAGGGTTTTATTAGGGGTCATTATGGTGTGTTAAGGTTTGTTAGGGTTGAATAGGGTTTATTTGGATTTATTTATGGTTTATTAGGGATTTATAGGGTTTTTTGGGGTTTATTACGGTTTATTAGTGTTTATTAGTGTCTATTAGGGTTGGTTAGGGTTGTTTAGGTTTTCTTAATGTGTTTTTAGGGTTTATTTGGTTTTATTATCATTTATTAGGGTTTATTATGTATTTTGGGGGTTTTATTAGGGATGAGTAGAGTCTCTTAGGGTTTTTAGGGATAATAAGGCTTTTTTAGGGATTATTAGAGTTCATTAGGGGTTTATTAGGGTTTAATTTTTTATATTATGGTATATTAGGGTTTAATATTTTGGAGGGTTTTAAAGCATATAGGGTTTTGTAGCATTTTTTAGTGTTTGTATAGATTTTTTTGACTTTATATACCATTTTTAGTGTTTATGTAGCACTTTTAGGGTTTAGTTAGCAGTTTTAGGTTTTATGTAGCATTTTTTAGAGTTTATGTAACAGTTTTAGGGTTTATGTAGCGTGTTTAGGGTTTAGGTTTTATGTAGCATTTTTTAGGGTTTATGTTGCCTTTTTTGCGTTTATGTAGTGTTTTTAAGGGTGATGTAGCATTTATATTGCATTTTTTAAGGTTTATGTAACGTTTTTAGGGTTCATGTAGTGTTTTTAGAGTTTATGTTGTGTTTTTAGGTTTTATGTAGCGCTTTTAATGCTTATGTTGCGTTGTTTAGGGTTTATGTTACGGTTCTATGGTTTATGTAGTGCTTTTTGGGTTTATGTAGTGTTTTTTGTTTTTAAGTTGTGTTTTTTGGGTTTATGTTGCACGTTTTATGTTGCACTTTTAGGGTTTATGAACATTTTTTTGGGCTTAGGTATCTATTTGTTGTCTTTTTCAGGTTTTAATGGTTTTTTATGGTATGTAGTGGTTTTTAGTGTTCTTAAGGTTTGTTAATGGGTGTTTATGGTTTTTATGGTATTTGATGGGGTTTCAATGGGTTTTTGGTAGTTTTCAAGGGTTTATTTGTTTCTTCGGGATTGATAGGGGTTGTTATGGTTTTTTAGTGTGTTTTAGGGTTTGTTTTGGTATTGTATCTGTTTTTAGTGTTTATGTAATGTGTTTTAGCATTTTTTGGGTTCTTTAGGGTTTTTTAGTGTTCTTTAGAGTTTATTACGGTTCTTTATGGTTTATTAGGGTTCTTTTGGGTCTATTAGTGTTCTTTAGGATTTGTTACGGTTTATTAGAGTTTTTTATTGTATATTGGGGTTTTATTGAGATTTTGTATGAATTAATAGATTTTTCTAGGGCTTATCAACCTTTTTTTGGGTTATTTAGGATTTATTAGGGTTTCATAGGGTTTATTTTATTTATTAGGGTTTATTAATGTGTATCTGGGTTTATTACGATTTATTAGGGTTTATTATGATTTGTTAGGGTTTATTGCTGTTTATTAGAAGTTTGTTAGGATTTGTTTCAGTTTGTTATGATTTATTTGGCGTCGTTAGGATTTGTTACGATTTATTTGGGGTTGTTAGGGTTTGTTACGATTTATTATGGGGTTATTAGGGTTTATTAGCAGGTTGTAGGGTTTTTAGGCTATTATTTGGCAGGTTTTGTAGTATTTTGTCTGGTTTGCTATGGTTTATAGTGATTATTAGGATTTATTATGGTTCAATAGTGTTTTTTATTGTATATTAGGGGTTTTAGGGCTTTTGTAGCATTTATTAGTGTCTAATAAGGTTTTTAGTGTTTATTACAGGTTATTATGATTTATTAGTGTTTATTATGGTTTTAGGGTTTAATAGTGGGTTTCAGGTGTTATTTGGGTTTATTAGTGGTTCTTTGGGGTTATTAGTGGTTGTTAGGGTTTGTTAGGTTTTGTTAGAGTTTTTTAGGGTGTGTGTTATTCTATTATCACACATGTCATTATTATCATTATTATCATTATCATTATCATTATTATAATTATCATTATTGTTATTACTATTATTATTATTATTATCGTCACATGTGAATTCATATGCACATGCGTTATTATTTATTATTTATTATATATTACTATCTCTCTTGACTTGTGGTACTTGATTACTTTCCTTTTCTTTTATTTTTATAAATGTCCAGGGGTTATCCCTTGGCTAAGCTTCTCTGGTATATTATTTTTTTCCATGCAAATGAATATGTTGTTGTTGTTGTTGTTGTTGTTATTATTATTACTATTATTACTATTTTTATTATTATCATCACATGAAAATGCACATGCACGTCCGTTATTATTTATTACCATGCACGGGCACACGCAATGCACCTACATTATTATATTATCTCATGCAATTTTATTCTTATTGTTATTATTACTATTATTGTTGTTATTGTTATTATCATCAAATGAAAATGAAAATGCATGTGCATTATTATTTATTACCATACACGCACACATTCAATACATGTGTGTTATTCTATTATCACATGTGCTATTATTATTAATATTACTATTATTGTTATTATTATCATCATGTGCGCTATGAGTTATTATTTATTATCATGCACTGCACATGCAATTCACATGCGTTATTCTATTATCACATGCGTTGTTGTTATTATTGTTGTTATTATTATTATTATTATTATTAGTGTTATTAGTATTATTATTATTATTATCATCATCTCATGCACATGCACCTGCACATGCACGTGCATTATTTTTTATTTTTTATTACCATGCACGTGCACATGCAATGCACACACGTTATTTTACTATCACATACATTGTTATTCTTATTGTTATTATTATTATTGGGGTTGTTGTTGTTGTTGTTTTTGTTATTGTTATTATCATCACATGGAAATGCACATGCAAATGCACATGCAAATACATAAACACGCACATTCAATGCAGGTGCGTTATTCTATTATCACATGTGTTGTTATAATTATTAATATTATTAATATTATTATTATCATCGTCATCATCAAACCATGCAAATGCAATGCACGCGCGTTATTATTTATTACCATGCCCATGCACACATAATGCACATGCAATATTCTATTATCACATGCATTGGTACTACTACTATTATCACTACTACTACTGCTGCTGTTGTTATTATTATTATCATCAAATGCAAATGCAGATTCACACACGTTATTATTTATTATTTATTACCATGAACGTGCATATGCAATGCACTTGTATTATTATTTTATTATTATTATTATCTTTATCATTATCATTATTATTATCATTATCACATGAAAATCCACATGCATTTGCGTTGTTATTTATTATGTATTACCAAGCACGTGCATGCATTGTTATTATTATTATTATTATTACAATTAGTATTATTAATATTATTATCAAATGTAAATGCACATTCACATGCATGTGTGTTCTTATTTACTATTATTTATTTATTATTTACTAATTTGCACATGCACATGCAATGCACATGCATTATTCTATTATTATTATTATTATTATTATTATTATTATTGTCTATATCATCAAATACAAATGCACATGCATGTGCGTTGTTATTTGTTATTTATTACCATGCACGTGCATGCATCATTACCATCATAATTACATGTAAATTCACATACACGTGCGTTATTATATATTATTTATTACCATGTACCTGAAAATGCGATGCATGTGCATTATTCTATTATCACATGTGTTATTATTAATTATTCTCATGCACATGCACACGCAATGCACTTGTGTTATTCTATTATCACATGTGTTATTATTTATTATTTACTATCATTCAGATGAAAATGCACATTCATGTGGACTTTGTTATTATTTATTGTTTATTACCATGCACATGCACATGCACATGCACTTGCACTTGCACTTGGATGTGCGTTATTATTTATTATCATCCACATGCACATACACGTGCAATTAACATGGGTTATTATTTATTATTTATTTTCATTCAAATGCAAATGCGCAGGCATATTCACATGCACGTGCATTATGATTTATTATTTAAACCATGCACATGCATATGCACATGAACGTGCGTTATTACTACTGTTATTATTAGAGGTATTTTTAGGGTTTACTATAATTTTTTGGTTTTTTAGGTGTTATTAACATATATTATGGTTTGTTAGGGTTTTAGGGTTTTTATTGGTATATTAGCATTTTTTAGGGTTTGTTGGGGGTTATTAGGATTTTATTAGGGTTTATTATGGTGTGTCAAGGTTTATTAGGGGTTATTAGGTATTTTTATTGTTTTATTCGGATTGAGTTGGGTTTATTAGGGTATATTATGGTATATTTGGGTATGTTCAGGATTTATTCAGGTTTATTATGGTTCATTATGGTTTATTAATTTTTAATAGGGTATATTTGGGTTTTTTAGTGTTTAGTAGTGCTTATCCTGGACTATTAGCAGTTTTAAGCTTTGTTAGGTTTTATTGGCATTTATTAGGGGTTTTAAGGCTTTTTAATGGTATATTTTAATTTTTTAGGGTTTAGTGGGGTTTATTATGGTTTATTATGATGAGTTAAGGTTTATTAGGGTTTATTAGGTATTTTTAGTGTTTTATTTGGGTTGAGTCGGTATCTTTAAGGTTTTATTAGGGTTTATTATGGTTGAGTACAGTTTATTAGGCTTTGTTAGGGATTTTTAGGGTTTACAAGGGTTTGTTAGTGTTTTTATTAGGGTATATGAGTGTTTTTTAGTTTTTTTTAATATATATGTGGGGTCGTTATGACTTTTTAGGTTTTATTAGCACATTTTTAGCATTTTTGAGCATTTTTAATGTTTTATTAGCTTTTATTTGATTTTGTTATGGTTTATTAGGGTTTCTAGGGCTTTTTAATGGTTTGATTGTGTTTTTTTGTTTATTGGGGTTTAGTTGGGTTTTATTATGTTTTGGTATGGTGTCTCAAGGTTTATTAGGGTTGAGAAGGTATTTTTAGGGTTTTATTAGGGTTTTATTAGGTTTTATTCATTTTTATTAGGGTTTATTAGGGATTTTTAGGGTTTATTAGGGTTTGTTAGGGGTTTAATAGTTTTTTTGTTTTATTAGGATATATTAGTGTTTTTAAGGTCTTTTTAGATAATATTGCGTGTTTTTATTGTTTGTGAGCATTTTGTTTTTTTTTGTGAGCGTTTTAGGGTTTCTTTGGTTATATTAGAGTTTATTATGGTTTATTAGGGGTTTTATGGATTTTAATGTATATCAGCATTTTTTGTCTTTATTAGGTTATATTAGTGTTTTTAGGTCTTTTAGGTAATATAGCGCGTTTTTATTGTTTGTGATCATTTTTTAGTTTGTGAGAATTTTTAGGTTTTATTAGGTTATATTAGAGTTTATGAGGGTTTCTAGGGATTTTTTAAGGTATACTGGCATTTTTTTTCTTTATTAGGGTTTTGTAACGTTTTATTAGGGGTTATTATGGTGTGTTAATTTTTGTTAGGGTTCAGTAGGGTTTATTTGGCTTTATTTATGGTTTATTAGGGCTTTTTGGTGTGTTTTGGGGTTTATTAGGGTTTATTAGTGTTTATTAGTGTCTATTAGGGTCGGTTAGGTTTGTTTAGGTTTTCTTGACATCTTTTTTTTGGGGTTATTAGGTTTTATAATCATTTATTAGGGTTTATAAAGTATTTTTGGGGTTTTATTTGTGTTGAGTAGTGTTTCTAAGGATTAGGGATTATAAAGTGTTTTTAGGGATTATTAGAGTTTATTAGGGGTTTATTAGGGTTTAATGTTTTATATTATGGTATATTAGGGTTTAATATTTTAAGGGTTTAAAGCGTCTTTAGGATTTTTATAGAATTTTTTATGGTTTTTGTAGCGTTGTAAGAGTTTATGTAGAATTTTTAGTGTTTATGTAGCATTTTTTGGGTTTAGTTAGCGGTTTTAGATTTTATGTATCATTCTTAGGGTTTATGTAACGTTTTTTGGGTTTATGTAGCGTGTTTAGGGTTTAGGTTTTATGTAGCATTTCTTTGGGTTTATATTGCGTTTTCTGGGTTTATGTAGCATTTTTAGTGGTGATGTAGCGTTTATGTTGCATTTTTTAGGGTTTTTGTAATGTTTTAGGGTTTAAGGAGTGTTTTTAGAGTTTATATTGTGTTTTAGGTTTTATATAGCGTTTTTTAATGTTTATGTTGCGTTTTTTAGGGTTTATGTTGTGTTTTTTAGGGTTTATGTTACATTTCTAGGGTTTATGTAGTGATTTTAGGGTTTATGTAGTGTTTTTTGGGTTTATGTTGTGTTTTTTTGTTTATGTTGCGTTTTTAGGGTTTTTCTTGCATTTTTAGGGTTTATGTAATGTTTTTAGGCTTTATGTATCTATTTGAAGCCTTTTTTAGGGTTTTAAGGGTTGTTTATGGTTCGTAGTGTTTTTAAGGGTTGTTAACGGGTGTTTATGGGTTTTTATGGAATCTGATGGCTTTTTAATGGTCTTTAGGGGTTTATTTGTTTTGGGATTGATAGGGGTTGTTAGGGTTTTTAGTGTGTTTTAGGGTTTGTTTCGGTATTGTAGTGGTTTTAGGGTTTATATAATGAGGTTTAGCATTTTTTGGGTTCTTTAGTGTTTTTTAGTGTTCTTTAGAGTTGAATATGTTTCTTTAGGGTTTATTAGGGTTCTTTATGGTTTATTAGTGTTCTTTAGGATTTGTTACAGTTTATTAGTGTTTTTATTGTATATTAGGGTTTTGTTGTGCTTTTGTAGGCATTAGTAGTTTTTTCTAGGGTTTATCAACCTTTTTAGGGTTATTTAGGAATTATTATGGTTTATTAGGGTTTATTTTATTTATTAGGGTTTAGTAATGTGTATTTGGGTTTATTACAATTTATTAGGGTTTATTATGCTTTGTTAGGGTTAATTGCGGTTTATTGGGTGTTTGTTATGGTTTGTTTCAGTTTGTTACGATTTATTTGGAATTTTTAGGATTTGTTACGATTTATTTGGGGTTTTTAGGGTTTGTTAAAATTTATTTTGGGGTTATTAGGGTTTGTTATGGTTTATTAGTGGGTTGTAGGGTTTTGTAGGCTATTATTTGGAGTTTTTTATAGCATTTTGTTGGGTTTGTTAGGGGTTTTAGTGATTATTAGGGTTTATTATGGTTTAATAGTGTTTTTATTATATATTAGGGGTTTTAGGGATTTTGTAGCATCTATTGGGGTCTAATAGAGTTTCTTAGGGTTTATTACAGATTATTACGATTTATTAGTGTTTATTAGGGTTTTTAGGGTTTAATAGTGGGTTTTATGGGTTATTAGGGTTTATTAGTGGTTCTTAGGGGTTATTATTGGTTGTTAGGGTTTGTTAGGTTTTGTTAGGGTTTTTAGGGTTTGTTACATTTTATTTGAGTTGTTTGGGGTTTTATGCATTTTTTTGGGTTTTATGGGTGTGTTTGGATTTTTTATGCTTTGTTTGGGATATTTTAGCATTTTGGGGGGTTTTATTGCGTTTTTTGAGTTTTCAAGAATTTTTGGGTTTTTTGTAGAAATTTTTAGGGTTTATGTATCATTGTTAGTGGATTTAGTGGTTCTTTAGGTGTTTATTAGGGTTTAATTTTTTATATTATGGTATGTTAGGGTTTAATATTTTTGAGGGTTTTGAAGCATCTTTAGGGTTTTTGTTGATTTTTTTAGGGTTTTGTAGTATTGTTAGAGTTTATGGAGCATTTTTAGAGTTTTTGTAGCATTTTTAGGGTTTAGTTAGCAGTTTTAGGTTTTATGTATCATTTTTAGGGTTTATGTAATGTTTTTAAGGTTTGTGTAGCGTGTTTAAGGTTTATGTTTAATATATCATTTTTTAGGGTTTATGTTGCGTTTTCTGGGTTTATATAGCATTTTTTGGGGTCATGTTGCATTTATGTTGCATTTTTTATGGTTTATGTAACGTTTTTAGGGTTCATGTAGTGTTTTTAGGGTTTATATTGTGTTTTTAGGTTTTATGTAGCGTTTTTAATGTCTATGTTGTGTTTTTTTGGGTTTATGTTGTGTTTTTTAGGGTTTATGTTACAGTTCTAGGGTTTATGTTGTGCTTTTATGGTTTATGTAGCGTTTTTTGGGTTTATGTAGCATTTTTTGGTTTATGTTACATTTTTAGGGGTTTCGTTGCATTTTTTAGGGTTTATGTATCGTTTTTAGGGTGTATGTATCTATTTGAAGCCATATTTAGGGTTTTAATGGTTGTTTATGACTTGAAGTTTTTTATGGTTTTTATGGATTGTTAACGGGTGTTTATGTTTTTTTGGTATTTGATGGCTTTTTAATGGCTTTTTGGGGTTTTTATTGGTTTATTTGTTTTTTTGGGATTGATAGGGGTTGTTTGGGTTTTTTAGTGTGTTTTAGGGTTTGTTTGGGATTTGTAGTGGCTTTTAGGGTTTATATAATGTGTTTTAGTGTTTTTTGGTTTCTTTATGGTTTTTAGTGTTCTTTAGAGTTTAATATGGTTCTTTAGGGTTTGTTAGGGTTCTTTAGGGTTTATTACTGTTTTTTAGGATTTGTTACAGTTTATTAGTGTTTTTTATTGTATATTAGGGTTTTATTGGGATTTTGTAGGCATTAATAGATTTTGCTAGTTTTTATCAACCTTTTTAAGGTTATTTAGGATTTATTGGGGTATTTTTATTTATTAGGGTTCAGTAATGTATATTTGGGTTTATTACGATTTATTAGGGTTTATTATGCTTTGTTTGGGTTTATTGCGGTTTATTAGGGTTTTGTTATGGTTTGTTTCAGTTTGTTACAATTTATTTGGCATTGTTAGGATTTTTTACGATTTACTTGGGGTTTTTAGGGTCTGTTACGATTTATTTTGGGGTTATTAGGGTTTGTTAGGGTTTATTAGTGGGTTTTAGGGTTTTGTAGGCTATTATTTTGAGGTTTTTGTAGCATTTTGTCGAGTTTGTTAGGTTTTTTAGTGATTATTAGGGTTTATTGTGGTTTAATAGTGTTTTTATTATATATTAGGGGTTTTAGGGCTTTTGTAGCGTTTTTAGGGTCTATTAGAGTTTTTAGGGTTTATTACAGGTTTTTACAATTTATTAGTGTTTATTAGGGTTTAATAGTGGGTTTTAAGGGTTATTAGGGTTTATTATTGGTTCTTAGGGGTTATTAGTGGTTGTTAGGGTTTGTTAGGTTTTGTTATGGTTTTTAGGGTTTGTTACGATTTGTTTGAGTTATTTGGGGTTTTATGCGTATTTTTGGGTTTTTTTGTGTGTTTGGATTTTTTATGCTTTGTTAGGGTTATTTTTGTGTTTTTTGGGGTTTTGTTTCATTTTGTGGGTTTTGAATCATTTTTTGATTTTTTGTAGCAATTTTTAGGGTTTATGTAGCGTTGTTAGTGGCATTAGTGGTTCATTAGGGGTTTGTTAGGGGTTTATTAGGGTTTAATTTTTTATATTATGGTATATTTGGGTTTATTTTTCTGTGAGCATTTTGTTTTTGTTTGTGAGAATTTTAGGGTTTCCTTGGTTATATTGGTAGGTTATGGCTCTGCATTCCCCTGGATCTCTCCTCCCGCTCTCTCTCGCTCCCTCCACTCGCGGTCTTAGGGTTTCCTCCTGAAACCTTCTCTACTCATGGCTTCTTCTTCCCTCTCTGTCTTCCCTTCTCCTCAGCTTCTCCCTGGGTTCTCCCCCCATCTCTCCTTCACGGCTAGTCCGCTCTTGTTTCTCCCATCTTCCCTTCTTCTCGTGTTTGCTTCGGAGAAGGCGTTCTAGTTTTTCCCAAGGTTGTCGCTGCTGTGCTCTGACCTCGAGCTCCACCGCATGTCTCCAGGTCAATTTTGGAGCGATGGAATCTCTAAGGTTTTGGGCTAGAGGCTCGGTGATCATGGATTTTACCGGTGTCTGCTTCTTCTACCCTTTCAGGTTTCAGTCCCCGCTTTCTCTTCTCTTCCAGTCCCCTCTTTCCCTTCTTCTTCGTTGGAGTTCACCATTTCTGTTCAGGGTGTTTTGGGTGTTCGTTAGTGTAATGTGGTCGGTCTCCTGGTGGGGTGTCGCGAGGATGAGATCAGCCGGCCTCCGTCCTGCTCGCTTCGCTGGTCTGGATCCAAGACTCCACTTCCCTTTCTGAGGCGGCTTAGCGAGGTGGTCTTCCAGGCGCTTTGGGATCTATGCTAGGGCGTGTGGCAGCTTGTGGTGGTTCCAACTTCGTTGGCTCCGGGCAACTATCGGTGATAACTTCGTGGATACAGCTTGTCGCCTAGAGGCGTTTCTGGGTCGTTCGTGTTTCTTGGTGGATGTTGGTGGTTGTGGTGTCGAGATCTTCGGGTGACTCACTTGTGTAAGGTCGTTTATCGACGGAGTTGGTGGGTTTCGGTGGACGTTCGGCGTCACCGGCGGGTGTGCAGTTCGGGCTGACGGCAAGGTGCGTCAGGGTATTTTGCCCGTCTATCTCTCCATCTAGTTTTCTAACGTTCATCCTCAATGCCGCGGCGATTATGTCACAATGACGAAGATGATGGCTGTGTGTTGGCAGTGACCGTGATGGTTTCTCTTGCGTCGATGGTTTCCTTGGTTGGTGGTTCTTATGGTCTTTGGTGTTGTGTTTTTTTGGTTTACGGTGAGGTTGATGGCCTTTGGCGGTGGGTTTTTCCAGGGACTGTTACGGTGTTTGACTAAGACTTTCCGACGGTGGGGTGAGTTTTGACCATCGCCTCTGTTGGTGACTAATGTTAAGATGATGATGGAACGACACTAATGGGATGATGCTATGACGTTCTGATGCTGTGACGCTGTGATGTTGATCGGTTCGAGATTCGCGACTCGATGCAGGACGTGGCCCAAGACGGTGTTTGAATTTTGAAAATTGAATTTTGAAATATGAATATGTTGTTTAATGGTTGATTGGGTGAGTGTTTGATCTTGTGGGTTCCCACTTTTCCAAAAAGTGGTTTTCAAAATAATAAAAAAATGGATTGTGGTTATATTAGAGTTTATTATGGTTTATTAGGGTTTCTAGGGATTTTTAAGGTATATTAGCATTTTTGTCTTTATTAGGTTATATCAATGTTTTTAGGTCTTTTTAAGTAATATAGCACATTTTTATTGTTTGTGATCATTTTTTAATTGTTTGTGAGCGATTTTAGGGTTTATTAGGTTGTATTAGAGTTTATCAAGGTTTCTAGGGATTTTTTATGGTATACTAACATTTTTTCTTTATTAGGGTTTTGTAGGGTTTTATTAGTGGTTATTAAGGTGTGTTAAGGTTTGTTAGGGTTGAGTAGGGTTTATTTGGGTTTATTTATGGTTTATTAGGTCTTTTTAGGGTTTGTTTGGGGTTTATTAGGGTTTATTATTGTTTATTAGTCTCTATTAGGGTTGTCTAGGTTTTCTTAACGTGTTTTTAGTGTTTATTAGGTTTTATTATCATTTATTAAAGTTTATTAGGTATTTTTGGAGATTTATTAGGGTTGAGTAGAGTTTCTTAGGATTTTAGGGATTATATTGTGTTTTTTGGGATTATTAGAGTTTATTAGGTGTTTATTAGGGTTTAATTTTTTATATTATGGTATACCAGGGTTTAATATTTTTGAGGGTTTTAAAGCATCTTTATGGTTTTTGTAGAATTTTTTAGGGTTAGTGTAGCGTTGTTAGAGTTTATGTAGCATTTTTAGTGTTTATGTAGCATTTTTAGGGTTTAGTTAGCAGTTTTAGATTTTATGTATCCTTTTTAGGGTTTATGTAACGTTTTTAGGGTTTATGTAGTGTGTTTAAGGTTTAGGTTTTACGTTGCATTTTTTTTGGGTTTATGTTGCGTTTTCTGGGTTTATGAAGCGTTTTTAGGGGTGATGTAGCATTTATGTTGCATTTTTAGGGTTTATGTAACGTTTTTAGGGTTCATGTAGTGTTTTTAGGGTTTATATTGTGTTTTTAGGTTTTATGCAGCGTTTTTAATGTTTATGTTGCATGTTTTAGGGTTATGTTGTGTTTTTAGGGTTTATGTTATAGTTCTAGGGTTTATGTAGTGTTTTTAGGGTTTATGTAGCGTTTTTGGGTTTATGTTGCGTTTTTTGGTTTATGTTGCATTTTTAGGGGTTTTGTTGCATTTTTTAGGGTTTATGTAACGTTTTTAGTGTTTATGTATCTATTTGAAGCCTTTTTCAGGGTTTTAATGGTTGTTTATGGTTTATAGTGTATTTTAGGGTTTTTAAGGGTTATTAATGGGTGTTTATGGTTTTTTATGGTATCTGATAGCTTTTTAATGGTTTTGGAGGGTTTCTATGGGTTTATTTGTTTTATTTGGGATTAATATGGGTTGTTAGGGTTTTTTATTGTGTTTTAGTGTTTGTTTGGGTGTTGTAGAAGTTTTTAGGCTTTATATAATGTGTTTTAGCATTTTTTGGGTTCTTTAGGGGTTTTTAGTGTTTTTTAGAGTTTAATATGGTTCTTTAGGGTTTATTATGGTTCTTTAGGGTTTATTAGTAATCTTTAGGATTTTTTACAGTTTATTATCATTGTTTATTGTATATTAGGGTTTTATTGGGCTTTTATGGCATTAATAGATTTTTCTAGGGTTTATCAACCTTTTTCAGGGTTATTTAGGATTTATTAGGGTTTATTTTATTTGTTAGTTTTTTGTAACGTGTATTTGGGTTTGTTACAATTTATTAGTGTTTATTATGCTTTGTTTGGGTTTATTTCGGTTTATTAGGGGTTTGTTATGGTTTGTTTAAGATTGTTACAATTTATTGGGCATTGTTAGGATTTGTTACGATTTATTTGGGGTTTTTGGGGTTTGTTACGAATTATTTTGGGGTTATAAGGGTTTTTTAGGGTTTATTAGTGGGTTGTAGGGTTTTGTAGGCTATTATTTGGAGGTTTTTGTAGTGTTTTGTCGGGTTTGTTAGAGTTTTTAGTGATTATTAGGGTTTATTATGGTTTAATAGTGTTTTTATTGTATATTAGGGGTTTTAGGGCTTTTGTAGCGTTTATTAGGGTCAAATAGAGTTTGTTAGGGTTTATTACATGTTATTAATATTTATTAGTGTTTATTAGGGATTTTAGGGTTTACTAGTGGGTTTTAGGGGTTATTAGGGTTTATTAGTGGTTCTTAGGGGTTTTTAGTGGTTGTTAGGGTTTGTTAGGTTTTATTAGGGTTTTTAGGGTTTGTTACGGTTGGTTTGAGTTGTTTGGTGTTTTATGTGTTTTTTTGGGTTTTATGGGTGTGTTTGGATTTTTTATGCATTGTTAGGGTTATCGTAGCATTTATGGGGGTTTTGTTGCGTTTTGAGGGTTTTGAAGCATTTTATGGATTTTTGTAGTAATTGTAGGGTTTATGTAGCATTGTTAGTGGCTTTAATCGGCATACCTGATTTGTTAACATTCAAACAAGTATAACTTCTAATCCGGATGTCCGTTAGGCTTGTACCACATATCATATCAAAGATTGTTTCATTTTCATCGATTGTACTAGTTGTGGAGTAGAAACGGGCATCTATATTAGAATCTATAGTCATTTTGACATTCTATGGATTTTCAAATACACATATATATGTATTTATTCATAAATATATAAGGTCTCTGTGTGTGTGTTTGTTTGTGTGTGTTTGTGTGTGTTTGTGTTTGTGTGTGTGTTTGTTGTATATATGTATGTATTTTTTTATTTATAAACACACATAAAAAACATATTTTATAAATGTATTTAAAATTAATCTTATAAATATATATTAATATAAAAATAAATATATGGATAAAAAACATATTAATATAAATATATATTAATATAAGAATGAATATATATACTAATATATGAATAAATATATATGTATTAATATAACTAAATATATTTATATTAATATGAATCTATATTAATATACGAATAAATATAACTATATACATAAATAAATAGAAATATCATTAAATTGAGAAAAAAAAGAAATAGCTTAGTGGTAAAGGTGGAGGCACACAAGGGGGGAGGTCACGGGTTCGGGTTTGGATGGAAGCAAGGAGGTGCATGTGTGTGAGGGATGTGAGAGAAGGGCAGCGCGCGGGAGAGATTGAGGGGGGTCCGATTAGCACTGATAAGGGGGGGTCAAGCGCTGCTAAAGGCTCCCCCCCCCCCACATTATATAAATATTTTTTATTTTTTTAATTTGTTGACTTTTATCAGTGCTTTTCTAAGCCCTGATAAAAGGGACCCCCCTATATCCTCGCCTCGATTAACACCATTTTTTAGCGCTGTAAATACACTTTTCTGGCGCGGATAAAGGCCGTTTTTTGTAGTAGTGTGCACACGCAATGCGCGTGCATTATTCTATTATCACATGTGTTATTATTTATTATTTATTATCATTCACATTCAAATGAACATTCATGTGGACTTGGTTATTATTTATTATTTATTACCATGCACATGTACATGCACATGCGCTTGTATGTGCATTGTTATTTATTATCATTCAAATGCGCATGCACATACACATGCAATTCACTTGCATTATTATTTATAATTTATTATTTATTATCATTCACATGAAAATGTGCAGGCATATGCACATGCATGTGCGTTATTATTTATTATTTAAACCATGCACATGCATATGCATATGAACGTGCATTATTACTATTATTATTATTAGAGGTATTTAGGGTTTACTGGCATTTTTTAGGATTTCTAGGTGATATTAACATTTATTATGGTTTATTAGGGTTTTATGGTTTTTAATAGTATATTAGCATTTTTAGGGTTTGGTGGGGGTTATTAGGATTTTATTAGGGTTTATTATGGTGTGTGAAGGTTTATTAGGTATTTTTAGGGTTTTATTAGGATTTAGTTGGTTTTATTAGGGTATATTATGGTATATTATGGTATATTTCGGTATGTTTAGGATTTATTAGGGTTTATTATTGTTCATTATGGTTTATTAATTTTTAAGAGGGTATATTAGGGGTTTTAGGTTTTAGTAGTGTTTATTAGGGATCATTAGCGCTATTAAGATTTGTTATGTTTTATTAGAATTTATTATGTGTTTTAGGGATTTTTAATGGTATGTTTGCATTTTTTTTAGGGTTTAGTGGGGTTTATTATGGTTTATTATGGTGTGTTAAGGTTTATCAGGGTTGAATAGGTATTTTTTGGGTTTTATTAGGGTTGAGTAGTTATCTTTAGGGTTTTATTAGGGTTTTATTAGGGTTTATTAGGGTTGAGTAGGGTTTATTATGGTTTTTTAGGGATTTGTAGGGTTTACTAGGGTTTGTTACTATTTTTATTAGGTTTTATGAGTGTTTTTTAGTTTTTGTTAATATATATGAGCGGTTGTAAGGACATTTTATGTTTTATTAGTGTTTTATCAATGTTTGTGAGCTTTTCTTATGGTTTGATAGGTTTTATTAGAATTTATTATGGTTTATTAGGTTTTATAGGGCTTTTTAATGGGTTGTTTTCGTTTTTTTATTGGGGTTTAGTTGGGTTTTATTAGGTTTTATTATTGTGAGTGAAGGTTTATTAGGGTTGAGAAGGTATTATTAGGGTTTTATTATGGTTTTATTAGGGTTTATTAGTTTTTATTAGGGTTTATTTGGGATTTTTAGGGTTTATTAGGATTTGTTAGGGGTTTATTAGTTTTTTTGTTTTATTAGGTTATATAGTGTTTGTTAGGTCTTTTTGGATAATATAGCGTTTTTTTATTACTTTTGAGTATTTTATTGTTGTTTGTCAGTGTTTTTAGGGTTTCTTAGGTCATTTTAGAGTTTATTGTGGTTTATTAGGGTTTCCATGGATTTTTATGGTATATTAGCGTTTTTTCTTTATTAGGTTATATTAGTGTTTTTAGGTCTTTTTTGTTAATATAGAATGTTTTTGTTGTTTGTGATTGTTTTTTATTGTTTTTGAGCGTTTTTAGGGTTTATTAGGTTATATTTGAGTTTATCAGGGTTTCTCGGGATTATTAAGGTATACTAGCATTTTTTCTTTATTAGGGTTTTATTAGGGGTTATTATGGTGTGTTAAGGTTTGTTAGGGTTGAGTAGGGTTTATATGGATCTATTTATGGTTTATTAGGGATTTTTTAGGGTTTGTTTGGGGTTTATTAGGGTTTATTAGTGTTTATTAGTGTCTATTAGGGTTGGTTAGGGTGGTTTAGGTTTTCTTAACGTGTTTTTAGGGTTTAGTTTGTTTGATTATCATTTATTAGGGTTTATTAGGTATTTTGGGGTTTTATTAGGGTTGAGTTGAGTTTCTTAGGGTTTTTAGAGATTATAAGGTGTTTTAGGGATTATTAGATTTTATTAGGGGTTTATTAGGGGTTTAATATTTTTTGAGGATTTTGAAGATCCTTTAGTGTTTTTGTAGCATTTTTTAGGGTTTCTGTAATGTTGTTAGAGCTTATGTAGCATTTTTAGTGTTTATGTAGCATTTTTAGGGTTTAGTTTGAGGTTTTAGATTTTATGTATAATTTTTAGGGTATATATAATGTTTTTAGGGTTTATGTAGCGTGTTTAGGGTTTAAGTTTTATGTATCATTTTTTAGGGTTTATGTTGCGTTTTCTGGATTTATGTAGCATTTTTAGGGGTAATGTAGCATTTATGTAGCATTTTTAGGGTTTATGTAACGTTTTTAGGGTTCATATAGTGTTTTTAGGGTTTATATTGTGTTTTTTGGTTTTGTGTAGCATTTTGTAATGTTTATGTTACATTTTTGGGGTGTATGTTGTGTTTTTTAGGGTTTATGTTACAGTTCTAGGGTTTATGTAGTGTTTTTAGGGTTTATGTAGCGTTTTTGGGTTTACATTGAGTGTTTTGTTTTATGTTGTGTTTTTTGGGTTTTTGTTTCATTTTTTAGGGTTTATGTAACATTTTAGGGTTTATGTATCTATTTGAATCCTTTTTTAGGGTTTTAATGCTTGTTTATGGTTTGAAGTGTTTTATGGGTTTTTAAGGGTTTTTAATAGGTGTTTATGGTTTTCTATGGTATCAGAAGGCTTTTTAGTGGTTTGGGGGGGGGGTTTATGGGTTTATTTGTTTTTTTGGGATTAATAGTGGTTGTTAGGGTTTTTAGTGTATTTTAGGGTTTTTTGGGTATTGTTGCAGTTTTTAGGGTTTATATAAGGATTTTTAGCGTTTTTGGGTTCTTTAGTGTTTTTAGTGTTCTTTAGAGTTTAATATGGATCTTTAGGTTTTATTAGGGTTCTTTACGGTTTGTTAGTGTTCTTTAGGATTTGTTATTGTTTATTAGCATTTTTTATTGTATATTAGGGTTTTATTGAGTTTTTGTAGGCATTAATAGCTTTTTCTGGGGTTTATAAACTTTTTTAGGGTTATTTAGGATTTATTAGGGTATATTGGGTTTTTTTTTATTTATTAGGGTTTAGTAACGTGTATTTGAGTTTATTATGATTTGTTAGGGTTTATTATGATTTTTTAGGGTTTATTGGGGTTTATTAGGGGTTTGTTATGGTTTTTTTCAGTTTGTTACGATTTATTTGGTGTTGTTAGGATTTGTTACAATTTATTTGGGGTTGTTTGGGTTTGTTACGATTTATTTAGGGGTTATTAGGTTTTTTAGTGTTTATTAGTGGGTTGTAGGATTTTGTAGGCTTTTATTTGGAGCCTTTTGTAGCGTTTTGTTAGGTTTGTTAGAGTTTTTAGTGATTATTAGGGTTTATTATGGTTTAATAGTGGTTTTATTGTATATTAATGTTTTTAGGGATTTTTTAGTGTTTATTAGGGTCTAATAGAGTTATTTAGGGTTTATTACACGTTATTACAATTTATTAGTGTATATTTGGGTTTTTGGGGTTTAATAGTGAGTTTTATGGGTTATTCGGGTTTATTAGTGGTTCTTAGGGGTTATTAGTGGTTGTTAGGGTTTGTTAGGTTTTTTTAGGGTTTTTATGGTTTGTTACGGTTTGTTTGAGTTATTTGGGGTTTTAGGAATTTTTTTGGGTTTTGTTGGTGTGTTTGGATTTTTATGCTTTGTTAGGGTTATTTTAGTGTTTTTTGGGGTTTGGTTTCATTTTGAAGGTTTTGAAGCATTTTTTTGATTTTTTTTGTAGCAATTGTTAGGGTTTATGTAGCGTTGTTCGTGGCTTTAGTGGTTCATTAGGGGTTTATTAGGGTTTTATTAGGGTTTAATTTTTTATATTATGGTATATTTGGGTTTATTATTTTATGAGCGTTTTGTTTTTGTTTGTGAGCGTTTTTGGTTTTCCTTGGTTATATTAGATTTTATTATGGTTTATTAGCGTTTCTAGGGATTTTTAAGGTATATTAGAGTTTTTTTGTCTTTATTAGGTTATATTAGTGGTTTTAGGTCTTTTAGGTAATATAACACATTTTTATTCTTTGTGATCATTTTTTAATTGTTTGTGAGTGTTTTTAGGGTTTATTAGGTTATATTAGAGTTTATTAGGGTTTCTAGGGATTTTTTAAGGTATACTAACATTTTTTCTTTATTAGGGTTTTGTAGGGTTTTATTTGTGGTTATTAAGGTGTGTTAAGGTGTGTTAAGGTTTGTTAGGGTTGAGTATGGTTTATTTGGGTTTATTTATGGTTTATTAGGGATTTTTAGGGTTTGTTTGGGGTTTATTAGGGTTTATTAGTATTTATTAGTCTCTATTAGTGTTGTTTAGGTTTTCTTAATGTGTTTTTAGGGTTTATTAGGTTTTATTACCATTTATTAGGGTTTATTAGGTATTTTGGGGATTTATTAGGGTAGAGTAGAGTTTCTTAGGATTTTAGGGATTATAAGGTGTTTTTAGGGATTATTAGAGTTTATTAGGGGTTTATTAGGATTTATTTTTTTATATTATGGTATACCAGGGTTTAATATTTTTGAGGGTTTTAAATTGTCTTTATGGTTTTTGTAGCATTTTTTAGGGTTTGTGTAGCGTTGTTAGAGTTTATGTAGCATTTTTAGTATTTATGTAGCATTTTTAGGGTTTAGTTAGTGGCTTTTGATATTATGTATCATTTTTAGGGTTTATGTAACGTTTTTAGGGTTTATGCAGCGTGTTTATGGTTTAGGTTTTATGTTGCATTTTTATGGTTTATGTTGCATTTTCTGGGTTTATGCATTGTTTTTAGGGGTGATGTAGTGTTTATGTTGCATTTTTTAGATTTTATGTAACGTTTTTAGGGTTCATGTCGTGTTTTTAGGGTTTATATTGTGTTTTTAGGTTTTATGTAGCGTTTTTTAATGTTTGTGTTGCGCATTTTAGGGTTTGTGTAGTGTTTTTATGGTTTATGTTACAATTCTAGGGTTTATGTAGTGTTTTTAGGGTTTATGTAGCGTTTTTTTGGGTTTATGTTGCGTTTTATGGTTTAGGTGGTGTTGTTAGGGTTTTGTTTCATTTTTTAGGGCTTATGTAACATTTTTAGTGTTTAATTATCTATTTGTAGCCTTTTTCAGGGTTTTAATGGTTGTTTATGGTTTATAGTGTATTTTAGGGGTTTTAAGGGTTATTAATGGGTGTTTATGGGTTTTTATGGTATCTGATGGCTTTTTAATGGTTTTTGGGGGGTTTATGGGTTTATTTGTTTTTTTGGAATTGATAGGGGTTGTTAAGAGTTTTTAATGTGTTTTAGTGTTTGTTTGGGTATTATAGTAGTTTTTAGGCTTTATATAATGTGTTTTAGCGTTATTTGGGTTCTTTAGGGTTTTTTAGTGTTCTTTAGAGTTTAATATGGTTCTTTAGGGTTCATTAGGGTTCTTTAGGGTTTATTAGTGTTCTTTATGATTTATTACAGTTTATTAGCATTTTTTATAGTATATTAGGGTTTTATTGGGCTTTTGTGGCATTGATAGATTTTTCTACGGTTTATCAACCTTTTTCAGGGTTATTTAGGATTTATTAGGGTTTATTAAGGTTTATTTTATTTGTTAGTGTTTAGTAATGTGTTTTTGGGTTTATTACAATTTATTAGGGTTTATTATGCTTTGTTAGGGTTTATTGCTGTTTATTAGGGGTTTGTTATGGTTTGTTTGAGCTTGTTACGATTTATTTGGCATTGTTAGGATTTGTTACGATTTATTTGGGGCTATTGGGGTGTGTTCTGATTTATTTTGGGGTTATTAGGGTTTGTTAGGGTTTATTAGTGGGTTGTTGGGTTTTGTAGGCTATTATTTGGAGGTTTTTATAGCGTTTTGTCGGGTTTGTTAGGGTTTTTAGTGATTATTAGGGTTTATTATGGTTTAATAGTGTTTTTTATTGTATATTAGGGGTTTTAGGGCTTTTGTAGCATTTATTAGGGTTAAATAGAGTTTGTTAGAGTTTATTACATGTTATTACGATTTATTAGTGTTTATTAGAGATTTTAGGGTTTAATAGTTGGTTTTAGGGTTTATTAGGGTTTATTAGTGGTTCTTAGGGGTTATTAGTGGTTGTTAGGGTTTGTTACAGTTTGTTTGAGTTGTTTGGTGTTTTATGCGTTTTTTTGGGTTTTATGGGTGTGTTTAGATTTGTTATGCTTTTTTAGGGTTATTTTAGCATTTTTTGGGGTTTTGTTGCGTTTTGTGCGTTATGAAGCATTTTTCGGGTTTTTGTAGCAATTGATAGGGTTTATGTAGCTTATTAGTGGATTTAGTCAGCATAGACTATTTGTTAACATTCAAACAATTATAACTTCTGATTTGGATGTCCGTTAGGCTTGTACCACATATCATATCGAAGATTGTTTCATTTTCTTTGATTTTACTAGTTGTGGAGTTGAAACAGGCTTTTAGATTAGAAGATATAGTCATTTTGACATTCTATGGCTTTTCAAATACACATATATATGTATTTATTCGTAAATATGTATGTGTCTGTGTGTGTGTGTGTGTGTGTGTTTGTGTGTGTGTGTTGTATATATGTATGTATTTTTTTATTTATAAACACACATAAAAAACATATTATATAAATGTATTTAAAACTAATATTATAAATATATATTAATATAAAAATAAATATATGGATAAAAACCATATTAATATAAATATATATTAATATAAGAATGAATATATATATTAATATATGAATAAATATATATATATATTAATATAACTAAATATATTTATATTAATAAGAATCTATATTAATATATAAATAAATATAACAATATATATAAATAAATAGACATATCATTAAATAGAGAAAAAAATAAAATAGCTAAGTGGTAAAGGTGGAGGCACGCAAGGGGGGAGGTCACGGGTTTGGGTTTGGATGGATGCAAGGAGGTGCATGCATGTGAGGGATGCGAGGGAAGGGCAACACGCGGGAGAGATTGAGGGGGTCCACCTAGCGTTGAAAGGGGGGTCAAGCGCTGTTAAAAGCTCCCCCCTGCATTATATAATTTTATTTTTTATATTTTTTTATATTTTTTTGACTTTTATCAGTGCTTTTTTAGTGCTGATAAAAGGTGTCTTTATCAACACTTTTCTAAGAACTGATAAATGGGACCCCCCTATATCCTTGCCTCGATTAACAACACTTTTTTTAGTACTGTAAATGCACTTTTCTGGCGAGGATAGAGGTTGTTTTTGTAGTAGTGTGTACACGCAATGTACGTGCGTTATTCTATTATCACATGTGTTATTATTTATTATTTATTATCATTCACATTGAAATGAACATTCATGTGGGCTTGGTTATTATTTATTGTTTATTACCATGCACATGCACATGCACATGCGCTTGTATGTGTTTTATTATTTATTATCATTCAAATGCACATGCACATACACATGCAATTCACATACGTTATTATTTATTATTTATTATCATTCACATGCAAATGTGCAGGCATATGCACAAGCACATGCATTATTATTTATTTTTTAAACCATGCACATGCACATGCACGTGCACGTGCGTTATTACTATTATTATTATTAGAGGTATTTTTAGGGTTTACTAGCATTTTTTAGGATTTTTAGGTGATATTAACATTTATTATGGTTTGTTAGGGTTTTAGGGATTTAGGGGTTTTTAATGGTATATTAGTGTTTTTTAGGGTTTGGTGGGGGTTATTCGGATTTTATTAGTGTTTATTATGGTGTGTGAAGGTTTATTATGGTTTATTATGTATTTTTAGGGTTTTATTAGGATTGAGTTGGGTTTATTAGGGTATATTATGGTATATTATGGTATATTTCGGTATGTTTAGGATTTATTAGGGTTTATTATGTTTCATTATGGTTTATTAATTTTTAAGAGAGTATATTAGGGGTTTTAGGGTTTAGTAGTGTTTATTAGGGTTTATTAGTGCTATTAAGAGTTGTTATGTTTTATTAGCATTTATTATGTGTTTTAGGGATTTTTAATGGTATATTTGAATTTTTTAGGGTTTAGTGGGGTTTATTATGGTTTATTATGGTGTGTTAAGGTTTATTAGGGTTGACTAGGTATTTTTAGTGTTTTATTAGGGTTGAGTAGTTATCTTTAGGGTTTTATTATGGTTTATTAGGGTTGAGTAGGTTTTATTATGGTTTGTTAGGGATTTTTAGGGTTTACTAGGGTTTGTTACTGTTTTTATTAGGGTTTATGAGTGTTTTTTAGTTTTTGTTAATATATATGAGCGGTTGTTAGTACTTTTATGTTTTATTAGTGTGTTTTTAGTGTTTCTGAGCTTTTTTTATGGTTTATTAGGTTTTATTAGAATTTCTTATGGTTTATTAGGTTTTCTAGGGCTTTTTAATGGGTTGTTTTCGTTTTTTTGTTTATTGGGGTTTAGTTGGGGTTTATTAGGTTTTATTATTGTGTGTCAAGGTTTATTAGGGTTGAGAAGGTATTATTAGGGTTTTATTATGGTTTTATTAGGGTTTATTAGTTTTTATTAGGGTTTATTTTGGATTTTTAGGGTTTATTAGGATTTGTTAGGGGTTTATTAGTTTATTTTGTTTTATTAGGTTAATTTATTGCTTGTTATGTCTTTTTTTATAATATAGCGTGTTTTTATTATGTTTTGGTATGGTGTCTCAAGGTTTATTAGGGTTGAGAAGGTATTTTTAGGGTTTTATTAGGGTTTTATTAGGTTTTATTCATTTTTATTAGGGTTTATTAGGGATTTTTAGGGTTTGTTAGGGTTTGTTAGGGGTTTATTAGTTTTTGTGTTTTATTAGTATATATTAGTGTTTTTAAGGTCTTTTTAGATAATATTGCATGTTTTTATTGTTTGTGAGCATTTTGTTTTTTTTTTGTGAGCGTTTTAGGGTTTCTTTGGCTATATTAGAGTTTATTATGGTTTATTAGGGGTTTTATGGATTTTAAGGCATATCATCATTTTTGTCTTTATTAGGTTATATTAGTGTTTTTAGGTCTTTTAGGTAATATAGCGTGTTTTTATTGTTTGTGATCATTTTTTAGTTTGTGAGCATTTGTAGGTTTTATTAGGTTATATTAGAGTTTATCAGGGTTTCTAGGGATTTTTTAAGGTATACTAGCATTTTTTTCTTTATTAGGGTTTTGTAACGTTTTATTAGGGGTTATTATGGTGTGTTAATTTTTGTTAGGGTTGAGTAGGGTTTATTTGGATTTATTTATGGTTTATTAGGGATTTTTAGTGTGTTTTGGGGTTTATTAGGGTTTATTAGTGTTTATTAGTGTCTATTAGGGTTGGTTAGGTTTGTTTAGGTTTTCTTGACGTCTTTTTTTTTGGGGTTATTAGGTTTTATAATCATTTATTAGGGTTTATAAAGTATTTTTGGGGTTTTATTTGTGTTGAGTAGTGTTTCTAAGGATTAGGGATTATAAAGTGTTTTTAGGGATTATTAGAGTTTATTAGGGGTTTATTAGGGTTTAATGTTTTATATTATGGTATATTAGGGTTTAATATTTTAAGGGTTTAAAGCGTCTTTAGGATTTTTATGGAATTTTTTATGGTTTTTGTAGCATTGTTAGAGTTTATGTAGAATTTTTAGTGTTTATGTAGCGTTTTTTGGGTTTAGTTAGCGGTTTTAGATTTTATGTATCATTCTTAGGGTTTATGTAACGTTTTTTGGGTTTATGTAGCGTGTTTAGGGTTTAGGTTTTATGTAGCATTTCTTTGGGTTTATATTGCGTTTTCTGGGTTTATGTAGCATTTTTAGTGGTGATGTAGCATTTATGTTGCATTTTTTAGGGTTTATGTAATGTTTTAGGGTTCAAGGAGTGTTTTTAGAGTTTATATTGTGTTTTAGGTTTTATATAGCATTTTTTAATGTTTATGTTGTGTTTTTAGGGTTTATGTTGTGTTTTTTAGGGTTTATGTTACAGTTCTAGGGTTTATGTAGTGATTTTAGGGTTTATGTAGTGTTTTTTGGGTTTATGTTGCGTTTTTTTGTTTATGTTGCATTTTTAGGGTTTTTCTTGCATTTTTAGGGTTTATGTAATGTTTTTAGGGTTTTTGTATCTATTTGAAGCCTTTTTTAGGGTTTTAAGGGTTGTTTATGGTTTGTAGTGTTTTTAAGGGTTGTTAACGGGTGTTTATGGGTTTTTATGGTATCTGATGGCTTTTTAATGGTCTTTAGGGGTTTTTTTGGGGGGGGGATTGATAGGGGTTGTTAGGGTTTTTAGTGTGTTTTAGGGTTTGTTTCGGTATTGTAGCGGTTTTAGGGTTTATATAATGAGGTTTAGCATTTTTTTGGGTTCTTTAGGGTTTTTTAGTTTTCTTTAGAGTTGAATATGTTTCTTTAGGGTTTATTAGGGTTCTTTATGGTTTATTAGTGTTCTTTAGGATTTTTTACCGTTTATTAGTGTTTTTATTTTATATTAGGGTTTTGTTGTGCTTTTGTAGGCATTAGTAGTTTTTTCTAGGGTTTATCAACCTTTTTAGGGTTATTTAGGAATTATTATGGTTTATTAGGGTTTATTTTATTTATTAGGGTTTAGTAATGTGTATTTGGGTTTATTACAATTTATTAGGGTTTATTATGCTTTGTTAGGGTTAATTGCGGTTTATTGGGTGTTTGTTATGGTTTGTTTCAGTTTGTTATGATTTATTTGGAATTTTTAGGATTTTTTATGATTTATTTGGGGTTTTTAGGGTTTGTTAAAATTTATTTTGGGGTTATTAGGGTTTTTTATGGTTTATTAGTGGGTTGTAGGGTTTTGTAGGCTATTATTTGGAGTTTTTATAGCATTTTGTTGGGTTTGTTAGGGGTTTTAGTGATTATTAGGGTTTATTATGGTTTAATAGTGTTTTTATTGTATATTAGGGGTTTTAGGGCTTTTGTAGCATCTATTGGGGTCTAATAGAATTTCTTAGGGTTTATTACAGATTATTACGATTTATTAGTGTTTATTAGGGTTTTTAGGGTTTAATAGTGGGTTTTATGGGTTATTAGGGTTTATTAGTGGTTCTTAGGGGTTATTATTGGTTGTTAGGGTTTGTTAGGTTTTGTTAGGGTTTTTAGGGTTTGTTACATTTTGTTTGAGTTGTTTGGGGTTTTATGCATTTTTTGGGTTTTATGGGTGTGTTTGGATTTTTTATGCTTTGTTTGGGATATTTTAGCATTTTTGGGGGTTTTATTGCGTTTTTTGAGTTTTCAAGCATTTTTGGGTTTTTTGTAGAAATTTTTAGGGTTTATGTATCATTGTTAGTGGCTTTAGTGGTTCTTTAGGTGTTTATTATGGTTTAATTTTTTATATTATGGTATATTAGGGTTTAATATTTTTTAGGGTTTTGAAGCATCTTTAGGGTTTTTGTTGATTTTTTTAGGGTTTTGTAGCATTGTTAGAGTTTATGTAGCATTTTTAGAGTTTTTGTAGCATTTTTAGGGTTTAGTTAGCAGTTTTAGGTTTTATGTATCATTTTTAGGGTTTATGTAACGTTTTTAAGGTTTGTGTAGCGTGTTTAAGGTTTATGTTTAATATAGCATTTTTTAGGGTTTATGTTGCATTTTCTGGGTTTATGTAGCATTTTTTGGGGTCATGTAGCATTTATGTTGCATTTTTTAGGGTTTATGTAACGTTTTTAGGGTTCATGTAGTGTTTTTAGGGTTTATATTGTGTTTTTAGGTTTTATGTAGCGTTTTTAATGTCTATGTTGTGTTTTTTTGGGTTTATGTTGTGTTTTTTAGGGTTTATGTTACAGTTCTAGGGTTTATGTAGTGCTTTTATGGTTTATGTAGCGTTTTTTGGGTTTATGTAATATTTTTTGGTTTATGTTACGTTTTTAGGGGTTTCGTTGCATTTTTTAGGGTTTATGTATTGTTTTTAGGGTGTATGTATCTATTTGAAGCCATATTTAGGGTTTTAATGGTTTTTTATGATTTGAAGTTTTTTTATGGTTTTTATGGATTGTTAACGGGTGTTTATGTTTTTTTGGTATTTGATGGCTTTTTAATGGCTTTTTGGGGTTTTTTATTGGTTTATTTGTTTTTTTGGGATTGATAGGGGTTGTTTTGGTTTTTTAGTGTGTTTTAGGGTTTGTTTGGGATTTGTAGTGGCTTTTAGGGTTTATATAATGTGTTTTAGTGTTTTTTGGTTTCTTTATGGTTTTTAGTGTTCTTTAGAGTTTAATATGGTTCTTTAGGGTTTGTTAGGGTTCTTTAGGGTTTATTACTGTTTTTTAGGATTTGTTACAGTTTATTAGAGTTTTTTATTGTATATTAGGGTTTTATTGGGCTTTTGTAGGCATTAATAGATTTTGCTAGTTTTTATCAACCTTTTAAAGGTTATTTAGGATTTATTGGGGTATTTTTATTTATTAGGGTTCAGTAATGTATATTTGGGTTTATTACGATTTATTAGGGTTTATTATGCTTTGTTTGGGTTTATTGCGGTTAATTAGTGTTTTGTTATGGTTTGTTTCAGTTTGTTACAATTTATTTGGCATTGTTAGGATTTGTTACGATTTACTTGGGGTTTTTAGGGTCTGTTACGATTTATTTTGGGGTTATTATGGTTTGTTAGGGTTTATTAGTGGGTTGTAGGGTTCTGTAGGCTATTATTTTGAGGTTTTTGTAGCATTTTGTCGAGTTTGTTAGGTTTGTTAGTGATTATTAGGGTTTATTGTGGTTTAATAGTGTTTTTATTGTATATTAGGGGTTTTAGGGATTTTGTAGCATTTTTAGGGTCTATTAGAGTTTTTAGGGTTTATTACAGGTTTTTACAATTTATTAGTGTTTATTAGGGTTTAATAGTGGGTTTTAGGGGTTATTAGGGTTTATTATTGGTTCTTAGGGGTTATTAGTGGTTGTTAGGGTTTGTTAGGTTTTGTTATGGTTTTTAGGGTTTGTTACGATTTGTTTGAGTTGTTTGGGGTTTTATGCGTATTTTTGGGTTTTTTTGTGTGTTTGGATTTTTTATGCTTTGTTAGGGTTATTTTTTGTGTTTTTGGGGGTTTTGTTTCATTTTGTGGGTTTTGAAGCATTTTTTGATTTTTTGTAGAAATTTTTAGGGTTTATGTAGCGTTGTTAGTGGCATTAGTGGTTCATTAGGGGTTTGTTAGGGGTTTATTAGGGTTTAATTTTTTATATTATGGTATATTTGGGTTTATTTTTTTGTGAGCATTTTGTTTTTGTTTGTGAGAATTTTAGGGTTTCCTTGGTTATATTGGTAGGTTATGGCTCTGCATTCCCCTGGATCTCTCCTCCCGCTCTCTCTCGCTCCCTTCACTCGCAGTCTTAGGGTTTCCTCCTAAAACCTTCTCTACTCATGGCTTCTTCTTCCCTCTCTGTCTTCCCTTCTCCTCAGCTTCTCCCTGGGTTCTCCCCCCAACTCTCCTTCATGTCTAGTCCGCTCCTGTTTCTCCCATCTTCCCTACTTCTCGTGTTTGCTTCGGAGAAGGCGTTCTAGTTTTTCCCAAGGTTGTCGCTGCTGTGCTCTGACCTCGAGCTCCACCGCACGTCTCCAGGTCAGTTTTGGAGTGATGGAATCTCTAATGTTTTGGGCTAGAGGCTCGGCGATCATGGATTTTACCAGTTTCTGCTTCTTCTCCCCTTTCGGGTTTCAGTCCTCGCTTTCCCTTCTCTTCCAGTCCCCGCTTTCCCTTCTTCTTCGTTGGAGGTCACCATTTCTGTTCAGGGTGTTTTGGGTGTTCGTTAGTGTAATGTGGTCGGTCTCCTGGTGGGGTGTCGCGAGGATGAGATCAGCCGGCCTCCGTCCTGCTCGCTTTGCTGGTCTAGATCCAAGACTCCACTTCCCTTTCTGAGGCGGCTTAGCGAGGTGGTCTTCCAGGCGCTTTGGGATGTGTGCTAGGGCGGCTGGCAGCTTGTGGTGGTTTCAACTTCGTTGGCTCCGGTCAACTATCGGTGATGACTTCGTGGATACAGCTTGTCGCCTAGAGGCGTTTCTGGGTCGTTCGTGTTTCTTGGTGGATGTTGGTGGCTGTGGTGTCGAGATCTTCAGGTGACTCACTTGTGTAAGGTCGTTTATCGACGGAGTTGGTGGGTTTCGGTGGACGTTCGGCGTCACCGGCGGGTGTGCAGTTCGGGCTGACGGCAAGGTGCGTCAGGGTATTTTGGTTATTGGAAGATGGAAAATATGTTTTCAAATTTGTTTCAAGAGAAAGTCTTATAAAATGGATCTTTAATAAGATTACTTTAGGGTAAATGGGTTTTTTTATCAAAATTGAACTTTTATAATCAAATCCTAGGGGTTTATTGAAATTGGTCATTCTAGAAATGGAAATTAAATTTTTAATTAGAACGATTTTGGGAAAATGTCCTGGGAATTTTTGAAAAGTTTTGTGAAGTTTGAAATGGGAAATAGATTGAGAATTTGAAACTTGGGATGAGCATTTTGTTTCAAAAATGGAAATTTCTTATTTAAACCTTTGGTATTACTATGAGTGATCACATGCAAGGATGTGTGTGAGGAAGTGGATGAGTAATGGAATAAGTGGATGGGTTCCTAGGTTGGCATGGGAATGTACATCTGTGAGGATCCATGGAATACCATTGGTGAGTGTGCAACTTACCAAGTTTGTTTCCTTTTCAAAAGTATTTTTAAGAGTAAAATTATATTATTTTGAGAACTTATGGTTGTGTATCGTGTTTTATTATGATTTGGGAATGTTTTTTAAGTGTTGTTGTGATCTTCAGTTCTTTTTGGTGAATTGGTTTTGATTGAGTTTTTGGTTTCCTTGTTGATTAGCATGCACCCCCACCAAATATTCGATGGATATTTGAGGTGTAGTTATGGGTGTTTCACCGATAACAGACCTGCCAGTTGATCAGCCTAAATACCTTATTCTTGAGTATAGGAAGTTGAATCCCCCTCCCTTTTATGGTCAAGAAATTCCTTTTGAAGTAGAAGAACAGATGTGGAAAATAGAAAGGATCTTCAGTTTCCTTGAGTTTCTAGAGTCCCTAAAGGTGAATTTCACTACCTTTATGCTCGAATGTCTGAGTTGGAAGTGGTGGAAGTCATTCATTTAGACCAATACTCTAAAAATCCTTTCATGGTAATTCTTTAACGATTCATTCATTCAGGAGTTTTTCTCTGAGGTTGTGAAGGTGAAGAAGGTGATGAAGATGTGCTACCTTCAGCAAGGTGATGGATTGATGTTGGGGTCCATTCATCATTTTCAGTATCTAGTTCCTTATTTTAGAGTGAGTTGAGGATGATTCTCAGAAGGATCAAGATTTTGAAAATGGGCTTCATCTTGATATGAAGTCGAAAGTATCAAAATCCAGTGTGACCTCCTTTGCCAACATGATGAGGAAAGCTATTCGGATTGAATCTGTGTTAGTAGAAGTTCTTGAGGTAACCAAAATTCCTCTAGTCTCTAGAATCAGTGAAGGGAATCCTAGTAAGGGGATGGAAAATCAACCTGAAACCGGTGGTGTTAGTTGCGGGATCAAAAGGCATGTTGATCTTTCGTCAGCTTCTCCTGTGCATAGGACCCTGGTGTGTCATCAATGTAGCAATTTGGGTCACAATAAGTCTTCATGTACAAATTCTTCAAAGACCCATTATGCTTTTGGATGCCTAGGTCACTTTTAATGGTTCCATCGGAGTGTTTCCAAGAAGCAAAGTAGAACCAGGTCCTCCCCTTTAGAAGACACCCTCACTTTTTTGTTGGAGTAAGGTTCTAGTCCGGGTCCAGTTTTAAGGCCATCTCCATTTGATTGTTCCTTATGTGGTGGTTTTGGTTTTTTAGTTATTTCCTTTTCTTTTAGTGGTGAAGGAAATTGTAATTTTTTAGAACCACTTTTTTAATGGAAGTGTCTTTTGGAAATTCTAAATTTTCTATTTTGCATATGTCTCATTGTGTGTCTTGTTTCTATTGCTTTTCTTTTGAAGTTAAAGAAGATTATGTGTGTGTTTATTCCCAAGTCCTTGTATTGGTAGAAGTGTTTCATTGGATTGGAGCAAGTCTTGTGTTGTATCGTGTTCGTTGGGTTCTTTTTGGGGTTTGTGTATGGTCATTCTAGACTGGAGATACGATGTTAATGGGCGGTGTTGGTTGGGTAACCTACCAAAATTCTAAAATGGTGGGGAGTCCATCCCCCCCCCCCCCCGTTTTGGTAATTTTATTTGATTTGTGGTGTTAAACCAGTAATAAGTGGTTTCTTTTGGAGTTGTTTGATTCTGGGTCTTTTTCATCTTGGTGGAATTTGGGATTTTGGGAGTACGCCTAATGGTTTTTTTGTAGCAAGGTTGTGGAAGTTGTAGTTCGAGTTTTCTTTTATTTTTTGAGAAGTGGTTTGCATTTGTTGGTGTGTTTCGGGTGGAAGTTTGTGTTCTCGTCTTGTTGGTGGTTGAGGTGCTTCTGGTTTAAGAAATCGAACCATGTGAGTGTGGAAACCTTTGTTTTTTATCGATCGAATAGAAACTTTGAGGATTTCTAGGTGTAGAAAGCATAATGGTGGGTAGAATTGTCACACCCTAGTTTTAATTTTCTTCCTTTATTTCAACTTATCTTGTTTCAGGTGTTCTGGAATTAAATTTTGAGCTTCGTGCTGTTTTTCTTCTATTACACGGTTTAGGTGCATAATTAAGGGGTAACCATGTGGCCTCGTGATGTTGGGTCTATTTTCAGTTCATTTTGAACTTGCATGGTTTGAGTTACATAAATTTAGCATAGTTTGATCCAAACCATCCATCCCTTAGGAGAAACTGTGTAGGTCCTTAGGTGTCTCTAGTCTAGGGTGCACGACCTGAGTATGGTTGGCCAAACCATGTGAAAGATGTGCACATGGTTCTGCAATTTTTTATAGAACCATGTTGCATGTTTGGCACACAGTTTAACAAATCATGCAACCAAACTATGTAGGTGTCGAGTGTGTCTAGTAAGGAGTGCACAATTGGTGTATAGTTTGGGAAACTGTGCAGCCTAACCATGCACAATACCCAGGTGTTTAAAAAATATGAATTTACCTTTATACCCTCTTTAGATTTTAACCCCAAAACGCCCCCTCTCTCCCTCATTTCGCTCATACGACCTAGGGGGGTCTCCTCCCTTCCATCCCATGCCTCCTCTCCTCCTCCAAGGGTGGATACAAGTGATTTCTTCAAGCTGTGGGGGTGATTTCTCAAGGTATTTTCCTCTTCTCTTCCTTATCTTCCTTCTCCTCTCATTTTCTCTTGAGTTCTTATTCTTCCTTGGCCTTTTGGGTCTGGGGTTCTTGTTTCCCTTGGTTTAAATTGGGGTTTTCTTTCTTTCTTAGGGTTTTTAGGGATGTTCTTGCTTCTTGGAGCCCTTGTGTAGTTGTTTCGGGTTGCCATCATTGAATCACTTGTGGTTTGAGGTAGGTTCTATTTGAATTTTCCCTTTAAATTTAAGAATATGTTGATTTATTACTTTTCACACCTCTCTTGGACATTAATTAGTGATGTGTGATTTTTAGAATGAATTTTTTATATGTAATGAGGTGGTTTTTACTTGGTTTTAATTGTTTTGAAATGATTGTTTTTGGTTTTGAACACAAAATGCTTAACGAAATGCCCAGTTGGCCCTTATAAATGTATTTTGGATTTAGAATGGTGGTTTGGGTTCCTTAAATGGGGTTTTAAGTGGATTTTCAGTTTTTTATGGTTGTGTGTGTTTGGTTATTTAAGAAATGATTTGATATGTGAAGGTTATGTGAGGCCCAGTTGGCACTTTGGAAATGGATTCATTGGAAAAACCTCCTTGGAATGATTCTCTTGCCTTATTTGTTGAAAAGATGAGGGAGTTCCCTCATCTTGGGAATTCCCTCATGCATTGATGGTTTGAATACAAGGTATAATTCCTTAGAGTGGTATGGGTGGTTCCGGTTTGTGATGGCTTGTATGTATGGTTGTTTCTTGGCTTGTTTGGCACACCCCATTTTGAGCATGACATGGGAACCTAGCATAGCTACGAGGATTTCTGATAGTTCTTGCTACACTAGTTTAGGATTTCATTCTGGCTAGTGGACCTTAGTAGGACCTTGGCTCTACTTTGGGATTGTGCCCCTCGATTAGGCAATGAAGGGTGGGACAAAGTGTTTAGGCTGGTTGATGGCATCAAGTTAGGCACACATATGGGATGAATCAGGTTTTAATGTGTTTTGAATATTCCTATGAGTTCATAGTTATTTCCATGTACTCTCCCAACACTTGATTATCTATGGTGGATAGTTCGGGTGTCTTTTAGGTGTGATTAACCGAGTATCGTTATCCCATTGCCCTTGTTGTGTAGTCATGGTCTCAACTTCCTTGTGTGGTACTCCTTTTTATAGAAATAATAATGTTTGGTTTTCTTAAAAAGGTTTCATGGAATTTTTTTTGAAAGAATTATTTACACCCCTTTTCCCCTTTGTATGAAAAAAATGAACCCCGGTTTCTTTTCTCTTCCCTAAAAGCTCAATCATCCCCTTTTGAAAAGAAGCTTGTTTTAAACTATGAGTGAAATGGATTGTGATTTGTTTTATCTAAAGCAGAATGTGTGGAAAACCTATGTTTATATATATTTTATATCAAACTTGAAATTGTTGAATCTTTTATTAAATGGGAATGCTTTGGGAATAGATTGTTCGAGCACGCCTATTGAGTTTTAATACTCGCCCCAGCCCGGGAGGATCAGGAATGCCTCTCAGGCCTTGTCGAGGGTCATCCCAGGTGATCGGTTCAGGGTTGACCCAGGGTAGTTTGTGACAATTTCTAAGACCAAGTATTTATTTCTTTATATATTAAATAAATTTATTATAGATTTTACGTGCAAGATCCTCACTCAGGGTTTCGAGCAACAATTATTAAAAGAAATTTTAATATATCCATTACCATCATAAGCTTTCATTGCGCCTAGAACCATCATCAAAGAAGTCACATTTAAATTTATAATTATTTATTTGATTGTTTATCCATACATAATCATGGTTGAATTTTCATTTTATATTATTTTTTATTTAATCCATTTTGAATTAACATGTTATCGACATATTAATCATGTTCATTAAATATTTTATTTTCTTAAAGGTCTAAGAAAAAACGAAGAATGGCCGAAGATTCCATCGGGAACTGCCAATTTTTTTGCCAAAAAGACAGGGTTACACAGCATGTAGTTAGGGTACACATTGTGTACCCTAGTATGTTGCACCTGGCCATGTCGTAGGATACACGACATTCCATACAGTTATTACTTGCAATGTATGCCACATGTTGACTATCCAACCTAGCACACAGTTTTCAGATTAAATGACGTGTATATGACATACACATCATGTAGTTTATATAGGTTAGCAACCTAAATTTCATAATTTGTGTGGTCATTATACACGGTCAAACCTCATGAGACTGACAACCTGGAGAATTTATGATATACATGATGTGTATGTGGTGTAAAAGGCATGCAGTTCATCAATTCCCGCATCTAATATACACGTTGATTCCTCGGTCTTGTTATCTAGACACACGACATTAGTGATACACGGTGTGTAGCTGGCGGTACACTTCGTGTAGTATCTTTCCCAAGAACATGTTGATTCTTTTTATGGGTTTCATGGGAATGTGAAATTCTAACCACATGATATGTAGGTAGCATGTACATGTCATGTAATCTGCCAAGATACACACCAAATACCCTAGTGGGTATCTCAAGCACACGACAAGCGGATACATGACATGTAGTTGGCATGTACACGTCGTGTAGTCTGGCTGAGTCAACATGTCAAATCCCCTGGTGTATGACCCATATACACAACAAAAAAGGTATAAAATGTGTAGCTTGATAGTACATGTTGTGGTGTCTCCCAATTATTGGTAGAATTAAATTGTATTACATTGGAAATTGTGGCATTAAAACCTTATTGCTTTGATTGGCATTTCAAGTGTTTGATAATTTAATAAGGGTTTTAAATAATTTTAAATTCTTAATTAATTTATTATAATAAATCCAAAATTATTGGTTCTACCATTTATTTTTCATTAATTCCTTTATGGTGGTTATCTCCAAATTAAATAGGATGGGCATTAAGATAAAAGGGAATTAATTAATGCAAGAGCATTTATCTTAATAATAAATAATGGATAAAAAATGAATTTTAGCCATTTAATTTTGTATATATGTTGCTTGTATGATCATTCATGGGCTAAACCAATGCCAATGTATGTGTTGGCATTTATTTAATTTAATTTATTATGTGGGTTTATAATTATTTATTACTAAATTAAATTTTATAGCCTACGATTCATCCCTACCTCCATTATTATGTAGGACTTGTGTGTCCAAATATATTTATATAATCTCCCTTTAACCAATCATTTGGTCCCCCTCACCTACAGGTAATTTATAAATACTTGTAATTAATGGAGTTTCCCAAGGCATATGGAGGAAATTCAAGATGAAACCATAATGATACCAACCCAAGCGTTACATGGGTGGATAAGTGGAATGTTATAACTCATGACAAGACTGAAAACAAGAGTTATCTCCCCTAGGTCATAGGTTGATTTAATGTTTTCTAATTAAATCAACCATTATATAAATCTCATGAACGAGTCATTTAATTAATTAATTAATTTTATCTATGCATTATTTAATTTTATGGATGCAAGATCGTGATCATATAAATAAATAAATTAACACGCAAAGACCGAATTTAAATAAATGGATTATGCATTAATGTTTTATCTATCATGGTTAATTAATTAAGTAATATTCACTTAATATTAACAAGACATGTAAAGGATATAACAAGATAAAATTTATGCATAATAAAATAAAATCCCTCAGTTAAATATTAAGTCACACTTGACCTTCCATTACTTGATTAATAATGAAAGCCTTAGAACTAAGTGTTAGACCAACCCTCATTAGGACACTTACTTTTAATATAGAATTCTTATACAGGTTATGGGTTGAATTAACCATCTTACATCAAGAGAAATATCCCTCGGTAGACTTTATGTAACTTGTAGGTAAGTGTTGAGGAAATCCAAGTTAGGATTTCAAGATAGGGGAGTCCACTCAATAGATCAAGGAGTTGCAATCCTATAGTTGTTAAAGACATTCCAACCTAAATACCTTCAAGTAGCTTGACCAACCCTCATTAGGGTTATGTGAAGGGGCATATGGATCCTTTCCACTAGAGTTTCCTCAAAACTTGACATTTTGAGTTCAATTGTGATGACTGTTGGGAATTGATAAAATAGTGTGATATTTAATAAAAAAAAATTAATTTATTATTTATAACATAATTTTTAATTAAGAAAAAGTACTAATAATATTCCCTTTAATTATAGAATAAAATGGAAAGCTCATTATCCACATTATCCCTATGATCTATATTGAAGAAAGACAATATCTTCACTGGGAGTAACATCTAGGAGTGGTTCATATGCCTTCGAGTTTTCTTTGTGCCATGAACAAAAATATCACGTGCTAAAATCATCACTTCCTGATTCTCCTGTAAAAGAGGTGAGTGATGAAGAGTTCCTTGTCTATGAAAAACATTTTATTTATGGGTCTACATTCAATGTTTGATGCATTCTTCTATGTATAGTGAACTTATGAAGTCTCATGAAAACATGGATGTGTATATCATGCTTTATCACCTCCATGGTCTTTTCTATGAGAGATATAGATAGAAATAGTTTGAGATTTACAAGGCTCTCTTTCAGAGAAAACTTGGAGAGGGTGCCCCAGCTGGCCCTCACGTGGTCAAGCTCATTGGCTACATTGAGTGCTTAACGGTTCTAAGGTTTAAAATTCCTAAATAACTAGTCACCAATATCATTCTCACATCACTCCCTCATAGCTTCTCCAAATTATTGTAAATTTTAATTTGAACAAGATTGATAAGTCTCTACCAGATATTCTCACTCTTCTTCACTAAGTAGATAAAGATGTGAAGTGTGAAAATCCTTATGTCCATATGGTGTATAAACGAAAAGGGAAAGTGAAGATATCTAATTCCAAAGCTTCTTCATGCCCTTCTAATAAGAGGATGATCAAGGGGAAATAAAGGGAATATGATGATGTTTATTTCGCATGTGTAAAGAATGACCACTAGAAGAAAAAAACACATAACTAAAGAAGTAAGGGGAAGCTTCAGGTGTATTTGTTATCTAGTCCAATTTATCTATTTCTACAAATTGACCACTAGATACAACTTGTAGTGCACACATATTCAAATATAGAAACTGAGTAGATTCATAAAGATTGGTTGAGGGGAGGTAGATCTACGAGTAGCAAACATAGCTAAACTTGTTGTGGTTATTGGGTACTACCACCACACATTTTCAACTGGAATGATCTTGGTTTTAAAGGGTTTTTATTATGCACCTTTAATTACCAAAAACACTATATCTGTATACAGACTTGATACAGATGGATTTATTTTCAAGTTCTGAAAATGAATGTTGCTTATTTTATAAAGATAGATTTTTTTATGGTGAGGCACATTTAAATAACAATCTTTATGTGTTGTATTACACAAAAAAAATAATGGTAATCAATAATGAAACTGTTTCACAAGACTCATACTGCACTCAACTATGGCATCACCAACTAGGTCATGTAAACAAAAAGTGATTGACTAAATTATACCAAGATGAATATTTAGATTCTTTTTAACTAAATACACTTGGTATATATCATGAATGTTTACAAGGTAAAATGACCAAATCCCTATTTAGTGGAAAAGGTGAAAGAGCCAAATATCTTCTTGAATTAGTTTATACAGACGTGTGTGGACAATTTCCTATTGAGGTAAGGGGTGGGTACTCATACTTTATAACTTTTAATGATGTTTTTATTAGATATGGATATTTCTACTTAATGAGGTATGGGTCAGATTATTTGGATAAATTCAAGGAATACAAGAATGAAGTAGAGAGCCAGTTTGGTAAGAAGATTGAGAAACTTAGCTCAGACCGTGGTGGAGAATATTTTAATCTAGACTTAATTGATTACTTATGGGAGTTTAGGATCCTATCTCAACTCACTCTTCCTTATACTCCTCAGTGAAATGGTATAAGTGAAAGTAGGAACCACACCTTATTGTACATGGTGATATCAATGATGAGTCATACGAATCTTCCATTATCTTTTTGGGGATACACGTTACAAAAAACAACACAAATACTAAACCAGGTGATAACTAAATTGGAAGACGATATACCATACCATTTATGGCATGCAAAGAAACTTATGTTTTAATACTTACATGTATGGGGTTATGAGGAGTTTGTTAAGGCCTCTTTGGGTAACAAAATTTCACCCCAAGGCACAAAGTATACCTTTATAGGATATCCTAAAGAAATAAGAGGATATTACCTATATGACCCCTCAGAAAAAAAGGTGATAGTGGTAAGACATGCCGTATTCATTGAGAGAGAGTATATATCTAAAAGAGATAGTGGAAGCGCGATAGACTTTGATGAAGTTGAGGCCCATGGTACACAAGAGTTGGCACAGGAACAGACTCCACAAATCTCCATGGAAGAAGATACTATTTTAGAGACACAGGTACTACATAGAAGTACAAGAGATATTAGAGAACTAGAATAGTATAGTTTTCTAGTCATCAGGGATGGTGACACGTTGTTAGTTGATAATAATGATCCTATAACCTACAAGGAAGCAGTAAGTGGCACAGATGTTTCCAAGTGGCAAGAAGCCATGAATTCTGAAATGAATTTCATATACCAAAACCAAGTCTAAATTTTGGTAGATCCTCCAGTGGATATAAATTCCATTGATTTCAAATGGGTATTAAATAAGAAACTATACATGAAATGAAAATTCAGTTCCTATAAGGCACAACTAGTTGCAAAAAAGTTTAAACAGTGTCAATACATTAACTACGCTAAAACCTTTTCACTAGTTGCAATGCTGAAATCCATTAGAATTCTACTTTCCATTACATCTTACCATGACTATGAGATTTGGAAAATGGTTGTCAAAATATTATTCCTTAAAATTAACCTTTAGGAAGATTTTTATATGACACAACCCGAATGTTTTGTGACTCCAAAGGATTCCAAACAGATATGCAAATTGAAAAAAAAATCCATTTATAGATTAAAGTAAGAATCTTGGTCATGGAACATTCATTTTGATGAATTCATAATGGAATTTGGTTTCATAGAGAATGAGTGTGAGCCTTGTGTCTACAAATGGTTTAGTGGGAGTGTATTTGTTTTCTCAATAGTATATGTTGATGACATATTACTCATTGGAAATGAAATATCGGACTTATAGTTTGTTAAGACATGGTTGAATAAATGCTTCTATATAAAGGACTTGGGCAAGGAAACATATATTATTGGGATCAAGATCCATAATGATAGATCCAAGAGGTTTCTCGGCCTAAGATAAAGTACATACATTGATAAGATACTGAAGAGGTTCATCATGGAACAATCTAAGAGGGGATTGTTGCCAATATCACATGAAATTCATTTTTGTAAGAAAATGTGTCCATAGACATATGAGGAAAGAAATATAATGCTAAGTATTCCTATGAATCAGCGATTGGATCAGTCATGTATGATATACTATGTACTAGGGTAGATGTCGCCTACGCATTAAGTGTGGTAGAAAGATATCAAGCTGACCCAGGTGACTGTCATTGGATGAAAGTTAAGACTATCCTTAATTATAAGAGGTGTAATAAGGATGTGGTCCTAGTTTATGGATGATATGAGGAACTAGTCATCATAGGATATGTAGATGCTAATTTCCAAACCGATCAAGGTGACATGAAGTCATAGATGCGATGCAGCTTCATTTTGAATGGAGGTGTTGTGAGCTGAAAGAGCTCAAAACAGGTTGTGGTCGCAAATTCTGAAGCATAGTCCGAGTATATTGCAGCTTTTGAGGAATCTAGAGAAGTAGTATAGATGCAAAACTTCATCAAAGATCATGATTTTTTACCTAGAAATAAAGATCATATCACACTCTACTGTGATAATACTGCAATGGTGGCTCTCAAAAAAGAGCCAAGGTCACATCAATGGATGGAGTAATACTTAGGAAGTATCATATCTTGAGGTATTTTTCTCAAATAGGTGAAGTTTTAGTGAGCGGTATTTCCATGGAATACAACATAGAGGATCCCTAGACTAAAGACTTGACTCAGTAGAAATATGATTATCATTTGAGGTCTAGTGGATTGAAAGTCACAGACAGTTGGATCTAGTCTAAGTGGAAGTTTTCTGGAGTTGGTGTCCTAGGACCAACTATTTGTACTTTGGTTACATGTAGATTAAATGTATTAAATATTGATAAAACTTCTTATTACATATTATTCATTGTTCTGCATGACTCTAATGTAATAATATCCTAGAGTATACATCACATTGATGAGGTCATAATAGTTTCCCACTATGATGAGAACCTTGAAGTGCTATGATGATATTTTCAAATAACGTTCTATAGTTGGATAATGTACTATGATGGAACACATGGTACATAGAATTTCAGGTGCAATTACTTGTAAGCAGATGATGCTTATTCTCATGAAGTTCGCGTTTGATAATCTATAAGGCAGAAGATTATGAGAACAAACCTGCCAGTAGGAATTCTGCATGTTTTGGTGTCATCGGATATTCCAATTTGTGAGCATGTGTAATTGTCCTTAAAATTTAAGATTATCATTAATTCATGTCATGAATCGTGCACTTATATTTGTTGATGAAAATCATGACAACATATGTTTGCGGTGAGGTAGGGTACGTTGGGTGTGTCATGATTGACATGTCATTAATGGATAAGTCGAGGAAGGATTTTTCCCTTCCATCGTTATGAAAGTTGATATCTGGAATATAACCATCACATTAAATTCTATGTACATGGTGAAATAACGCGTTTATTTCAAATAGTAAAAGAAATATGTATTGATCATATAGGTTGGTGACATGGATGTGCAACCTACTTGATGAGATATTTCGACAAAGGGATCATATTACACAGTGAGCATTCGTATGTGGTTGTTATCATTGCGACATCAAGTTCTTTCTTTTGGATTCCTTGACCCATTGCTAAATAGTAATATTGGACTTTAGGCAAGCTCGCTTAATGTCAATGAGAAAGAATCCTAGAGGATCACACGTTAAGTATTTCCAATTATCTCGATTAAATTCTATTTAAATTTCATTAATTGAAACATATGTTATTCTCAAGACTAAGGGATAATTTTATTCACATTTTATCAATCACAAATATTTTATTGATGAATGAAGTATTTAAATTAAATATTTATTGGGGTGTTCAATAAATTCTAGAGGAGTTCGAACAGACCAAGACTGTGTCCAGTGAAAAATATTAATTGAAAAGTTGGTTAAATAATATTTTTTATTGCGCAAGTTGGCACACACCACAAAATAATAACATTTTTATTATTATGTGGAATGGGGTTTATTAAAGGTTGTAATATTGTTTAAGGGACAACATGCAATTAAATAATATTTTAACCTAAACCCTAGCTCTATAGATAGACGGTTGTGTCTACTGTGTAGAGTGTGCAATCGAAAATATAGAATTGTTACGCGCAATGAATTTTTTCTTAACTCTTCCTTCTCTCTCCCTCTCAATAATGATAAACACAAAAGTGGTTCCTTCAAGACTGAAGGATGGGGGATCAACACAAACAATGCAAGATAATCAATTCGCCGTGCTAGCACTCGGAGATCGATTGGTGTTGCTTGGGAATCAAAGGAGAATGTGTGGATCATCGTTGTAGGGGTTTTATCCTTGGATCATCACTACACAATGAATGCAATCCGAAATGGTCTTGTTGGATGATCAAAATTCACATCAAAGAAAGATCATAAGCACGTGTATTTGTTTCTTCAGATATTAAATAAATTAATTATAAATTTTACGTGAAAGATCCTTGCTCGGGGTTTCGGGAAACTCAATATTAAAAGGAATTTTAATATATCACCCACCACCGCACGCTTCCACTGCGCCCGGAACCAATATGCCACTCACCAATGGTCATGTGCTTTGAACACGAGAGTCGCATGAAAGTTGTTCCATCCTGACACAAGTCTTTCTAATTCATCATGAGGTTACATTGAATATGTACAAGCCATGCCAATCTATCTTAAATTGGGAGTTAAGTTCTTATGGTTCATGAACTATGGTTTATATGGGATTTAGATGACATAACTCGGTGGTTTTCCTTGATAAGATCATCAGCTTGAGAGCTTATAAAAAATTCTAAGGAAGGCATCTAAGGTGGGTGGCTCTTATTCCTTCTTCAATCGGTTATGATTCCTTAGCTTTTGATTGATGTGATTTTCAACTGATTGTTTTAAAAATGGATTTCTTTTAAATGATTATGTTGAATTGATTTGATAAAATTATAATTTATCCAAAATTATGACAAATGAGAAAAAGAATTTTTGATGAAAACAAGAATATTGGATTTTCAAAATCATAGAGCATTATTTGTGAGAGATCGGGTTTTTAACTTAAATTTGCTTTGAATTTAAGATGGATTGACTTTATATATTGAAAATGGAAAATCATTTTGGAAATAAAATGGATTGTTTTGAAAAATATTTTAAAGGTATGGGCACCAGGGGCAATATGGTTGAAAATAGCCATGGTCGGGGTAGGAATATCTTATAGGAAACGTCTGGGTGGGTGATGATTCATTACAAGTACACTATGATCATAGTTGGTTTAATTTATGATTGGTTGCGTAATTACTTGTTTTATTATTGCTTGTGATTCCTTAATTTATGAAAATATAATCTCTTTGGTGAGCATGCTTGGAATTTAGTATGCTTTGTTAAAAAGGATTTTATGAACTGTTATCTAATAAATTGTTTATTGTTTTCCAAGTGGCATTGGTTGCATGGTCTGAAATAAATCACATAGTGGTGCATGAGAGTGATTTAGGGATGTCTTACTAAGCAAGGTGTTACTCACCCCTACCCGTGCATCTCAGTGTGCATGTAGACGTTGTTTACCATGATGTGATAAAAGGAAAGGTTGCTTTGTCCATCAACGATGAAGCCCATGAGCTATATTCATGGTGGGACATAACGGTGTATGACTGCACATCGTTATAAGAGTCTACTATCCCAGATGGATAGACATCGGTCATTTACCTCGGTTATTGTGTCTTGGTTGTTGACTCGTTTCCCACAAAATTGTTGATACTTGGTTTGTTTAAAGGGTGTTTTAAAAATTGGTTTTGATTTTAAAATTAAAATGGCATTTTTCATTTACATGTAGTTGTTTGATTTATTTGAAGATAATTTGTTCCCCAACGATTATGTGGTATCTCTCAACACTAGTTGTTAGTCTTTAGCAATCGGGAAACATGTTTTAGGCCATGCGACAATTCAGTTTGGGTCTTGGGATTCAGGTGTTTGGGTCGGGTCACTACAAGATTCCTCTTTAAATTCCATTCAAAAAGACCCTTCAAATTGATTTTTGGGTCACTCTCAAGTGGACTTTTTGAGCCATGAAACTCCAGGTCACTCTCAAATGTAAGGTCTTCGTGTCACTCTCTCGACCATCAAATGTATCGACTTTGGGTCACTTTAAAAGTAAAGGTGTTCTAACCCTCCTAATAAAACCTTTGGGCCAAAGTTAAAAAAACATAGAATTGCTATGTTTAAAAAAATACATCACCTATACATAATATCCATGTTTTGAATGTGCACACGACATTTAAATAAAATATTCATATTTTGTATATACACACAACATTTATATCTAAAACATATCTATAACATTTATACTATGAATATGCACAAGATATTTATTTCATGTGTTTCTTACACATAATATGTACGTTTATAATTACAAACACAGTTACATAACATAATGGTATCGAAATTTACATTTATAATTATAAACATAATCGCAAAACATTTATAACATTTGCGCATTTACAAATATTTACCTTTATAACCTCATAACATTCATGTTTGCAACATTATTTATATAACTATGTTTACACAAATGTTGTGTATTTATTACAAAATATTCAAGTTAAATGCTTACAAAACATTTATATTTTGTATTCATTGCATAACATTTATGTTATGTATTTTTTTTTTGAGAAAAGAGATATAATATAGTACTGATCAAAAGCACCAGATCTACAAATCCAATTAGGAAAAGAGTCAAGCCAACAATGATCACCATAAGATTTCTCATAGCTTGCCAAACGATGAGCCTCCATATTACCCCCTCATTTGATGAAGGACAATTTGCATTCAGTGAAGCTTACGATCAAAGACCAGATCTTTCTTAGGATAAGGCCAAACGATTGCAGATCCTCCTCCTTTGATAAGGTGATAATCACTTCAAGACAATCCGATTCCACCAAAATAAATTTCCAATATTTTGAGCAAGCAATAAGGATACTCTGGAGGATAGCAAAAGCCTCAGCCACCACATGACTCCAAGAGGTTTGAACAACCATGCAATGGGCTTCCACCACCTGATCACAACTGCGATGAGCAATAAATCCAACACCAACCCTCGAATTACCAGAGACGACCACATCTGTATTAATTTTGATGAAACCGTCAAAGGGAGGAGTCCAACAATGAGAAGTCCATTGCATATATACCCAAAAATTAACATAAATACATTTATGTTATGTATTTATTATGTAACCCTCACGGGGAGGAGGCAAAACGAATACAAACGTCCACATCTGTATTAATTATGATGAAACCCTCAAATAAACATAAATACAATTATGTTATGTATTTATCATGCAATGTTTTGTGTTTTCACATAATATGCATGATATATGTTTATTTTTAAACATTTATATTATATGATTATCATATAATATTCATGGTATCTCCACATAGCATATGTTTTTGTGTAATATGCAAATAAAACATTTATATGCTATATATACATGTATATTATTTGAATTAATTTTTAATATATTTTACTTATGCGCTCAATTTTCATTTTTATTCGTGCCTGCGAAACGCGCAATCTCTTCGTATTGTTGTTTTTATTTTTCAATGTATTTTAATTTCAAATAAACAAATAAACAAATAAACAAATAAACACACACATATCTATGTCTCTCTCTGCATATAAATGCGGGGCACACTTTTCAGCCTTGAGAAACGCAGTGGACGCTGGTCCAAAGCGCCCACTTGCGCCATCTCTCCCTTCACCATCATTTCTTCAGAGGTTTGATCCCTGGAGTTTTCGATTCGATCACGAGTTCTTCCTATGAATCCCGTCGATTACCAGCGCGCCACCCGTCGAGCTCCTGTTATTCAGAAGCCGTGGCTGCAAACCTTTATCTCCGTCGAGTTCCTGTTATTCGAACCCTCCATTTGACAGGCGCGGAGGTGATTTCAGGCGGAATTCTTGGAGCGATCATCCTCCTCGATTTCCCGGAGGTAACCATGGCGGAAGCGGTCCCGACTTCGTGGTGGAGCTCATTTGCATCGAAGGTGGAACCCCCAGGCCCGGGGCAGAAGTCAAAGAATTGATCGCTAGATGCAAGCGCCGACCGGACAGATATTTTTTTTTCGAGAGTGGTACTGTGGCCGGGAGGATGTTCTATAGGCAGTGGGTGGATGCACGGGAAGCCGTGGTTTCGTTCTGGGAGTTGCGTTTCGACGGAGCTCACAGATTCGACCCGGTTGTGGCTTCCCACATGCTGCAGCCGTCTGACATGGACGAGCTTCGTGAAGCGCTCAAAACTATCTTTGAGGACCATGTTCAGAGGCTTCTCAACGGCGAGGCAGTGAAGGAGTGCCGTAAGAATCTTGTTCGCGTGAACGATGAGATAGCCCAAGTTACGCATTCTCTTAAAGGGAAAAACAGTATTGGCAAGTGCGATGAGCTTTGGGAGAAACAAAAGGGTCTTGTTTTCGATGCAGAATTGATCTCCAAGAGGATACAGGAGTTTGAGTCTGGGATGACTTGTATATTCGATCACCTTGAAGGAAGGCAGCGAGAAAATTGCAGGGACGAAGTGCCAGAGGTGTTTAAACTTGAAGGTGCTTTAAACTGGAGTAGAATTCACTGCTTGATGACACGGGAGTTGCGGCGTCTTGAGGATGGTCTACCCATTTATGCCTACCGGAGAGACATTCTAAGACAAATCAGTTCCAACAGGTTCTGTTAAATTTTCAGTGGTTTTTTAACTTTTAATCTTAAAATTGTTTTATACGTTTTCGTTGAGGGATTTAAATCAATGAGTTGGAATACCTTCTGGATCAGACATCTGGTTATGGCTGTGTATTTTCCTTCATTTTTCATTCCATTGCTAGCTTAATTTCTTTGAATGACTAACCATTTGTATGCTGCATCCAAGTTATTTACCTAAACAATTACTCTTTCAGTTGCATGGATGTTTAAGAGAAATTTTAGTCGGTTTTTACTAGTTTACACCAATGATAAACAACTGGCTATGACATTTAAAGATTGATTAAGTTTTTGTGGTTAGTTTACAAGGCATGGCTTGTATGATTGCCGATTTCATTTTGGGCCTTGGAGAATACCATGTTTAAGATTTTGTAGATGATAAAACAATATTGGGATTGTTGGAGCCTTCGTATGAAAGGATTGACACTCATCTTCTGGGCCCTGTATTTAAAAAATTGAGTGTCGGAAAACCTCTTTGAAAACTTAAATCTGCCCTCTGTTTAGAGAAGTTACTGCGTGTCAGTTTTATCACGGTTCTGGTGTATCCCTTGTTGATAAGGTGAGTAGATTTTAAACATGCATTTATGTTGGGCACTCTTATGGTTTAATTGAATTCCTCAGAGATTATTAATTTGCCAATCCAAATATAAAGCAGTGGATGTATTTTTTAAGCTCAGGGCAGTCTGATCATTTTTTTTCGGGCCGATCAGTTTAGATTTGCTGGGTTTGTAACTATGTGTACTGCAAAAATCATGTTCAAAATCGTTATTTTTTTGTTGTTTTTAGAACTAGATTTATTTTAGACGCTGAAATTAAATTCAATACAAGTTTTGTAGGCATATTTTGAATTTGCATGGCTTGTGTAACCAATTTTTTTGAAGTGTATGAAGGATGGGCCTCTTTTTCAAAAGCTTTTGCCCATTCATGCTTCCTTTTAATAGTAGATCATATTTCATGATTAATTTTTTTTAACCGACGAGACATTCCTTTTCACTTAAAATTGTATTTGGATACCTAAGTTTCACACCCCAGTTAAAACTAGTGCTTTTGTCATTTATAGTCATGCTTGGGATGGATTTCAAGGTCATGGGGATCATGGTAGTGGATGAGAGAATCAGTGTGGGTGGTTTAATTATGGAAGCTATGATGCAAAGGGAGTTATTGGGGCTGCGGGCTAATCTTGGCAGTGAACATCGCATTTGATTTTTCACACATTTTGCACATAACTTCAATGATCTTAATCCAAAATTTTAACTCTTTCACGCATTGCATGTTAATTTTAATTAGTTATATATATCATATTTGCACCCGAAACCACCTCTATGTTCAAAGAGTATTCAGTTAGTAGTCTCATGTTACTAGCCACATATTTTGAAAAGTACAATGCGTTTATAGGGAGCTAAGATTTTCATTTTGTCATATTGGTACATTAGTTTACAAATTATCTTTCTTGTTTTTCGTCTATTTTATTGAAGTTATGTAAAATGTTCCAATGATCACATTTTTATTATTTTTTAGAATTGAATGGTGATAACCAAACTCTTGATACAGTATTAGAGGGTTTGCTTTACTGCATCTTTCGACTGTCCTAATAGTTGTTTCTTATGCTTCACAATTTCTTGAGTCTGAAGATTTGAGTCACAATGAAAGTGTTGGCTAGGTCGTGTCCAACTTTGCTTTTTTGTCATATCAATGATTAATCTGAGATTTACACGACGATAAACGCCGTGATCAACGGTATTGAATTAAAGAATATAGACAATGGATAAACGTCGGAACCAAAGCACTTGATCGTCACATATTATTTACAATTAATTTAAGTAATTAAAGAATTACCTTGCGAAAAATTCTTTCTTCGTTGATGGATCTAACGATGGATCTATGTCATACTGTTGTTGCATTGTAGGAATCATGAATAGATTCCCTTGAGCGGTGATCCACACGTGTTCCATGAATCTCTGAATGTCGTAGGAATCTCTGGTTGCTAGCACTGTAGATCCTATCTCTTACGTTGCCCGCCTTTGATCACCTTGAGAATCGTTTTCAAAGGATTCTCCTTGATTTCTCCAGACTCGAGAGTGTGAGTTGGAGGAAGATCGCTCTCCATTTTTGGGAGCGTTTCGGGGAGGAGCTCTCCAAGGCTTTCTTTTCGGATGTTGTTGTGCACAACACGAAAATCAATTGGCTTTATTAAGAAAATAATATTATTGAGTTTATATACCGTTAGGGTTAGAAAATAATAATTGCACATGTGCCCTTTATTATTTCCGCAATCCCTACGGAACCCCATGTCTATAATAATAATAATAATAATAATATTGTTATTATTTTTGACATACACTAAACTCGCAAATTAAATTAAATATTATTTATTCAAATAATATTCAATATATATTATTTCTCATCGGACCATTAAACTCGGTCCGCCATTCCTTCACAATAATATTTGGGCCTTGAATAATGACTATTTATTTAATAAATAAATATCATTGCATTATTCGTCAATAAATAAATAAATATTTTATTCACTAAATAACAAATAAATATTTATTAAATATTCTGTTCATATAATATTATCTCGAATAATTGGTGACGAAATATATACGATTAAACAAACATGAATAATTATTAAACCACGTGCGAAAATAATATTTATTCAACTTGTTAAATAATAAATAATAATATATTATTTAACTGAGATTCTGGATACACTTAGTGCGTGACCTCTCTATGCCTCTTTCTCAGTGGCATTAAATGAAATAGCCTAAAGTCTGAGGTTAGCGTCTAACAACACGCCAAGGTACTCATAGAGAAAGTATTTAATGCCACAACGATATAAAACCTCATACAGACGCTTACTGTGTAATATAATTCTTTTATCGCGATATCTCTAATCAAGCTGGTTCCATGGTGGTGCCATCAACCCATGTGCTCAATGTCTCTTTCTTTTACTTTTCGAAAATCGAACTTGCCTATAGAACACTATGACCATGAATTTATTTAGGCTATACCATTTCCATCAAAAGGCTTGAAGTATCAACTTCTATTAAAGAATAGAAGGGACAAATCTTTTCTCGCATTATTTATTAATGAAATATTATTCGTGACACACCCAACATATCCTACCTCGCCGCGGACATATGTTGTCATAGTTTTCATCAATACATCAAAATACGCAACTTATAACACCTATTAATAATAATCTTAAAGTCTAAAGATCAACACACACGTCCGCAGATAGGAACATCCAATGACACATATAAATATGGATTTCCTACCAGCGGACCTCATTTTCATATTATCTTACCCTGGATATTACCAAGGGCGTACACCATGTGAAGTTACTATGAGTCTGCATCCCTGATAGCCTGTATCATTTGTGTCCCTCAAATGATTTCATCTGGCTATAAAACATATATTATTTAAGAATACTGTCGTGACACTTTAGGGTTCTCATCATAGCGAGCAACTATTATGACTTTTCAGTGCGACAACCACTCTTAGAACATTATCAAATGCTATGTTACGCAGAAGAACAATCATGATGTGGTAAAAAGTTTATTAATATTCAAAACAATGAATATAGGTTATCATAAGATACACATAAGTTGGTTTTTAGGGCACAAACTCCAACAAAGTTACACGCTCACCATATTTGCATTTCATTATGACTTTTGGATTGGTAGAACATTCTTCCTTGTATTATTAACTGTAATTGTCTTTAGATCTTAGGTCACATTACTTGTTTATATATATTCATGTCTCATGTTCACATATGATCTTTTGAGATATCTTTATTCACTTGATTTTTGATTTCGCAATGACATTGTTAGGTCCCAAGGGTCTTTAGTGAGAGATACCCTGAGAAGGGGCGGACGTGAATCTGGGTATGGAATTTGTTTCAATTTCACGACTTAATTCTCAAACTCTCACTACCTTAAATGACCTCGACCTCACTGTTAGTAGAGTCACTCTTATGTTCTTTCGATGATGATTTTATTGATGTTTTGCTTATCTTTGCCTTACTCCAGTTTGATCAATGATCGCTCAACCCATGCACACCGATTTATATCTTATAGAAGATAAGTAAAGCACGCACACAAGTCATAAGAATTTTACTTGGTTCATTCGTATTGAGTTAATCTAAGAAGTATACAACGACGATGTGCCAAAGTATCATAATCCACTAAATTCACTGTTCGGTGTTGGGCTTAGGCAAAGTTACTCCAAGCCTGGGGTCACTCCCCTTGCAACAATTCAGGGACAACCCACTACCTCCCTCCAATCATGTCATGACCCCCTCCCACCAGGGACACCGCAATGAAGGGAGATAGATAATGACTCCCAAGTTCCGCCTCCAGCAGGCCCCTGGGTTGGCGACTAGCACTGAAAGTATAGAAATCTCATGAAATGAGAGACATTTCTCTCTATAATAATATAAAATTGGGAGATGGAATGAATCTACCGCAAACAACTATGTGACATAATATAAAAGGAAATCAAAACCATTCCACAATGCATGTATAAATAACACTGATATAGATAAAAGTCTTCAAAGTAAATATCCAAAAGAAAACTGATATAAATAAAAGTCTTCAAAGTAAATATCCAAAAGAAAAGTTAAAGCAGCGACACCGCAACTTACCTGAGGTCTGAGCTAGTAATGTCCAGCTCAATCTACGTAATCCTTCTGGAAACCTGAAAACTGTTTTATATACGTAGGGTGACCATACTGGTATACTCAGTAGGAAAATCAAAGTCTCGTGCACATGCGAAAGAAGCATACTAATGCACCCGTGAACAAACAACAGAACCGACAACACCTAAACAAATCAACTATCCATCCCAACCTCACCAAGGCACGCTTACCAAATAACGCAAGCCAAATATAATAACATAATAAAAAACACATCGATAAAGGGCACCCCACACAACTTTCCCATTGATTTGCCGCTCTCACACACTAACATCATACGTCCTGACTCTCCCATCTCTTCCGAATAACATATACTACCGCCTCACATCACGATCACATCACATCACGATCACATCACATCACGCCTAAGACACTTGAGCCACCGCCCTAACACAGTCACATCTCATCTCGCCCAAAGACATCTGGACCATCACATCATAACCACTGCAATAACCAGCGTACTAGGGTATCGTGAACATGACGCACACCAACCTCGTGCCCTCCTCTTACCATGCACGATCCCCACCATAAGCCTCCCCACAACACTGTCATATCATATCTCGCATGAAGAAACCTGGGCCATCGCCCCACAACACGATCATATCACATCTCGCCCGAAGACACTCGGGCCATCACCTATTGCACTAACAAACCTCCGACCATCATAGCCTATGCATATCTACTTGCCTGGAAGAGAGAACGAGAAAGCACGGGTGGCCAACAATCTATCCTCATCACTGGAATGTTGGGAAAAACACCTCATGTGAATATACGGGTGTTGACACATTGTGCTCAACGTGGATGGGGTGCATATAGAAATCACAAGGAATATACATCGTGTGTGTGTATATATATATATATATATATATATATATATATATATATATATATATAGCCACACACAAACCCAATCTATGGGTTCACAACAAAGCACCAACTCCCAACATCCCCACTTTCGCTGCCACCTCTAAATGGAGAACACCAAATAACAAACACAACCCATAAGCCACAAGCCACTTCCCACTTTTCATTATAAGCCAAACCAATTCCATTATCCAGCCCATTTATTTCATTCATATAACATTTTCACATTTAACCCCATTGCCCATTTCAATTTCAACATTATCATTTGATTCCAATACTCCTCGAGCAACTAACATAACACAACCATCCTCATCTCATCCGCCACAAAACATCACCACGTATCACAGCCACACATCGCAACCCCACGACGCGACCCCATACCAACCACACGTCACTATCACCGCCCCACAACACGACCTCATAAACTCATCACCCATCTCCTCGTCGCCCCATAGTACGGCCAAACAAACCCACCAACCCCACATGTCATAACCACACATCGCGTCTCCGCCCCGCGCTGCAAACATACATCGCCCAACACATCACAAAACATTTTATAGATTTAGCGGGTTTTTTTTATCAATTCCATTTTGTTATTTTAAGGGTATTCCCAAACAAGCCAATAAATCTAGGGGCAACCATTTTCTGTCTTTAGGGTGATATCGCAACAACACACAACAAAGTTTCTATATCACAAGATGAAATACAGGGGCTGCGCACAAGATGGAATCGCCGCTGGAAGAAACTCGAACCAACAAGAGCAGGGTTCCATGACTCCAAGGGCTTCTAGATCTATAGTCTCGAGAGAAAGCAAGCAGGAAAGAACAAAGGGAAGTTTCCTTGTTTTTAGAGTCAACAAACACGGGATGATCGAGATTTACCAATTATTGTGGATCTCATTGAACTCCACATGGAAGGACTCGTTTACAGCCTCAGTCATCATAGAAATTCAAGGATATAATTATTCTTGACGAAACGACCTTCGAATGCCCCTTATTCACGCCGCCGAAAGCCCCGCATGGTCTTTTTACGTAACCGGCAATAAACTTCACCTGGCCGAAAGCCCCACGTAGCCGAAAGCCCCACGTAGCCAAAAGCTCAGCGTAACCGTTTCCACGTAGTCGGCTCAGCCACGTAGCCGATTTGTCTATGTAGCCGATTCACGTAGCCGATCCATCCACGCGGCCGATCCATCCACGCAGCCGGTTCAACTGACCGAGTTAACAAACAATTGACCGTGCCAACCGACTGCACGACCAACCTATCTACGACACGAACAAAAAGGTTACCGTGCCAACCGACCGCAAGACCAACTACTCCGCTAGATACCTCTCAAGAATCACGTTACACCTCATACACTTCCACTATCCAAACACACCAAACCCAAACACCCACAACCGACCCATGCAACCGCATCAACACACACAACCACACCACCACCTCTCATCAGGCACAACACCACAACATCTGGTACTGACCGCAAGCCATTTCACACCACACAACCATTCACACATCCATCTCAACCTCTACAGCGCCCAAACCAACAAACCGCACTGCCCCGAACGTACGAATCCGGGAATTCCATCTTTCATGTCAAGATACTATCTGCTCTGGGCGACAATGACTCGTCAACACGGGCTTAATCGCATATTTGTATAATGCCTCTTGATTAGAAATCTGGTCCTGCCCTTTTCACATGTTGGGGTTTCATCGCACATCACACATCAAGGAAAACAACACATCAAAAGAACAACACCTCTTATAAAACATCAGGATCCAAACATCACATTGCGAAGCAGAACAGAAAAAAACAAAATTCAAAACAACTTCGGGTACTGGGCACGCATCTGCGTCTCTCGCCCCCAAGTACTTTTTTCCAGGTCACCATGCCTTCACAACACACGAACCAAGGGAATGATTTGTCCACTCAACACCTTCTCTCGATGATCTTGGATCTCTACTGGCCGCTCCACGAACGTCACGTCGTCCTCGATATCCAACTTTACCTAGTCAATGGCATGAGTGTCATTGTGAAGATACTGACGAAGCTGAGACTCGTGAAAGACGCTGTGGATCCTCTCCACCTGCGGTGGCAACGCTAACCGATAAGCCACCTCGCTAACTCGCCCCAACACCTCAAAGGGCCCAACAAACCTGGGAGAAAGCTTACTCCCCCTGCCAAACCTTTGCTGCCCAAGTTGAGGGGAAACCTTTAATAACACGGGGTCTCCAACCTCAAACTCCAAGGGCCTCCTGCGACCGACATAAGTCTTTTGCCGGCCTAGACTACTTTTATTCACTCACAAACAAGTTGAACCTTTTATGTCGTGCTCTGCATCACATTGGAACCAAGAACTGCTGCCTTCCTAACCTCCATCCAACACAACGGAGAACGACACAACCTCCCGTACAAAACCTCAAACGGAGCCATGCCAATGGATCAGTGATAGCTGTTATTGTAAGCAAACTCAACCAAAGACAAGTGTCGTGCTAATTATCCACCGAAGTCTAAGATGCACGCCCGCAACATATCATCCTGCGTCTGGATAGTCCACTCCGTCTGCCCGTTCGTCTGAGGGTGGAAAGCAGTGGTGAGGCACAACTGAGTGCCAGAAGCATGCTGCAATCCCCTCCATGCTCGTGTGATAAAACATGCGTCTCGATTCGAGACAATGAACCTCATAACTCCATGCAATCGCACAACCTTGTTCACATACTTCCTTGCCAAAACATCCACAACGCCCGACTCGTTGATTGTTAGGAAGTGGGCCGATTTTGTCAGTCGATCCACAATTATCTAGATATCATCACAACCTCTCTGAACTCGGGGTATCCCAGTGACGAAATCCATTGAGATGTCGTCCCATTTCCACTCGAGAACATCCAAGGGCCGCACAACAAACCGCTAGGAACACGATGCTCAGACTTTACCTGTTGGCAAACTAAACACCTCATCGCAAACTCCGCCACTGCCCGTTTCATTTCAGTCCACTATGTCACGACCCGTCCTCGGGGCCCGTGCCGTGACTACCCCAAGCCCGCCTTCCATAGGCCAGGGGCTGGCGACTAGCACCAAAGGCGTAAATCCCGATAAAAAGGAAAGACATTGCCTTTATAAAGTAAACAAACACCACAAAGTAAGCAAACTGAAGTAAACACTAAGTAAACTGGGTACAACTGTAAGTGCTGGAAAGTAAATGGGTCAGAATACAAACCCAACTGAAAGTAAAGTACAACTGAAAAGAAAGTACAGCAACTGAAAAGTAAAGCAGCAACGTCGAGCCGTCCACTGGAAATCCCACCTGAAGGGTGGGTACAGATAGCCTCCTCAGCTCTTCGGGTTCAGCCGTCCGCTCCGTGTACGTCCCGCCCAGTGGTCCACCTCCAGGTACCGACTTGCTACACAAGCTTTAACAATCGGCGCTGTTTGTCGTCTGCATCCAACACAACGTAGTGCGGGCATAGCCCGTGCAGGGGTGAGTATACGCTACTCAGTAGGGACCCTGAGACCCCCGAAGGTCTCCCAGGATCCACAAAGGATAATCCACAAAGGAAAGATACAATCACGAGGTAATAACCAACTCTATTTAGGTATATGCACATACATATACCTAAGTCATCAATTCCAGTTCGGCTCCAACATCCGAGCCCAAGTTCGATCTAGTCCACACAGGATAACACAATCCAATCCACACAGGATAACACAACCCAATCCACACAGGATAGCAAAACAAATCATATCGAAGACAATGATTGAAAGTCAAGACTCAGCTCACACATGTATACTTCTTCGTAAGACGATAGAAATGATCAGATGTAGCCACTGATTCATCTAAGCTGTCGGACCCACGTAGGATACAAGACCAGCTAAGCTGTCGGACCCACAAAGGATACAAGACCAGCTACTCTGTCGGACCCACGTAGGATACAAGTACAGAGTCAAATACTGCCGGACCCACGTAGGATACAAGAACAGTAGTCACGTACTGCCGGACCCACAAAGGATACAAGAACAGTAATCGCCGTCGATCCCACGGAGGATTCCAGTACGGTCGTCGTCGCTGCCGAACCCACGAAGGATTTCAGTACAGTCGTCATCGTCGTCATCGTCGTCGCAGTCGCAGCCAGCTCTAGGGTTCCTGCACACAGCATGCTCGATTCTGGGAGGGTCCGCTCCACGAGCCAAGGGGGTCGATACATCAACTGACACGTAGTCCGGAGTTGATGTACCCCAAAGTTCCGTCTCGACAAAAGGAACTCAACGTGACAGACGACGCGTCAATCAGACGCCCGGTCTGAGAGTTATTGACTTTTTCGTTCCAGAGGCCTGGTTGGTTTTTAAGTCAAAACCAACCCGACCGTACTCCAACTGCGTCCAAACCTCGAGCGGAGTAAGCCAAAAGGTCCGTCTCACTAAGAGGAAACTAACAAAGTCGACGACACGTCAATCGGACGTCCGGAGCTCAAGTTATAAGCGTTTTCGCTCCGAAGGCCCGGTTGGTTTCGTGTTCGAACCAACCCGGCCGTACCCAAAGTTCTCCGAAACCTTGAGTGTAATATACCGAAACGACCGTCTCGATCCAAGGATCGCTACGCAACTGACGGTGCGTCGATCGGAGGTCTGTAGCCCAAGATATGGGCAAATGACTGAAAACAATTTGAAGAGGGGGTCGGGGCCCGGCCCGACCCAACCCCCCCTAGGTCGGCCCGAACCGGGTCAACCCGACCCGGGTCTGGGTCCGGCCTGGTTGGGCGCGACCCGACCCGGCTGGCGCGGCCCGGTTCAGCCGGTGTGGCCCGGCCCGACCCGGCTGGCGCGGCTCGGTTCAGCCGATGCTCCCGCTTCGTCTGATGCTCCTGCTCCGCCACCCGAGGACTTGCCCATTGCCCTACGGAAAGGTACTCGCTCCTGCCAAAATACTCCTCTATTTGTATCTTCATACAGGGGTCTGTCCGCTCTGGAGACATTTTCTATACCTCGCACAGTTGGTGATGCCAAATCTCACCCCGGGTGGCTAGCTGCAATGCGGGATGAATTGCAGGCTCTGGAGGAAAACCATACTTGAGATCTTGTACCCCTTCTAGTAGGCAAACAGGCAATGGGTAACAAATGGATTTACACCGTCAGGTTGAATCCCGATGACACTCTCCATCGCCTCAAAGCCCGCCTTGTGGCCAAAGGCTTCGCACAGACTTACGGTATTGACTACTTTGATACCTTCTCATTGGTTGCCAAGATGGCCTCTGTTCGATTATTCATCTCTCTCGCCGCCCATCATCATTGGCCTCTTCATCAATTGGATGTCAAGAATGCCTTCCTCCATGGCTTCCTTGAGGAAGAAGTTTATCTGCAGTAGCCCCCCAGATTTTGTGCCTCCAGCGCTGAATCTAGAGTCTGCCGTCTACGCCGCTCTCTTTACGGCCTCAAGCAGTCTCCTCGTGCTTGGTTAAGCCGATTTAGCACAGTCGTCACCGACTTTGGGCTTTCTCGCAGTATGAAGGACCACACTGTCTTCTACAGGACGACCACTGATGGCTGCATCTTATTGGTCGTATATGTGGATGATATCATCATCACCGACAGCGACTCTGTGGGTATCACCCATCTCAAGGCCCATCTTCACCAGCACTTCCACACTAAGGATCTCGGTCCTCTCACATACTTTCTAGGCATCGAGGTTTCCTATTCTTCGGACACCATCTCACTCAGCCAACGGAAGTATGCATTGGATATCTTGCAGGATGCTGGGCTGACTCAGGCCACTGCGGTCGACACTCTTCTAGAGCCTAGGGAACGGTCTCTTTATGCCTCCTCGACACTGTATCCACATCCCGAGCGGTACCGTCGATTGGTGGACAAACTCAACTATCTCACCATGACTAGACCTGACATTTCCTGTGCGGTTGCCAAAGTGAGTCAATTTATGGAGCATCCGACCACCTCTCATTGGGATGCTGTCATCCGCATCGCCAAGTACATCAAACGAGATCCTGCCCGTGGTCTTCGCTACTCCCAGCATCCTCATCAGCATATTGAGGCCTTTTGCGATGCTGATTATGCTGGTTGCCTTGCCACTCGGAAATCTACCTCTGGGTTTGCCATATTCTTGGCAGACAACCTCATTTCTTGGCGCAACAAGAAACAGACGGTCGTCTCTCGCTCCAGTGCCGAGTCTGAGTACCGTGCCATGACCACCGTCACTACAGAGATCCTTTGGCTTCGGCAACTCCTCCAGGAGCTTGGCTTTCTTCAACAGACTTCTGCTCACATATGGTGTGATAATCAGGCAGTCACTAAAATTGCTTCGAATCTCGTCTTCCATGAACGCACAAAGCATATTGAGCATAATCATGTCAGCTTTAGCCATATTCCGACGACGGACCAGCTTGCTGACATCTTCACCAAAGGCCTCCCCGGTGCTTGCCTCACCTCGCTCAGTTCCAAGCTGGGGCTCCACAGCATCTGACGCCCAGCTTGAGGGGGAGTGTTAAACCCTCTTTTTATTATTATTATGGGTATTTCCGAGTCCCACATCGGAATACTCCTTTGTACATTCCGCCTTCTCATTCTATAAAAGAAGGGCCCCACCTCACCTTGAAGGTAAGGGGGTTTTCCCATTCTACAAAGCCTAAAGAACATCTTCACTCGACTGAACCTCACGAAGAACACAAGCAGAATCGCGACACTCTGTTTTCCACACAAGTTCCAGAGAAGGACTCAAAGCTTCATCTGCTTCAATCAAAAGGAGTCCAGAACTGCATTAACATCACACAAGAGCATTCTAAACTCATCTTTATATTCTTGCTCGACTGTGATCATACTTTTCTTTACATTACGAGCAATGTGTGCTTCTCTCTGTTAAAACACACACTGACTCCTAAGCTGAACTGGAGGATTTCTAAATCCTCACTCAATCTTTCCCTTACACTCCTGTATCCCACTGTGGATAGTGGTAGAGGTCTGAGGACCTGGACAGCCTGTGAGCTGTTGTTATTATTGCTTTCCCACGTAGAACTGTGGTAGAGGTCTGAGGACCTGGACAATCTGAGTACTGTTGTAAACCCTGATCCAGGGTGTGGATCAAAGTTTTATATAAACTGTTTGAGAGGACTAAGTCTCAGCTTGAGACTGAACCTCTTGGTTAAATCTGCTGTGCATCTTATTTTAGTTTAAATTATTTTCTATATTTCGCTGCTAAGTACTTTAAATATAAATCTGTTTTAAAGTAACTCTGATAGTTGAACTAGCAAGTGTTTGTAATTATTGTGAATCAGTAAGTTAGTTTCAAAAGCTAACTTAATCTTCAGATTAAGTTAACTGAGAAGTAATCAATCTTTGAGAAACTGATTGAACATTTATAATCTTTATAAATTCACTACAGTTTAACTTGTTTTATGAATTGGGGGATTTTAATACAAATCTTTTAAACAGAAATTTTTAATTGGAACTCAATTCACCTCCTCTTGAGTATCCACTCCGACCAACAGAAGGGTCGCGACGATGACGTATGGGAGAAAACATATTGCGTGGATCTTTTTTTTCCCTAAAAAACGTTGCGCGACCGCTCCTGTTGGGATCACGGAGCACCCGCGATAGCCGAGATTGAGACAGAAGTGGTGCTATCGCGTTTCGCGCTCGATCCAGCCATCAGATGTGGGGGGCGTTGCTCGCACCGCACCAACGAGATCGCAGCCGCTATCCCGCTTTTTGAAAACTATGAATTCTTGTGATCCGTAAAGACCACAAAGCGCTCCCCAATGTGGTAATGTCACCACAACTTCAGCGCAAACACAACCGTTGCTAGCTCTAAATCATGGGTGGCATAGTTACGCTCGTGGGGATGTAACTGTCTAGACCCATAAGAGATCATCACTCTCTGCTGCATTAGCACACATCCCAAGCCTAGGCGTGAAGCGTCACAAAACACCTCAAATAACACATCCTCCTTAGGCAGAAGCACCGATCAACTTCCCTTTCAGGTAGTCGAACTCCGCTGGACACTGATCAGTCCCGATAAACGCCTGTTCATTCCTGGTCAATGCTGTCAACGAGACCGCAACTTTAGAAAAATCTGGTACAAACATCCAATAATAGTCCACAAGACCAAGGAAACCGCGAACCTTTGTCATGTTCTTTGGTGCTGCCCCAGAAACAACCGCCTCAACTTTCAATAGGTCTACTGCCACACCCTGCTGAGACACCACATGCTCAAGGAAGTGCACCTTTCGTGTCCAGAACTTGCACTTGGATAACTTTCCATAAAGCTGGCGGTGTCGGAACTGCAAAACAACTCTGAGCGGCATGCTCCTCTTTCAACTTCGAGGAGACCAAGATATCATCGATGAATACGACGACAAAGGGGTATCGTCACAACCTCCTCGGGAAAAATGTCCAGGAACTTCCCAATGACCATGGGAACCTCCACCCTCCCAGTGTCCAGTGATCCCACAGACAACTCGGCCATCAATGAATGAAGAGGCTTCACACATCTACTACCCACCTAACAACTTGGCTTGCCAATGAAAATCGCACGTTGACCATCCACGTCTGAGAACATGACTCTCCTCTGGAAGCAATCGATATCAACATGCACAAAGTACAACCATTCGATGCCTAGGATGACATCGTATGGCTGCATCTGTAGCAAGAAAAGATCCCCACGAGATTGATGTGGTCCCATCATCAGTCCACACCCCCGACACACATCAAACAAGCCGACACAGTCAACACCAGAGGCACAAAAAGCCTCTCCACGTCAAGCCCTCAAGACACAAACTAGAGTGGCTATAACAAAGGAGTGCGAAACTCCCGAATCTAAGGCATGAAGAAGGAAATGACAAGTTGATCGTACCTTGAACGATCTATGACCCCTCTGGCACTCCGACCTCTACTGCGTGCAACCGACCACCCCCAGTTCCTTTACCTCTCTGTTGGCGGCCACCTCCAAAACCACGCTCGAGTCGAGGTGCCTGAACTCGAGGAACATCCTGAGGTCGGCCTCCAACTGCTCCATCTCCCCTCAGCGGAGCATATGTTTGCTCCCCTTGCTTCTAAAATGGTGTCACTGGCAACTGCTGCTGAGGCTGACAATGAACCTGTCTGCCTCCACCAAACTAAGCTCGAAGAACCACTGGGCACTGGTTTTGGCGATGACCACAAACCCCACATACAAAACACACTGGCCCAAAGTTCCCAGGAAAAGCATGAAAACCACTGGCCCCATAAGGCCGAAAAGGAAGCTGTTGAGGTCGACTTTCCGCCGGTCAAAACCTCGAAGTCCCTGGTGCCTGAGACCCGCCACCGACAACTCTGCTCCTTGAGGAACCCTGCTGGATTCCCTCTCGCAACAAACCTCATCGAGAGTGCATCCGCTTGATCACCTCCGCCTTATTCTAATCCTCCAGATACGTTGGCAATGTAAAAGGAGTAACTGTGTACTTGATAGAAGGACGGAGTGCCTCCTCAAGATTTTTCGCACGAGACCTCTCATCAGGAAAAAGATTTGGGGGCAAAACGCAGAAGATCCTTAAACTTGATCCCCAACTCCTGTACTGACATACTCCCTTGCTGAAGGGAGAGAAGCTCCTGCCTCTTCACTGTTTTTATGATTGACGAAAGGAACTCTGTTCGGAACTTTTTCTGAAAGTCGACTCATGAAACGTCTGCCTCCTTCCACTCACCCAGATACAACGTCTACTACTGACGCGCAACACCCCACATTTGATTGACTGCCAATGATACCCAGTACCCTACCGGGGCTCAGATCAAACTGAAAGCGATCTTGAGCTCTTCCAACCAATTCCCCGTCTCTACATCTGAAACACTGCACTCGTACATCCCCATGGTCTGCCGCTGAAAAGCGCGCAACGTCCTCTGCCACTGATCATCCTCCTCAATCGGATCAACCCTTCGGCGAACAACTAGATTAGTTTGCTGAACCTCAATTGCCCGAGCTACACACGGACGACGTCAAAGAGTTATAGCTGAAAGACAAACAAGAATTTCTTAAGCCCGGTAGTATGAAATTTTATTAAGATTTATTTAATTCATTTAGCTTATTTCAACTTTCCTAGAACCAAAACTATCCAATTCAAACAAGAACGCAAGTCATCATGATACATGTACCTCTCCTAGGTCTCTACCCTTCAAGCGGTGCCACCTCATTTGGTCGTTTAATAAGCTAAGAGTTCGTGCATTGGATCGCAGAGGCCCTAAAATCCCGTGTTCTAGCCAGTCTCCCTAGTCTATGTCATGCACCAAGGTCAACTGACACTGTTGCAATGCGAACCCACGCAATCCTCACTGTGCGTAACTCTAAACTCCATCCTATTTCTCAACTATCTGCTCTCTGATATCACTTTGTCATGACCTCCTCCCACCAAGAATACCGCAATGAAGGAATAGAGATAACGACCCGGGTTGGCGACTAGCATCGAGGGTATAAAAATCTCATGGAATAGGAGACATTACCCTCTATAATAATATAAGATCAGGAGATAAAATGAATCAACCGCAATCAATTCCGTGACATAATATTAAAAGAAAACAAAACCATCCCACAATGCATGCATAAATAAAACTGATACAGATAAAAGCCTCCAAAGTAAATACCCAAAATAAAAGCTAAAGCAGCGACACCGCAACTGACCTGAGGTCCGAGCTAGTAATGTCCAACACAGTCCACGTAATCCTCCTGGAAACCCGAAATCAATTTTATATACGCAGAGTGAGCATACAAATATATTCAGTAGAAAAACCAAAGTCTCTCGTGCACATGTGAAAGAAACATACTAATGCACCAATGAGCAAACAGTAGAACCAACACTTAAACAGGTCAACTATCCATCCCAACCAGACACGCTCACCAAATAACACAAGCCAAGTATATTAACATTATAAAAAACATATCGATAAAGGGTACCCCACACCGGTTTCCCACTGATTTGGCGCTCTCACACCCTGATGTCGTACGTCCTGACTCTCTCATCTCTTCCGAATAATATATACCACCACTGCCTGCATACACCTGGGCCACTGTCCCACAACACGATCACATCTCATCTCGCCCGAAGACACTTGAACTATCACATCACAACCATTGCCATAACCAGAGTAGTAGGATATCGTGAACACGACGGACATCAATGCGGGTGGGGTGCGTATAGAAATCACAAGGAATATACATGGTATGTATATATATAGCCACACACAAGCCCAACCTATGGGTTTACAACAAAACACGAACCAACTCACAACATCCCTACTTTCACTGCCACCTCTAAATGTAGAACACCACATGACAAACACAAGCCACAAGCCACTTCCCACTTTTCATTACAAGCCAAATCAATTTTATTATCTAGCCCATTTATTTCATTCATAAACCATTTTCACATTTAACCCCATTGCCCATTTCAATTTTAGCATTATCATTTGATTCTAATACTGCCACACACAAGCCCAACCTATGGGTTCACAACAAAGCACCAACTCACAACATCTCCACTTTCACTGCCACTTCTAAATGCAGAACACCACATGAAAAACACAAGCCACCTCCCACTCTTCATTACAAGCCAAATCAATTCCATTATCCAACCCATTTATTTCATTCATAAACCATTTTCACATTTAACCCCACTGCCCATTTCAATTTCAACATTATCATTTGATTCTAATACTGCTTGGGCAACTAACACAACACAACCATCCTCATCTCATCTGCCACAAAACATCACCATGCATCACACCCACACATCGCCGCCCACAGCGTGACCCCATACCAACCAAACGTCACTATCGCCGCCCCACAACATGACCTCATAAACTCATCACCCATCTCCTCGCCGTCCCACAACACGACCAAACAAACCCACCAACCCCACATGCCATAACCACACATTGCGTCTTCGCCCCGTGCCACAAACATACATCACTGTCCCACTGAAACGCACGACCGATTGTCGCCTATCGATCGGTCAAAGTTCCGGTGCTCTGCTAATGTGTATATCAGCACTCGGGTCGAATCTTCGGCGATGATACTTTGTAATAGTCGTTTGTTTTTAGTTGATTGTATTTTGATTAGGGGGTTTGTTTGCAAAGTTTAATTGAAATGACTAATTGATTATGATTGATTTAACAAATTGATAATAATTGGGGTGAGTTCATTATTAGGGAGTTAAGCTTGTGATATCCTTGAGTTTTGCTTTATATTGCATTTAAATTAACACTCACTTCACAAGTTGATGTCGATTAGAATTCCTAAGTGTTAAAGCTTTAATCCAAGCCTTAACTTAACTAGGATTCTAAACTCAATCAGTACTTGTTTATGGTAGTGTATTTATGGTTCCAATAATTATGGAAACCACTTGCTAAACAAAATATGTCATTAATCCATGACATATTAAGTTCAACATACACAATGTTAAATTAACGAATACTCATCGAGCAAATACTCTCAATCACTTAACATCCCTAAATTTTGACTCACCCCAATGAGATATTTACTCAGACATTTGGGTGTTTAATATTCTAGTTAAAATAATTATGATGATAAATTAAGAATAGAAGAAAAATAAAGGGATTAGAGAAGAGTGGTACGTCAGACACACACACACGAACAATGATGATAATTAAAAATGGATTTTCGATTGAATGAGGAAGCAAAATAAGAGAAGGGGATTCAACTGAATTTTAACTATTTCAAGAACATAAATATTAAAGTACAGAAGGTGGATGAGAATAAGAGATATTGAAGAAGTAACTTGCATTAAAACAGAATTACAAAGAAAGAGAATTACAAGATTACAAAAACGAAGAACACGAAAGTAAGTGAAAACAAAGAGAGGATGAAAGGTCTCTCAAGTGAAAACTTGAGTATGGCAGGTCCTCCCAAGCCTTTGGCAAGGCTTTGGTCGTGCCAATATGATATCCTCTCTTCTGAAATGCCAACCCCTCTCAAGGAGAGAAGGGGAGAGTATTTATAGCCCAAGGAGTGGACTGTTTGCATTCCCAATCTGTCCCTCCACTTGCATCGCCAATTTGGCTATTCAGACAGCCGAATCTTCAAATATCTCATTCTTCAAAGTTGTAGAAAATAATGTTGGCCGACTACTCTCAAAATTTGGAGTCATTTGGACTTAAGGATCAAAAGTTATGACCGGTTGATTAAACAAAGTTAAACTGTCCATTTCAATCCAGTCTTTTTGAAGTCCATAATGTGAAAGGGTTTTTGAATATGAAGATGCCTTCAAATCCGAATGGGTTCTTCAACAAAGTCGGCCGCCTATATCTCCTCTTTTACACCGCAAAATCTCAGCTCGATTTGATGCTTACATCATGAGATATGTCATGCATACTATACTGATTTTAATTCTCGACCAGAATGGTGGGCTGAACTTCAAAGCATATGTTGGGCCCTTTTTTTTTGGAGTTGGGCCTTGAAATTTTTATCCAAGATGACATGTAGTGTCCCCCGAATTATGGTGGAGAGTTAATGTTTTTGGACTTCTGGATTGAGCCCAGTAAATCAATCTTCAAGGCTGGTTCAGTTTGTTCACAGATTCTTTGGTCTTGTTTGGGAGGACCATATGACCCTTCAAATGACAGAATTGGCTCATGGTACCTTCTAATGAAATGTTGTATATTGAAAGGAGAATCCTACAAAACAAGAACCACACAATTTGGATCAGTATAGTGACAGTTATTATTAAAACATTAAACTGACTCAATTGGACTACTTCTAAAAATGCTCAAAAATTATACTTAATCACACATTGCGTCTTCGCCCCGTGCCACAAACATACATCACTGTCCCACACTACGACCACGCCACAACACATCACATAACATTTTACAGATTTAACAAGGGGCTTTTTATCAATTCCATATCATTATTTTAAGGGTATTCTCACACAATCCAATAAATCCAAGGGCAATGATTTTCAGTGGGACATCAAGCTCGTCAATCCACAATATCACAAATAACATCAAAGCTGTAAAAGCATGCGAAACATTCCCCTTCCCATCGATTCAATTTAACCGATTAATTTATCTTCATTAAGTCGGATGCAACCATCTTATCAAAAGGTAACAAAAGTAAACCCCTCCTGCACGATACACAAAAGTGAGAAATGAGGGATTCCCTACTTGGAAGAAAGATGCTTCACGTGATTCGCTGCAGCAAAACAGGGGCTGTACACAAGATGAAATTGCTGCCGGAAGAAACTCAAACCAACGACAGCAGGGTTCCACAACTCCAAGGGAAGGGTTTCGGGACCTCTAGTCTTGAGAGAAAGCAGCAAGCAGGAAAGAACGAAGGGAAGTTTCCTTGTTTTCAGAGTCAACATATACGAGGCGATAAGATTTCAGATTGCAACAGATTTAATTTACCAATTATTGCGGATCTCATTAAACTCAACGCAGAAGAACTCGTTTACACCCTCGATTATCACAAAAATTCAAGGATATAATTATCCTCGGCGAAACGTCCTTCGAATGCCCCTGATTCATGCCGCCAAAATACCCGCATTGTCATTTTAAGTAATTAGCCAAAAGCTCCACGTAACTGTTTTCACGTAGTTGACTCAGCCATGTAGCCAATCCATGCAGCCGATCCATCCACGCAGCCGATCCATCCACGAAGCCGATTCACTTAGCCGATCCAGCCACGTAGCCGATCCAGCCACGTAGCCGATCCAGCCACGTAGCCGATCCAGCCACGTAGCCGATCCAACCACGTAGCCGATCCACGTAGCCGATCCATCCACGTAGCCGACCCAGTTATGTAGTCGATCCAGTTACGTAGCCGATCCAACCATGTAGCCGATCCAACCATGTAGCCGATTCACGTAGCCGATCTAGTAGTTACGTAGCCGATCCATCCACGTAGCCGATTCACGCAGTTGATCCATCCACGTAGTCGATTCATGTAACCAATCCATCCACATAGCCGATTCAACTGGTCGTGAGAAAAAACAACTGACCGCATGACCAACCTACCCACCGCACAAACAAACAGCTGATCGTGCCAACCGACTGCATGATTAACTACCCTACCGCACGAACAAACAACTGAGCATGCCAATCGACCGCACGACCAACCTACCTACCGCACGGTTAAACAGGTGGCCGTAAGAAGGGAACTTAGAAGAACCAGAGGAAGACTCCAAAACACCCTCTGACCAAGAAAACTGGCAAAGTAACGGGTCAGGAAGGCATGGGCCATTACAGATCACTTCGCAAAGATTTTAGGGATGATTCACTTCCTCCCTTACCTCTCTCCTTGCTCATAGCTTCGGAAAGAATAACACTTTGACACATACACCAATTCAAGACGTCACTGTCTCTATGTTGCACCACATATGGGTAGGTGCTCGTTGATATTCAGTCACTGCTCTTTCACACATGATATGTGAAATTCTCCATAACACCAGCTCTGCTTTCCATGATGATCTTCAACATGTCTGTTTTATGTGTCTAATAAATAACTTTTTCTTTTGACAATCAATGAGCGCCGATTCATTTTTTGTATCGTTCACTTGTAGCTAATGTCCAATAGTCACTTTTGTGCAACTTTTGTTCGCATAAGTGTAGTCTTGTAAATCTGTACGCAAGAACTTGTTCAAGATAAGTTCTTTCGCACAGGGCTGTTTTTCGCACAAAACAAAGGTTTGCACAAACAATAAGTTTGCGGAACACAATGGTTCGCACAAGTCACTCGCTCAACACCGTGGTTCACACGACTCTTTCGCACAACTTATCTTTAGCGAAATCAAAGCGTTTAGCTCCTGTCAATATTTTTCTCAGCCAACTCTCTAAATCCCCACTTAATGACGAGATTAGTGCCCTATTTATAGGCAAACCTTCATCCTTCCGTGCCTCGCAAAATTCTTCCTTTGCGCAACTCTGGTTCCCGCAACATGCCCGTGCATTTTTTCCCTTTGCGCGGCGCCTCCTGTTTTGCCAACGTCACTGCATTTGCTCAACTCTGCTTTTGCTTGAGTCCCAACACAATTTTGCGTGAGAATGCTTCCTATTGGTTCAATCCAATAGTTTCTTATTTTAATGCTCACAAATCATGTTTTTCTTTACCTTTACGTAAACCTTGTAATCTTTGATTTATCCTTAGGTAAGTATTTTGATGTTTCTATTACCTTTACGTAATTCTCTTAAGTTTTTTGTTACCCTTACGTGAGAGTTGAAGTATCCTTACGTGAGATTGGAAGTACCCTTACATGAGCTTTGTAATCTTGGTTCTACCCTCACGCAAGATCTGTGCCTCATGCAAGTTTTTATCTACCCTTACGTAAGCTTTATAAATTCTGTTTTACCTTTACATATGTGTTTTTACTCTTACGCAACGTATATAATTTTTTTTTATCCTTGCACAACTGTTAGCTAACCCTTACGCAGCATATGGAAGTGTTTTTGCTTTTACTTAAGGTTCATTGCAAAATTTCTCTAAGTCTATGCTTCTATCGCTAGTTCTAATATGCCACCTTTAGTTATAGCATGCTTCCGCTATTTGACATCAGCCACCGCTAGTACACCTGTGCCACCGCCAGTAGAGAGTTGCTATCGCCAGTTCAAATGTGCTATCGCCAGTTCAGATGTGCTATCGCCAGTTCAGATGTGCTATCGCCAGATGAATCTTCTACCGCCAGAAGACTCTGCTACCACTGGAAGGAACTTGCCAACTCTAGTTCACTCCTGCTACCGTCAGAGCAAGAATGATATCGTTAGTACAATCATGCTATCGCCAGGCCATGTCTGCTACCGTTAGTGATGACGAGCTACCGCCAGAAAAATCTGCTACCGTTGGTTGAAGATCTGCTACCGTAGCTGTCTGGAATAAAATTCAAATTAATTATTATAACGACTTGTTTAAGCTATTTAATGCAAGATAGAGACAAATGGATTTAATAATGATTATTCTTAAAACAGATACTCAATGCATTAAAGACAAAGCCAGACTTTCTATGTTTGCTGCTCAGTACGATGAATTATTTCATTTTATAATCCTGCATCAGATAATTGGAGATTCTGAAAAGCTATAAAATTAGAGGAACACCTCGTGCGCAAAAGCAGACTTGCTGATGGATTACTTTCTGCTACAAATTGACTAACCGTGCCTTAGTGATTACTGAGAAGATAGAGGGTTGTCCAGTGTTGCCTACGACAGTCTGTTTTCCTTGCAAAAACAGAAACCTTGCAAAGAACGTTTGAAACAACATCAAAGACAAATTTAAAGACAATCCAAACGAAGAAGAAGATCATTCCCAATTGTCTCTTGATTGATCAGGGAAAGAAGAACCCCACACAAACACTTCTGCAATCTTTCTTTCTTTTTCTTTGTTTTAGCTTATCTTCGAGCTGTGCTTACTTTATTCTGTACATTTAATAGCACAAGCTTCTACACTGTATTGGAGAGTACATTTAATAGCACAAGCTTGTATTGGAGAGTACTAGATACTCTCTTATTCTTTTTTACACATGTTAACCCACAAAGAATTGTGGAAAAGGCTGTGTGTAACTTGGACTGCCTTGTGTGCAGTTGCATGTAAAAACCCGATTCAGGTTGTGGATCAAGTTTATTGTTTAATAAACTGCTTGGTAGCGTATGACTGTCAAGTGAAGATGATTAGGTCTCGGTTTGAGATTGAACCTTTTATTTTTATTTTGTCGCGTGTTTCTTTTTGTTTACTTGTGTTTTAAAACATACTTGTTTTAGTTTTCAAAACTCTTTAGCAAAACAATACTATGTTAGTTAGCTTTAATTAGTGTTTTATACTGTGTTTAATGTGATTAGATTTATTTCAAAAGTTAAATTGATTTTGAAATTGTTTTAACTAGGTTGTGATAGTCTTTGAGAAATCTTTCAAAAACATTAAATTATATAATTCTACTATTTTAGTCAACTGAGCTGTTTTTATAAACTTGGGGAATTCGTTTTAAATTGTTTTTTAAACAGAAATTTTCATTGAAAACTCAATTTAGCCCCCTCTTGAATTGTTCACTAGGACCAACATTTTGTATTAGAGCAATGTTTTTCCTTCTCTTTGCTTACCTTTGACTTTGATCAGGTTTTTAGCAAAATCTTTTTACTTTTTGTTTATTCTTCAATTTTTTATTATGGATGCCAAGTCTGAAGGTTATGCTGCCAACCAACCTCCTTGCTTTAATGGTCAAAATTATGGTCAGTGGAAAAGAAAAATGAAAATTCATTTGGAAAGTATGAGTTTTGATATTTGAAGATCTATTGAAGATAAATATGAAAAACCTAAAACTGTTATAAAAGAATGGGATGCTCAAACTAAAGCTGCTTATTGCAAAGCCACAAATGCTTTATTTTGTACTTTAGGAGTGGATGAATTTAATGAGATATTTTCTTGTGATATTGCTTATCAAATTTGGGATACCCTTTCTATGTCTCATGAAGACACATCTAATGTTAAAGAGATGAGATTAAATACATGTACTGTTAAGTATGATATTTTCAAAATGAAGTATGATGAATCTATCTCTGACATGTGTCTCAGGTTCAATGAGGTAGTAAGTACTATGATTACACTTAGCTTAAGTGCACTAACTGACCTCTTCAGTCTATGAAAACTCCGTTCACACTCCTTTGTCCAGATAAACTTAACTATCTTTCGAGTTAACCTGGTTAGTGGATTAGAAAGAATATGATTTTTTTTTCACAAACTTTCTATAGCATCCTGCTAAACCAAGGAAACTACGAATATTAGTTACAGTTGTGGGGCGTGGCCACTCCTCCACGACCTTTGTCTTTGCTGGATCCAATAAGATTCCTTCATTGGTCACAATGTGTCCCAAAAACGCGACTTGTTGTAACTGAACCTCACATTTGCTGAATTTACCGAACAACTTCTCTTTCCTCAGAGTTCTTAATATGCCCCCTTAGATGATCTTCATGCTTCTCACGACTTTTGGAATATATCAGAATATCATTAATAAGGACCACTACGAAATTATCAAGGTAGTCCTTAAAGACTATTCATCAAATCCATAAACATGGCATGAGTATTAGTCAAGCCGAAGGGCACAACAACAAACTCGTAATGCCCATATCTTGTTTGGAAGGCAGTTTTTGTGATATTTTCTTTCTTCATCTTCAATTGATGATACCCGGACCGAAGATCAATCTTGGAAAAGAATTGAGCTTCACGATGCTGGTCGAACAAATCATCAATTTTTGGAAGTGGATATTTGTTCTTTACTGTGATCCCATTAAGTTCTCTATAATCAATACAAAACCGCATTGATCCATTTTTCTTTTTTACAAAGAGAACAAGTGCTTCCCAACAAGACACACTTGGTCGAACAAAACTCTTCCCCAACAGATCTTGGAGTTGCTTCTTTAATTCCTCTAACTCCATGTATGCCATTCTGTATGGGGTTTTCGATATTGGCTTGGATCCATCTAAGACTTAGGCTGAGAAATCTCTCCTTTGAAAATGATCAGAGGTTTTCCCTTCAAGACTACTGAAATCTCCTTCTAAAGTTGATTTTGACATTATACTTCCACCATCAGAATGATCACCAAGTTTGCAGAGAGATTGTACTCACCAAAGTTAATAGGGGAATCCCTATATATCTTTGATGCTTGAATTGTTCCTCCAGGAGTTTTAACAGACAACTCTACCACTAGCAGTTTGGGGTTTGTTCTTTGCAAACATGAAAGAAATAAAAGAATGCTTAAAACCAGAATTAAAAAATGTACTTGCTAGCTTTGAGTGTACCCACCACAACATCATTTGGAGCCTCGACTTTAGCCGTCATAATTACGAAAGCACAACCTTGCTTCCCAGGCCTCTGTTGGGGTTGATGGTGGTTTCTCTCCATTATATTCTGATTTGAACATTGGTTAGCAAAATGCCTAAGTTCCCCACACTTGTAGCATTGCGCATCAGGTTGTGCTTGCACCATCTTCCCTTTATCATTAGCATTTAGATGTAGGCTTTACATTTCCACGACAGTTTCAAGCTACATGTCCATCTCTTCCATACTTGTAGCACTTTCCACTTCCTTGCAAACAATTCCCCAAATGCTTCTTTCCGCATTTGTTGCACATGGGATGTTGTACTTTCTTCTCGTTCGAATTAGTCCCAAAATTCTGTTCTATCTTTCTCTTCTTCTTATCATTTTGTCCATGAGTCCATTGAGAAACCCCGAACTCTATTTCAACTTTGAGAGCACATCTCACAACCTCTTCATAACTCTCAAAGTCTCGGATTGCCAATGCTTTCTGTAGATGGGGTCTCAGTCCGCCAAATAATCGATCCGAGTTCTCATGAGAATCGATGACAAAACTTGAAGCCACACGCACGCATTGTAAAGTTCATCTCATAATTCCCCACCGATTCATTTTCTCTTTATTTCAACTCGAGGAATTCCCTCTCATTTTGGTTCGGAGGGTACGAGTACTTGATGAAAAAGACCTTTTTGACGTCTTCCTATATTCGTGTCCACTTCATCCCTTGGTTTCGTGTTTTTGATTAGCGCCCACCACTCACCACCTTCTCTCTCTAAGCGATATACTGCCAATTTAAATTTCTCTTGCTCAAAACAATGGAGTACATAATATATCTTTTCTATAGTATTGATCCATTGTTCTGCGATCAGTGGATTTGAGGTTGTACTAAAAATAGGTGGTCGTTGACGCATAAAGGATTCAACTACGAGTTTTTCCTTGGTGAAGCAGGACGCCCCACACGGTTTCGGTTCATGACTTGAGTTAACCAATTCATCATCATTATGAAGTTTTCAACTCCAGCACCCCCTATATTGGGAAGGCCGTCATCGCTTTGTCTGTTGCAGCCGTTATTTGAACGAGTTCTTCTATTTCTTGCCATTTTTTCTTTAGGAGAAAATCTAAGTCAGAAATTTGTTACTATTGAGAATCTTATAATAACATTTCTAAAGGAATGATGTACTTCAATTTAAATAAAAGCTTTAATATTCTTCATAATGGTTTGTACAAGCATGTGATTAACCAAAACATATTCCCGAGAGTGTCAAACTAGATGCATAGTAAGGGTCCCCTTACCGTGCACCAGAATGATGGTCGGGATATACCCGACCAACTCTTTTCGAGGTTTTAATCCCTAGATGCATATGAGCCAAAACCACATCCACTTTTAGTATCCAGACAGAGATGCATTTGCTTGGAAATCACTTAATACTTCACTAAAATACCAACTATAGCTACCTGCCTTTTTATTTTATAAACCTTTCATTACATGGTATAACATTTAATAATAAAAAGGATCTTTTGAGGTTCAGTGTCTTGGAAATTAGAAACATAATACATGCAAAGCATAAACATTCTTTTAATCCACTTGAAAGACTTATTCATAGGTTCATCATAAGTTACTTTTACTGCATCTCATATCCTAGGGACATACATCAAATCAAGGGGTGAACATAAAGCCCCGTAAGAGAATAAACAAAGGAGATACTTACCATGTGACCAAGAGACATATCAATAAGACATGATCATATGAACATGAGACATATCATAATAGAAAAACATGAATCATAACATAGAAATGTGACTACAACATAAAAATAAGACATTCATAAGCATATCACTAAAGTTTATTACCAGGGTGTCATAAATCATAATTATCAAGGTTATTCCTCAAAGTATCGTAAAACATGCCATTTTTGGAGATTAATTGTTTACCCAATGCATTAGAGCACTATCAAGACACACGCTTCATATGTCTTAATTCATGTGAGTCACATTGATCATAATAAATCATTTTATCAATAACCCGAGGAGAATAATGAATGAGTTTCATAGAAAATCACCGAATATGTAAGTGCTCAAGGACTTAACATTACATCATTTTTAACCCACAAAAAGAGAATCTGGGTTTCATAGATGTAAATCCCTGAATCAATATATTATATTTACATCTAAGAGAAGAGAATTCCCATGGGTAAGGAAGAAGTTTGAGTATTCACAATATAAGAATATTTCATGAGAAAGAGGAACTTTCACGAAATGATTTCAGCTGCATGACGATATACAACATGTATAAGGAAAAGGCATAATGAGAGAGAATGAAGGTCTTCCATTGATAAAACACCATTTGGGCAGTAATGGGAAGATAAAAAAGTGCATGGAAAGATAGAAGCTTTGACATTAAGAACTCACAAAAAGGAGGCACTTGAATGAAAAGGAAGAAGAGGAGAATTCTCTTACCTTTAAGATTTGCTTCTTAAAACTTGAGGATGACACATTGAGACCTTGAGGGCACCTTGGAGGGACTCTTTGGGAGGTAAAATGATTAGAACTTCATGCTCCAAAGATTTAGAGGGGAGAGTGAGGGTGAGAATGAGATATTTATACTTGAGGAGAGATGGTTTTAAGTGATTAAATAATGATTATTTTGTATTTAAAGCTAACCATTATTGGGTGACATTAATTCCAATGATTTTGGTTGTCAATTAATGTTGTCAAGGTTGGTTAAGGTCGTCCAATACATCAACGACCCATTTAATGTTGCAGTTTTTAGGTATTTCATGCTTTTACGATTTAGTTTAACCCGCTACATTATTTTACTTATACCGCGGTTACTTTTTTTTTACCACGACAACCTTTTTTACGTTTAGAAATGAAATTAACCTCGTTACCTAATTTGGATATTCTAATTCCTAATATTCATTTCATTCTATTTGATTCAATTTATAAAAGTGATAAAAATCAATTCTAACTTGATACGTGTATAACTCATAAAAACAATTTTTTTAGAAAGGATAAAATCGTGGTTTTCAAAATTTTAAGCATGTGTTTCTAAATGTAATACATTATGTACTATGTTGTTTTTTAAATAATTTTTTATTAAGAATAAGGATTAATAAATTTGAAATATTGATCATATCCTAATTATATCACAAGAGTTGTCGTATTTCGTAAAAAACCTTATTTTCACTTTTTAACCAAAAAATCAACTTTTTTAAAAAATTACCATAAATTCATCCTAAGCTAATTTCAATGTACTGAATCCAAAAATGATATTTATTTTATCTAAACAATTCTCTAAATTTAAGAATTTTAACTCTAAAAAAAATACTTATTTATTGAAAATTAACGGTCTTTTATGATATAGTAAACTATCTAGTCGTTATAAAAATTTCTTAGGAATTTGTTGATTTGTATTATCATATAAAAGTGTTTTATAAGATAATTCCATGAAAATGATATTCTTTTAATAGTTATAAATTTACCATAAAACATATTTTTAACTGAAACTAAAATATTTATATAGTTTCCAAAAACACAATTATAAAATAATCCCAACGGTCACTTTATTACGCCAACAACAATAATAATGACCAACCGTCTTATTGATTAATGGTCATAATGCCCATCGACCGTATTGGCCGACGTTCCTCATGCCGAACGGTCATATTTCCTTATAAATACACCATCATTCTCTCTTTATCACTCACTACATCACTTACAAAAGATTTTACACCATTTGATAATGTCTATTGTTTTACTAACACTTCTTTTCCTTTTTACGATTTTTATGGGAGGGGCGATCTTCTTGGGGGAATTCAACCCTATGGAGTTTGTTTTAGTGAATGTGCTATTCTTTAATGTGTATATCCCTTTGCTTTTCCTAGTTGTATTAGTTTATATTTACGCATGATGTGTAAAGTTCTTATGAATTGTAAGTCTTTTTATGTGCTTCTATTGTAAAACATATTAAAAAGTTGTTAAAGAGACAAGAGTTCCTTTATTAAAAGAACATTTCTTGGGACGTTACAATAACACTTTGGCACATACGCCAATTCAAGACATCATTGTCTCTGTGTTGCCCCACGTATGGGTAGGTGCTTGTTGATCTTCCGTCACTGTTCTTTCACATATGATATGTGAAATTCTCCATGACATCAACTTCACTTTCCATGATGAGCTTTAATGCGTCTAAGGTCTAAGGAATAACTTCTTTGGCAAGGTCTTCAACTAGTGCCAATTCACTTTTTGTACTGTTCACTTGTAGCGAATGTCCAATAGATAGTTCATGCAACTTCTGTTTGAATAAGTGTAGTCTTGTAAATCCGTATGCAAGAACCTGTTTAAAATAAGTTCTTTCGCTCATGGCTGTACTTCGCACAAAAGAAAGGTTTTCGCATGACTTCCCTTTGCTGAAATTAGAGCGTTTAGCTCTCTCAATATCTTCCTCAACAAACTCTCTCTCTAAATCCCCATTTAATGACGAGATTGGTGCCCTATTTATGAGCAAATCGCTGTCCTTGTGCTCCTCGTGGAATTCTTCCTTTGCGCAACTCTCGTTCTCGCAACCTGCTTGCACTCATCTTCCCTTTGCGCGCCTCCATTTTGCCAACGTCACCACATCCACGCAACTCCGGTTTTGTGTGAGCCCCAACACGACTTTGCGTGATAATGCTTCCTTTGCTTTGATTTTCTGCGCAACTTCCCAAGCACCTTCAAACACCTCCAGAACCACTCCATGAATGTAGCAAGGTCTTCGCGGTCCTGGAACTCTATCATGGACTTTGCATTATGCAGCTCTGTTTTGATGCGCTTCAATCTTGGACAAGTCTTCACATGGTGTCGCTGACTGAAATCCCACTATGACGCATTGGTCTTCATGCAAACTTTCTTGTCGTTCCGTCTTCACACCTTCATCTTTACATATTCAAGTATCACTATCCAATCCTTTATGACTAGTGTTTTTCAATAAATAGCTTCAATATTCCCTTCAATGGGAAATCTAACGCCCCAATCACTAGTTGACATGGTGAATAACAAATCCAACATACTCCAACTCACCATGTCAAGGTTGACAACAAATCCAACACACTGTAGCACCATGATAGAACCCGTACCGGGCTGCGACTGTTTGTTATAGCCTTGGAAGCCCTTTCTAGAAAAGGGTATGGGGGGGGGGGGTGTGCTTTTTTGTTTAGAATTACTCGGCTATTGCTTGGAGGGAGAACCGTGGGGCTGCTCTTGGTTTGGGTTGTTTTTTCCTCTGTTCTCTCTCTCTCTCCCCCTCTTCACACTGTAATTCCGGTTTCGTCCATTATTGTACATACTCAGAGGATCATAGTTCCTAACACTTGGTCCGACCCGCTTTCCACTCCTGTTTCCTGTCTTGTTCAGGCCGTGCTAGCTTCTTGTAGATGTGCAATCAGACTCGTTTGGAGGGCATCGAGCAACGTTTTCAGCTGCATTGAGACAACTCTTGCTGAGCTATCTACAACCGTCGCTGCCTCCAACAAGGCGTCCAGGATCTTCGGCAGGTCCAACACTGTTGGACCAGGAGCTGGCCGCACAAACTAAATTTTGTAAGATCATGCTCCGCCGTTAGGAGACACAACCACCACATCAGGATTCTCGGCTGCCTCTGGTTTCAGCAGCTTCTGGCACTTTAGCGAACGCTTCTATCCCTCTGGAATTGTCAGTTCGACATGCATTGGTAGCTTCCATCACCAACCTTTTGCGGGGCCCTCAAATCGCGGGCCAGGACCTGCAGTGATCCGATTGAGATTCAAAACGATGGGAGACGGGGATCAGCGATCAAGCCAAGTTCCGCCGTTAATGGTTTCCCTTTTGGTGAAGCAGCTGCTGCATGGGGATACTCCGCCAATGGTGGAGACAGCGCAGTTGGGAATGCGTTCTGCTGCACCATGACCTTGCGGATTGGGACGATATGTGGCGCCTTCAAGCACGTGCAGACCTTTTAAGTTATAGATCATGGATCCTAGAAGTAGCACCTGTTGAGACTTGTGTGGACACAACTTTTAGATCTTCTAAAGCAGGAAGGAGCATGTTAGGTCCACTAGGTTAGATACCCTGAGAGGGGGGGTGAATCAGGGTATGACTGATTAAAACAACTGCCCCTATCGATCTTGTCTCGCTGTTAAGCAAGACTCTCTTCTCTCTCTTTCCTGCAGCAAAGTATAAACAGAAACTAAAACATGTACAAGACACAACGATTTTTACTTGGTTCACCCTCACTGGGCTACGTCCAAGGAGCATACACCGGCGATGTGCCGATGTACCAATTCACTAAAAGCGCAGTGCTGTTTACAAAGTTCGGGCTAGATCACTTCTATGCCCAGGCTCACCGCCTTTACAAGGTTTTGGGTCAGCTCACTGCTTTCCCAATGGTCACTCCCTGTCTCTCTCTCTCTGGCTTACTGCTGGTGGAGAGGATCACCTTCTTCCTCTTCCTTTGCTCACTGCTCTGGAAAGGATCCACTAACAGTTTATAGACCTGTAGGTCTTTTCATTATCACTAATGAAATCTGCATCTTTAACTGTTGATAGATGCTCTGTTGACGTTCAACTTTCACCCGCAGATGAATCTCACTTTGCACCGGATGTACCGGGCAACCCCAATTTTTACGCGCAGCCCTTACGGCACCTTGCGCGTAATTCCCTTGCTTTGCGCGAAATACATTTTTCACGCAACACCGCTTTTTACGTGCCACCACCAAATTTTACGTGCAGCCTCTACACTGCCTTGCGCGTAATTTTCTGCTTTTGCGCGAAATCCACTTTTCGCGCAACACCCATTTTACGCGCAACAATTTTTACGCGCAAACTTGTTGTTTTTGCACAACTCACTTGGGCACTCCAATTTCGCGCGCCAGAGCTCGGATACTCTCTATGGCTTGAGCTTCACCGAATGGAGGGGGGTCACTTCATATTTATAAGCAAAATCGACCCCGTGCGAAAAACCTTCATTGAGCGCGTAATTTACTTCGAGCGCGAAAAACAAATCTTCCGCTCTACACCATTTTTCGTGCACTGCTCCAATATTTCGCGCACCTCATGCCTTTTCCAATTTTCGAGCTTCGGACCTCGAAACATCTCTTGCGCGAAAAACTTCATCTCACTATTTCGCGCATCCCGCAAATATTTCGCGCACCGCGCAATTATTTCGCACATCCCGCTGATTTTTTGCGCCACTTAATTTTTCGCGCATCCCGCTAACTTTTCGCGCCACACATTATTTTTCGCGCACCGCTCTGATTTTGCGGGCTCCTCCCTTTGCCAAAAATGCATCTCTCCATTTTTCGATTTTCAGGCTCAGAAATTTGGCAAACACTGGAAAAAGGCGCCACCTTGTATCTGCTCTTTTCGTACCGCCTCCAGATCATCCATTCCTTTGTCGAGGTTCTTCAATCAATCATGGATTGTTGAAAGCATCCCTTGAACCCGACAAATCACCATGTTAACCCCCTTTGTCAACACACTCATACATCATAGTCTGCTTTGTCAACAAACACAACATGGATGCCCACTTTGTCAACAAACACAATCACCTCAAAAATGCTTTAATGATGCCTTGAGGGATTTTTGCCCAACAGAGCACTTGAGAAATAGCTTGGCATGCGTGTTTAGACGGGGCGCCTAATACAGAACCACGCCAGCAATGTCCTAACTCACCACTGTTGTCCCATTCTGTGCAAAGCAAAGGCGGCAGGGGGTGGCTGGATCATGGGACATTGGATTATGCAACAAATTTTATGTGCATGATTAACAGATCAGCTGCAGAGGTCCTCACCTGCAGTATGATTGAGAAGCCTATGCGTACAACCATGACGAAGGGCTTCTTCTGGGTTTTGAGCCATGGTGGCTTGCACGCTCCTTACTCTTCTGGGACACTTGCATGTGCCGTCCGCTATTGTCCTGGGGACAGAATGCTTGGGCACCATTTGAAAGCTTCTGCTGACTTGGAAGTTCAACATCTGGTCAGGATAGTAGGGCAGCAGTTTAGACAAGAAGTACAGCTGGTGCAGGAGAATATTAAGTTATTTCCAGCCTTCAGGCTGGTGAAGGTGTTCACACTCGCCACTTGCGGTCCAGTAGATAATTCCCTGCCGAAGGGGGCCTGACACACGAACTTATCGCACTCTGTGATCTATCTTCATGATACATTGAAGAAACATTTGGATTTTCGTCAAGATCTTCACCTTGCAGGTGAATTTTTCAAGGGGCGGAAGAGCAGTAGGCAGCCTTGCCAAGGGGTGAAGCTCTGGAAACAACATGGGAAAAGGAAGACACTGTCAACCGTAATCAGCTGCATTTCCTTAGTCTTGAGGACAAGACTGTTTTTCAAGGGGTGGCGAGTGATAGAACCCGTACGGGGCTACAACTGTTTGTCACAGCCTTGGTAGCACTTTCTAGAAAAGGGTATAAGTTTCATTTGAGAAGAAGGATACAGCTGGCTACAGCTGTTTACAGAGCTGTTAGGGAGGGGCCCACATGATGAAAAGTGGGAGACGGGCTTCTAAATAGGGGGCAGGCTGGCCAGTGGGGGGGGGGGGGAGCTTTTTTGTTGAGAATTACTCGGCTATTGCTTGAAGGGAGAACCGTGGCGTTGCTCTTGGTTTGGGTTGTTTCTTCCTCTTTTTTCTCTCTCTCCCTCCACACTGTAATTCCGGTTTCCTCCATTATTATACACACTCAAAGGAACATAGTTCCTATCCTAACACACCAATTCTCATATTGGATGCTAACAGACATCAATTTGATTGGTTTCATATTATAGACAGGGAAGAAGCAGTGCCTTCATACAAGCAGTGGGATGTTGTTAATGTCATTTTTTCAACATTGAATTGATTAATTTTAAAATGATTACTGCTTTATTTCATCATTTTTTTTTCTAGCTCATTTTAATGAATTGCAATTTGTTTGGACAGAACTATTTACGTTAGCACAGTCAATTATTATATTACGATCAAGCATGGTATTAAAAAATTTCAAGCATGATAGATTTTTGCATGTAGATTACTTTTAGATGGACTTCTTAAGCTAATGGCATGTTTTGATGCTTACTAGTTACCTTGATTGTGGGACAATTACAAGATTTTGTATATTTTTAAGAATTGATCTCGGTATAAGAAAGTAGCGTTTATATTTTGATCCGATGCTTATTTTGATGTCATTGTTTGAATTTGGATTTCCACTTAAAATCATTCAATACTGCAATGTGATAACTTTTTTCTTTTTTTTGCAGATAACTGTTTTCATTGGAGAAACTGGTTCGGGAAAGAGCACACAAGTTGTTCAGTATCTTTCTGATTCAGGTGTAGCAGCTGGTGAGTCTATTATTTGCACTCAGCCTCGTAAGATCGCTGCAATTACATTGGCACGTAGAGTCACTGAAGAAAGTAACGTCTGCTATGACAAAATCCATCATTTGGCGTTCAGCATATTCATCAGCTCAGCTATCCGCCTTCAAGGTAACATACATGACAGACCACTGCCTACTGCAGCACTGCATGGATGATAAGAACTTATCTGGGATATCATTCATCCTTGTTGACGAGGCTCATGAGAGGAGTTTAAACACGGATCTTCTCTTGGCACTGAACTTGCTTCTTCAGAAGCCTGATTTGAGGCTTATAATAATGTCTGCAACAGCCGACTCGAATCAGCTTTCAGACTACTTTTATGGCTGTTCGACCTTTCATGTAGTTGGGAGAATCTTTCCGGTTGATGTCAAATACGTCCCTCCAGCATCTCATGTAGCTCCAAGTTCTGAAAATCTCGCCCCATATGTTTCTGATGTTCTGAGGATGGTGGCTGAGATCCATGAAAAAGAGCCCGAGGGCATGGTTCTTGCATTTTTGACTTCTCAACTTGAAGTCGAGTTTGCGTGTGAGAAATTTCAATCCCCTGCTGCCGTCTCTTTACCTTTACATGGAAAGCTCTCGAGCGATGAACAGCTTCGGGTTTTCCAGAGTGACCCAAAGAAAAGAAAAGTCATATTTGCCACTAATGTTGCTGAGACTTCAGTGACGATCCCAGGCGTTAGGTTTGTAGTGGATTCTGGCATGGTTAAAGAGAGCAGGTTTGAACCTAGCTCTGGCATGAGCGTCCTGAGAGTTTGCTGGACCAGCAAAAGCTCTGCAAATCAAAGAACCGGTCGTGCTGGGAGAACAGAGCCTGGATGTTGCTATAGGCTTTACTCAGAACATGATTATGAGTTAATGCTAAATCACCAGGAGCCTGAGATTCGTAGGGTTCATCTTGGCATTGCGGATTCTTGCTCGGGGCATCAAGAATGTGGAGGATTTTGATTTTATCGATGCGCCCAGTCCAGAAGCTATTAGCATGACAGTCAGGAACCTTATTTAGTTGGGTGCTATTACATTGAAAAACGAGGCTTTGGAATTGACAGATGATGGCTGGTACTTTGTGAAACTGGGTATCGAGCCACGGCTTGGGAAGCTCATTCGTGGCTGCTTTGACCATCAGTTGAAAAGGGAGGGGCTTGTCCTCGCTGCTGTGATGGCAAATGCCAGTTCCATTTTTTGTCGTGTTGGAGACATTGAAAATAAGTTCAACTCCGATCGCCTTAAGGTGCAATTTTGCCACCCTTCTGGTGATCTTTTCACTCTAATCTCGGTTTACAAGGAATGGGAAAATCTGCCTCGAGAAAAACAGAACAACTGGTGTTGGGATAACTCGATCAATGCAAAGTCCATGCGGAGGTGTCAAGACATGGTGATTGAATTGGAACAATGCCTCCAGAAAGAAGTTTTTGGAATCATCCCAAGGTATTGGGTCTGGAATCCTCATACTGTTACTGAACATGATAGGAATTTGAAAAAGGTTATCCTATCTTCTCTCGTAGAAAACATGGCCATGTACTCTGGATATGATCGTCTTGGGTATGTGGCAGCCTTGACTGGTCAGACCATTCAGCTGCACCCTTCTTGCTCGTTGCTGATTTTCAGTGAGAAGCCGCAGTGGGTGGTGTATGGTGAAATCCTTTCTTATAGCTGTCAATATTTGGTCTGCCTGACGACATTTGACATTGAATCTATATCAACCCTTTGCCCTCTCTCGGCTTTTGATGTTTCCAAGATTGAGAACCAGAGGCTCGAGGTGAGGACGATGAGTGGGTTCGGGGGCACTCTTCTAAAAAAGCTGTGTGGGAAGTTTAAGAGTAATCTGCATTGCTTGCAATCGAATATCCAGTCGGCCTTTGAGGATGGCCGCATAACCATTTAAGTTAATGTCGATTAGATTGAGATTTTGGGTTTTCCCCTCCAAAAGCCATGGAAAAAGCTATGAGTTTCGTGAACAATGCACTGGCGAATGAGCAGAAGTGGCTGAGGAATGAATGCTTAGAAATGCGTTTGTTTCATGGCGGGTCGAATGTCTCTCCCGTGGGATTGTTTGGGGCAGGTGCGCAGGTCAAGCATCATCTGGAGCTTGACAATAAGTGTATGACTGTTGATGTTTTTTATTCAAACACGAGCTCGTTTGATGATAAAGAGCTCTTGGTATTCCTCAAAAAGCATTCTTCGGGTAATATTTGCAGTGTTTAGAGGCTCACGGGCACCAGACAAGATAACAAGGATGTCGAGAAATCGAACAGGATAACATTTCTCACACCTGGTGTTGCTTTAAAAGTGTCTGAACTCAATGGATTTGAGTTTAGGGGGTCTGTTTTTAGAGTCAGTCTGCGCACATTTGGTACTGATCGCAAAGGGGGTTTGGATTTTTCTTCTTTTCCATCTGTCAAGTCGAAGGTGTATTGGCCCCGCAGGCGCAGCAGGGGATGAGCATTCATCACCTGCCATTCAAGCGATGTTTGTTTGATGATCGATGAACTCTCACTCCTGCATAATATCCACTGCGAGGCTGGCCAGAGGTCTGCAGATTGTGTTATGGTGAGCGGGCTCGATAAAGATCTTTCAGAGATGGAGATTTTGGATTTTCTGAGGTCTTTCACGACTTGGAGGATCCTCGATCTTCGGCTGAGCCGGGGGGATGCTGTGCCCGATCTGCCCTGCGTGGCTTGTGAAGAGGCAATTCCTCGAGAGATGTCTCCCTTCATGCCGAAAGGGAACTCCATTGGCAAGTTTTGCCAAGTTAAAGTCTTCCCACCTGATCTGAATGAGAGCTTCACGAAAGGAGTGATCACGTTCGATGGTCGGCTGCATCTCGAGGCAACGAAGGTGTTGGAGAAGATTCACGGAAAAGTATTGCCTGGGTGTTTGTCGTGGCAGAAGATTGAGTGCCAACATTTCTTTCACAGCACTGTTTGGTGTTCTTTCTCCGTTATGCTGTGATTAGAAGCCAACTGGAGCCCCTTGTCGCACGCTCCCGACGTAAAAAAGGTGCGACTACTTTTTATGATTATGTTTTTCTTCATGTGTTGATGGAGTTTTGTTCACAGGCGTAGAGTGCAACCTTGAGACACTCGATAACGGCTCGTATCGAGTAAACATTTCTGCGAACGCCACAAAAAGGGTGGCGGTGCTTCGGAGGCCCTTTGAGGATCTGATGAACGGGAATGTTGAGTGATACTAGCCTCAATCCCACCATTCTCCAGCTTCTCTTCTCCCGGAATGGGTTCACGATGAAGAAGATGATCCAGAAGGAGATGGGGACATCATTCTTGACCGACGCTCTTTGGACATTAGGGTGTTTGGCCCTCTGGACCGGGTGGACGAGGCTTTAAAGAGGCTGTCACAGTCCTTGCTGAGCCTGCATGAAAGCAGCTTGAAATCCCCTTGCGAGGGAGAGGCCTCCCACCGGATTTGATGAAGCGGGTCGTGAAGGCCTTTGGGCCACAGCTCCAGGGCCTGAAGGACAAAGTCCCTGGGGTCGAGCCCACTCTCATCACCTGCCGACATGCGATTTCCACCCACGATGACAAGACCATGCGGCCCCGGGTGGAGGAGCTCGTTTTCAAGGTGGGTGCTTTGACAGGGAGTAATGAACTAGCCTTCACCCGCCCAGTGTGCCTCTGTGAGGTGGATGATGCGTACCAGCTCGAGGACTGCGGGCACACCTTTTTCCGCGGGCGTCTCGTGGAGCAGTGTGAGTCAACAATCAAGAGTCAGGACAGGTTCCTGCTGCGGTGTGCGTGGGAGGGCTGCGGTGTAACATCACGTTACGTTTTCAGGTACTTTTGATGTTTCTAAGTACCTCTGTTTTGGAGTAGTGACGAATGAGAGAGTCGGAAGAACTTTAAATGTTGTTTTGAGGCAAAGGGGAAGTCGCACGGGCGGCGCACGGGTTGTCTAAACCGTGCGGCCAAACCGTGCGTAGTTGGTCTTGGAGGCAGTAGCTTCCACACGGGCGGTGCACAGTTTGTCTAACCGTGCGGCCAAACCGTGCGTGGAGTGTCTGTCGAGGCAGTGGCTAACGCACGGTTAGCGCACGGTTTGTCTAACTGTGCGGGAAAACCGTGCGTCCACTTAAATGAGATCCTATAAAAGTGGATGTCACTCGTTTTTGCCTCTTAAGTGCCTCGTTTTCCCCCCTAAACGACCCTAAGATTTTTCTTCTCTTAAGGTCAGAGAAGGTTCTCCCATCGTCCCAGAGGCGATTCAAAGGCTTTTCTTGGTGAATCGAAATGTGTGTGGATGCCAAATATGATGAGATTTGATCTTGATCTTGGTAGGAGAAGAGATCTAAGACGGGTTCTTGAAGAAGCAAACCGGTTTTCTTGAGCGTTCTCGACCGTTGTGGTTTTGGTCAAAACCTTTGAAGTAGGTGGTTCCGTCCCGACTTACCAAATTGATTATCATTGTATTTGCTTGATTTATTTCAATTGTTGATTTAAATTCAATTGCTCAAATTTGCTTTTATTTAAATTGATAAAAACTCGATTCTAGTGAATTAAGATATTTGAAATGGTTTTGACATTGAAATTTGGAAAATTCCAATTCCATTGAATTGAGTGTGTTTATGGAAATTTGTTGATTTAAATTGTGGATTTGATGGAAATGATTTCAATTAAATTGTTGAATTTAATTGTGAAAATAAATTGTGTGATGATGGAATTAGTTTTGATTGGATTTCAAACTGATGAAAATGACTTAAAATGATTTGATAGAAACTTATTGGTTTTATCTTGTGAAAAAGGCATGTTTTGAATAAAACCTGTTTTGGTTTTAAATGGAATGAAATTGACACTTTTGAAATGGAAGAATGAGATTGATTGTATTTTTAAGCATTCTTAAAATAGTTCGCCCATCATGTAAAAGCGCATGAAAGCTTTAGGTAGTGAGTTATTTCGATACACTCTACGCTACGACAACGTTTTAAAACATACTTGCGGCGGGTCACATCCTTGACAGATTGGTGACGAGTCTTCTTTGGACAGTGTCATAGGGACGCGTGTATACACATTTTGCTGAGTTCATATAGAGTGCAGAATCCTATAACTGGTTAATACTATCGTACCTTTTGGCAGATGATCACGTCGCTCGCTTTATTTATATTTGAGATATAAATGTATGCTAATACTTTTGAACTGCTTTACATGGCTGCTAAATTTATAAAAACTGTTTTATATAAATGTTATATTTAAGGCATTGTTTTAGAAATATTCCATCATTTGTAAAATCATTACATAAAATATTTCCATCATTTGAAAATGTATAACATGTTTTGTTGAAATGTGCTTTTGAATTGCCAGACCTGTCTATTTGAAAATTGAAAGTTTTTTTTGGATAATTTATATTTGGCTCTATTACGGAATCTTTGGTGGTATCTTATTGGGCTTAGGCTCACACCATACTTTTGCCTTCGGGTGTTTGTAAACTTTCTTCTTCCAGGGTACCCGGGATGGTTCGTGACAAAGTGGTATCAAAGGGCAGGTTAAACATCTTGCCTTGACGACAGTACGCATTTGAGTATTCTTGTCGGGACTTAGGAGGTATTTGTGATTGAGTGCCTGACCAGCTCTCACCACAATGGACCTTAAGTCACCAGGGTTGGTTAGGGAAATACGACTTGTGGATTAGTTCTAATATTTTCCCTATTTTGATTTGGATAGAGTGAAATCCAAATCTTATTATCCCTTCTGTTAAGAATAGTTTTTCTTGTTACTCTGTTTGAGTGTTGATCTAGTCTTTTTATGTTGTGTAGCATCATGCCTCCGAGAAGACGTGAGAATCAGATCCAAAAAGAGGCTGTTGCTGAATCTCAGCAAGCGAGTCCTATTGTGGATCCGAGTCTGGTTGAGGTGATTGTTCGCACTGTCCAAGCTCTAGGACATGCACCACCTCCAGTTCATGTTTAGGCTCCAGCTATAGATCCTCATAGTGATATTCTCTGGAATCGTTCTCAAGAGTTCCTACGCTAGAAGCCACCAGTTTTCAAAGGCTCCACTGACCCTCAACATGCTGAGGAATGATTGAGTAAGATTGAACATCTGTTTGGGTTCTTGGAGACACCTGATGTGATCAAGGTGAAGTGTGCCACCTTCGTGCTGGAGGGACCAAGCAGGAGATGGTGGGACATGATGGCGACGGTTGGGAAACATGAGGGTTTGAAGTGGAAAGACTTTAGGGCTCTTTTCACTAACCAGTTCTATCCAGAATCAATGGTGTTGGCCAAGACTGTGGAGTTTTTCAAGCTTGAGCAGGCCAACAAAACCGTGACTGAGTACTCAAATCTCTTTTCTGAGTTTGTACAGTTTGCTCCTGAGATTGTATCTAATGAGAAGATGAAGGTTCGACGATTCAAGTTGGGACTTCGATCAGATATCCGCTCTCAGGTTTTCTTACTAAAGCTACCCACTTATGCTGATGTGCTGGATAGGGCGATGATGGTTGAGATGGACCTGGCAGGAAAGTCAGGATTGAAGGAAGTTCATTTCCCACCCAGTGTTGGTTCTTTTAAAGGAAAACGGAAGTACGACGTTTCTCATGGTAGCTCTCGACAACAGAGTCATTTTAGACCTCCAGCAGCACCAGGAGGGGCTTCTTTGACTTGCTATCAGTGTGGAAAGCCAAAACATTCTAAGAGGGTTTGCACTGAGGCACCCAAGAACTGTAGCTTCTGCAGACGTTTAGTGCACTTGCATAGATTCTGCCATCACTTCTATACTCCACGTAGTGGAACATGATCATCAGCACCTTCAGAAACTGCGGGACAATCAAATGCTTCACGTACAAAAGGGTTCCAGCCACAGACATCTGGAACGAAGCTTCTTCACGCAGAGGAAGAATCGCCAGAGGTTACTGATACAGGTCCTGCAATTGTGAGAGGTACTATTACTATAGCTTCATCTTTAGTGACCGCCCTTTTTGATACTGGTGCATCTTACTCTTTTATTTCAACCCATATTGTTAATCTGCTTAATCTACCTATGGAGCTTTTATCTAGTGCGATGGATATTACTACACCCCTTGGTACAATGAGAGAGAAGGTTCTCCGTAGTCCTGCTTGTGTCTTCTCTCTATTAGATGTTGATCATGCTTGGAGTTTTTTGGTTCTTGACATGAAATCTTTTGACGTCATATTTGGGATGGATTGACTCATTGCCAATAAAGCCCAGATCGATTGTTATCTTCGACGGGTCTACCTTACTACACCCAGTGGTGTGCCTCTTGTTTTTCAAGGAGAATGAGACCCAAGGTCAAGCAGAGTTGGACCCTCTTATCTAGAGTTGGGGAAAGTTATATCAGTGTTTGCTTTTGATCTAGAGAGAGATTCAATGTGTGGTGATCTTCCTTCAGTCGTCGCCGAGTTTCCCAACGTGTTTCCTTCTGACTTCTCTGGTTTGCCACCAGTAAGGGAGGTTGATTTTTCTATTGACTTAATTTCTGGTACTCAATTGGTTTCTATTCCCTCTTACCAAATGACTCCAGCAGAATTAAAAGAACTGAAATCTCAGCTAGACGATCTTCTTGAGAAATGTTTTATACGCCCGAGTGTGTCACTTTGGGCATCACCAGTTCTCTTCACCAAGAAGGCTGATGGATCTCTTCGCTTATGTGTTGATTATCGAAAGCTCAATCGAGTTATGATAAAGAACAAATATCCGTTACCATGAATTGATGATTTGTTTAATCAATTGAAAGGGGCAAAGTGGTTTTCAAAAATTGATCTTCGATCTGGTTACTATCAGTTGATGATAAAAGAATCTGACATTCATAAGACCGCTTTTCGGAGTAGGTATGACCATTATGAGTACCTTGTTATGCCCTTCGGCCTAACAAATGCTCATGCGGTTTTCATGGCTTTGATGAACAAGGTTTTCTGTGAGTATCTAGATAGTTTTGTGGTAGTCTTTGTGGATGGAATTTTTGTCTACTCCAAGTATGAGGAGGATCATGTGTATCATTTGAGTACAGTTCTGAGTCTTCTAAGGAATCATCGACTTTATGCCAAGCTTTCAAAGTGCGATTTCTGGATTCGGGAAGTAAATTTCTTGGGACATGTCGTGTCAGAACAAGGAATATCAGTTGATCCTGAGAAGGTGAATGCTGTTATGACTTGGGAACAACCACGAAATGTTTTCGAGATTCGGAGCTTCTTGGGTTTAGTAGGATATTATCGCCGATTTGTTAAAGACTTCTCAAAGTTAGCTTCTCCAATGACTGCTCTAACTCGAAAGGGAGTGAAGTTTTCCTGGAATGATAAATGTCAGAGTTCTTTTGTTGAGCTAAAGCGTCTTTTGACTACTACGCCTGTGTTAACTCTTCCTGAGGCTGTGATAGGTTACGTGGTCTTCTGTGATGCATCGGGTTCAGGTTTGGGATGTGTCCTTATGCAAGGTAATCATGTTGTTGCCTATGGATCTCGTCAGCTTAAAGCTCATGAGAAGAACTATTCTACCCATGACCTTGAACTTGCAGCTGTAATGCACACACTTAAGTGTTGGAGACATTGCCTTTATGGAGGAAGGTTTACTGTGTATTGAGACCACACGAGTTTGAGTTATATCTTCTCTCAAAAAGATTTGAATCTCTGCCAAAAGTATTGGGTGGAGTACCTGTAATCTTTCGACTTTGACATTGCCTATACCCCGGGGAAAGGGAATGTAGTTGCAGATGCGTTAAGCAAAAAACTTTCATCACAGGCTGTGAAAGAATCTTCAGAAGAGTGGAGTTTGATGACTCTTTTTGCTCAGTTGTATATTGGAGTTCAGTGGAAGGGGAATGAAGTTTCTTTAGCCAGTGTCCAGTTGACATCTGCTCTTCTCGAGTTAATTCTTTAGGAACAACAACTGGATGATGAATTTCATAGCATTAGGGACTCTCTTTATGGTGGGGAGACCGACACCCAATGGTCGTTCTCCAAAGAGGGTGTTCTGTGTTATCGAAACCGTTACGTTGTGCCGTTATCGGCAAGGAAGGATGTGATGAAGGATTGCCATAACTCTCAATGGGATGTGCGCCAAAGAACCATGAAGATGTTCTATGATTTGCGGCGACAATTCTGGTGGTCAGGTATGAGAGGAGACATTTCTGAGTTTGTATCTCGTTGCTATACATGCCAACAGGTGAAAGCCGAGCACCAGAAACCTTCAGGTTTGCTTCAACCACTTCCAGTCCCTACATGGAAGTGAGATGAAATCTCTATGGAATTTGTGGTTGGGTTACCTCAAACCCAGAGGAAGAACACAATATGGGTTGTGATCGACATGCTAACCAAGTCGGCTCACTTTATACCTATTCAAGATACAACCAAAGTTGAGGAGTTGTGAAATATCTATGTGAAAGAAATCGTTCGTTTGCACGGAGTTCTGTCTGCTATAGTCTTTGATAGGGATCCTCGATTTACTTCTCGCTTTTGGAGAGGCCTTCAGGGGGCACTGAGATCTCAGGTCCTATTGAGCACGACCTACCATCCACAGTCATATGGCCAGACAGAGAGAGCTATTCAGATCCTTGAGGATATGCTCCGCACATGTGTTCTCAACTTTGATGGGTTTTCAGATGATCATCTGGGGCTAGTTGAGTTTTCTTATAACAATACTTATCAGTCCGCGATCAAAATGGCTTCTTTTGAGACATTGTATGACTGTCATTGTAAATCTCTTTTATGTTGGTCAGAGATTGGTGAAAGTTCCCTGGTAGGACCGAGTTTGGTCTAAGAAACGACAGCTAAGATCCAGTTTATTCGTCAAAGAATGTTGACAGCACAGAGTCAGTACAAGTCTTATGCTGATCGTCACCGTATACCTTTAGAGTTCTCAGTTGGTGACCAGGTGTTCTTGAAAGTTTCACCCCGATTAGGTCATCGACGGCTTGCGAGGCAAGAGAAGCTTGCTCCTCGTTTTGTGGGACCTTTTGAGGTTGTTGGTCATGTAGGGAAAGTTGCTTACCGTCTAGCTCTACCACCACAGCTGACGTCGATACATAACGTGTTCCATCTATCGCAGCTGCGAAAGTATCTCTCTGATCCATCTCATGTTTTGAGTTGGAGTGATCTTGAGATTAAACCAGATTTATTTGTGACTGAACGACCAGTCAGAGTTGTTGTTTCTGAGACCAAGGTACTTCGTGGGAGAACTATACATCTGGTCCGTGTACTATGACGACATGATTCTGATTTTCATGAGACATGGGAAAGGGAGGCACTAATGAGAGAGCAGTGACCTCATCTTTTTGACGTGGATGTTTCTTCATAGGCATTCTGAGGACCGAAAGATCTTATGGCGGGGAGGTTGTAACATCACGTTACGTTTTCAGGTACTTTTAATGTTTTTAAGTACCTCTGTTTTAGATTAGTGACAGAATGAGAGAGTCGGGAGAACTTTAAATGTTGTTTTGAGGCAAAGGGGAAGTCGCACGGGCGGCGCACGAGTTGTCTAAACCGTGCGGCCAAACCGTGCGTAGTTGGTCTTGGATGCAGTAGCTTCCGCACGGGCGGCACACGGTTTGTCTAACTGTGCGTCCAAACCGTGCGTGGAGTGTCTGCCGAGGCAGTGGCTAACACACGGTTTGTCTAACCGTGCGGGAAAACCGTGCGTCCACTTAAATGAGATCCTATAAAAGTGGATCTCACTCGTTTTGCCTCTTAAGTGCCTCGTTTTCCCTCCTAAACGGCCATAACTTGGGATTTTTCTTCTCCTAAGGCCAGAGAAGGTTCTCCCATCGTTCCGGAGGCGATTCAAAGGCTTCTCTTGGTGAATCGAAGCCAGATTCTTGAGGTATGTGATCGTTCTTCATCGTTCTTGATTGGTTTCTTAGTTTTACTTAGATCTACTTCTCATCTTCTCTCGGTTTCTTAGATCTATGCCCGTGTGGGTAGATCTAAGTGTGTGGATTCCAAATATGATGAGATTTGGTCTTGATCTTGCTAGGAGAAGAGATATAAGGCGGATTCTTGAAGAAGCAAACCAGTTTTCTTGAGCGTTCTCGGCCGTTGCGGTTTTGGTCAAAATCTTTGAAGTAGGTAATTCCGTCCCGACTTACCAAATTGATTATCATTGTATTTGCTTGATTTATTTCAATTGTTGATTTAAATTCAATTGCTCAAATTTGCTTTCATTTAAATTGATAAAAACTCGATTCCAGTGAATCGAGACATTTGAAATGGTTTTGGCATGAAAATTTGGAAAACCCCAATTCCATTGAATTGTGTGTGTTTATGGAAATTTGCTGATTTAAATTGTTTAATTTAAATTGTGGATTTGATGGAAATGATTTCAATTAAATTGTTGAATTAAATTGTGGAAATAAATTGTGTGATGATGGAATTAGTTTTGATTAGATTTCAAACAGGTGAAAATGGCTTAAAATGATTTGATATAAACCCATTGGTTTTATCTTGTGAAAAAGGCATGTTTTGAATAAAACCTGTTTTGGTTTTAAATAGAATGAAATTGACACTTTTGAAATCAAAGAATGTGATTGATTGTATTTTTAAGCATTCTTAAAATAGTTTGCCCATCATGTAAGAACACATGCAAGTCTTAGGTAGTTAGTGAGTTATTTGGATGCACTATACGCTAAGACAATGTTTTAAAACATACTTGCGACGGGTCACATCTCTGACGGGTTGGTGACGAGTCTCCTTTGGCCAGTGTCATAGGGACGTGTGTATACATATTTTGTTGAGTTCACATAGAGAGTGCGGAATCCTATAACTGGTTAATACTATTGTACCTTTTGGCAGATGATCATGTTGCTCGCTTGTTTATTTATATTTGAGATATAAATGTATTCCAATACTTTTGATTGCTTTAAATGCCTGTTGAATTTATATAAACTGTTTTATATAAATGTTATATTTAAGCCATTGTTTTAGAAATATTCCATCATTTGTAAAATCATTACTTAAAATATTTATTTCCATCATTTGAAAATGTATAGCATGTTTTGTTAAAATATGCTTTTAATTTAAATTGTGGATTTGATGGAAATGATTTCAATTAAATTGTTGAATTTAATTGTGAAAATAAATTGTGTGATGATGGAATTAGTTTTTGATTGGATTTCAAACTGATGAAAATGACTTAAAATGTTTTGATAGAAACTCATTGGTTTTATCTTGTGAAAAATGCATGTTTTGAATAAAACTTGTTTTTGTTTTAAATGGAATGAAATTGACACTTTTGAAATGGAAAAATGAGATTGATCGTATTTTTAAGCATTCTTAAAATAGTTCGCCAATCATGTAAAATGCATGCAAGCCTTAGGTAGTTAGTGAGTTATTTGGATACACTCTACGCTACGACAACGTTTTAAAACATATTTGCGGCGGGTCACATCCCCGACGGGTTGGTGACGAGTCTACTTTGACCAGTGTCATAAGGACGCGTGTATACACATTTTGCTAAGTTCACATAGAGTGCAGAATCCTATAACTGGTTAATACTATCATACTTTTTGGCAGATGATCATGTCGCTCGCTTTATTTATATTTGAGATATAAATGTATGCCAATACTTTTGAATTGCTTTACATGCCTGCTGAATTTATATAAACTGTTTTATATAAATGTTATATTTAAGCCATTGTTTTAGAAATATTCCATCATTTGTAAAATCATTACTTAAAATATTTATTTCCATCAATTGAAAATGTATAGCATGTTTTGTTAAAATATGATTTTGAATTGCCAAACCTATCTATTTGAAAATTGAAAGCTTTTTTTGGATAATCTATATTTGGCTCTGTTACGGAATCTTTGATAGTATTCTACTGGGGTTAGGCTCACACCCTACTTTTGTCTTCGGGTATTTGTAGACTTTCTTCTTCCAGGTTCGAGCAAAAGGAAGGGATCTCTTGGAGGTGGATCCAGTTGTTGATCTTTGGTCTTGGTGAGTTGTGTCCTTAGGGACCTTGGGGTTGTTTTCATATTTTTAGTACTTGCGTTGTAGTACTTTGGGCTTTTTATGCCTCTTTGTTTTCTGGTACATTATTCCCATTGGAGTTTCTTTTTGTTATGCATACTGTCTTGTTTCTTTTCTTCTGCGTTGTTGGTGGTAAAATCGTACCCACTTGCATGTTGTGTGATGCCAGGTGCTAGTCACCGACCCGTGGGGATCGGGAATGCCCTTCGGGCTATGTCAGGGCCAGCTCGGTTATCGGGTTATCAGGGTACCCGGACTGGTTCGTGACATGCGGGGCCCTGATTCTCATCACGGACCTGAAGTCCCTCCTCCCAGGCAGGGGGCTCGAGGATCTGTTCTGGGCATCGTTGAGGGCGTTCGTAGTGTCCAGCGGTGGGCAATTCCGGTTCTGCCCCTCCCCAGACTGCCCCTCGGTGTACCGGCCAGGGGACCCCGGGCAGGCTGGGGGCGCGTCGTTCCACTGCGGAGCATGTTATGTGGAGACATGCACGAGGTGCCACCAGGAGTACCACTCGTAACTTTCGTGTGAGAGGTACCGAGAGTTTAAGGATGACCTGGATGAGTCGTTGAAGGAGTGGTGCTGGGGGAAGGAGAACGTTAAGTATTGCCAGGTGTGCGGGCACACAATTGAGAAGGTGGATGGGTGCAATCATGTGGAGTGCCGGTGCGGGAGACACATATGTTGGAACTATATGGAGCACTTCCAGGACAGTGCTGAGTGCTATGATCATTTGAGGACTGTCCATATGACTTTCATCTGAATAAATTTGAAAGCATATATGGTGTAGGTTGTTTTTTGATCATTTTATCTTTCATACAAAGATTTAACAATGTTTTTTAGATTTTTGATGCAAAAATGAATGGTTCAATTGTTCTTTTTAAATTTGAAGCGGTACAACTGCAAAGTGACAAGATAAGAGAACTGAGAAAGTCTTAACTAGACTTATTGAGTAATTCATTTTGGACTTGTTAGCACATTGATGAGACATAAAGCAAAAAGTAAAAACCATGTACTTTTTTCCCTAACCAAATTTAACAATTAGCTTCTATTGGCTAGTTTTTCCAGGCTATGTTTGACATGAGAGAACATACTTTTCTAGTATTTCCTAACCTATATTTGTTTTTTTGTACAAGGTTTCCTAAAGGAAATTATTTACAGAATTAATTACGATTTATCAATGATTGATTAACCATGTGTCATATTCATCACTTAAGGTTTCGTGTCATTGAACTCAGGAGTTTGAGTGGATAAAAAACTCCACTTTGACTTTATTTGGATAAAAAACTCCACTTTGACTTTATTGGGGTGAATATATTTTACTTGTTTGTGGGTTCAAAGAGATGCAACCCTTGTAGGTTTGCAACATCTTGTTATCAAAGCTTCTAAACCAAATCAAGTCAAAATTGTTTCACTTAATGTACTATCAATTCACGTGTGTTCTTCATTTCCAATATACAATGAAGGCAACCCACTACAAGAGTTAACCCTACGTATAATTATACACAATGTAGTGAATGATGAGGAATTTGAATATGAAAACGGAGAGGATGAGTTTCAATATACAATTTAAAGGGGTTGAAATAAACATAGAAGAGGCATACATGGAAGTGGTAATGAAAGAAATGATTGAAGAAATAAATAAAATGTAGATGGAAACTATGGTAACATTAAAATGAAAATTCCTTTGTAAGATATAAATGACCCCAAGCTTATTAAAATGAGGGAAATAAAGGGAATTTATTTCTGATTTTCATAATTATTTTGATGAGAAGAACGTGGGGTCAAAAATTATTGTGTTTTGATTATGAAATTATATGGTGGGATTCATTAAAGTTCACCAGGAAGAAATAGAAAGAGAATTATAAAATCATCAGATGAAAAAAAGTTATAACAATGAGACAATTTTACAAATTTTTTATCAGAAGTTGCAGGCGGTTACAAAGAAATGATCCCAAAGCTTATTAAAATGGGAGAAATAAATATAATTTATTTTTGATTCTCATAATTATTATGATGAGAAGAATGTGAAGTCGACAATAATTGAGTTTTTTGATTGTGACATTATATGGAGTGATTAATTAAACTTCAATAGGAGGAGAAATGGAAAGGGAATTATAAAATCATTAGATTAAATTAAAGGTAGAATAATGTAATAACTTGTCCCTAATCATTATTATAAAAAAAATTATCAAAAGTTGTAGGAGGTTACTCAAAATTAAAAAAACATGGAATAATATTACAGACATGGAGGTTGTAATAATAAGGGAAACAACAAGGGAAGTTAAGGCTAATACAATGATTAAGTTTACAAATGGTTAGCGAAGAGGAGCACCACCAAAGTATAATTCAGGTTGAATTTCCTCTCTAAAACCAAGTTTGAAGAAAGAAGGGATCGCACATGAGCCTCAGCCTAGTTGGTGAGGTATCTTTAAGTTCATCCACGAGACCCAGGTTCAAAACCAAGTAGGTGCATATTTTCGGGTTACTATAGAAGGTACTGTACATTGTGCGGGTACTGTAGCAGAATTGTACACTGTGCTACTACTGTAGCAGTCACTGTAGCAGGTACTGTTCGGTACTGTAGCAGCTGGAACTATTCACCTTGAGCCACCGGTTTGTACTTGGTGTACTTAAGGCCTTCAGGCCACCCAGGCCTTCAGGTTAGTAGGGCTTTCAGGCCACCTTTAAGGCTTTCGTGCCACCTTAAGGCCTTCGGGCCACCTCAAGGCCTTCGGGCCATATGCAGTTTCCCCAGACAGACTCTACAAAAAAGGAGCAGCTCCAGAAGAGGATTCAGAGCATGTGCACTCACCAGAGCAGAACCAAATGGAGGTATGACTATGCCATCAGGACCATCCTGTGCTTACACGGGAAGCCTAGTCAGACGATCATGTGAAGGTGGAGAGCTACTATCATGATGCAGATGCTGGGGAGAGACAGTTCCTTGTAGATAATCTGGTTGAATTCCCTAAGACCTTCGAGTCATGAAATCTCCTAAGCGTACATGCCATGTAATCTCTGAGCCTAGGAGCCTTGTAAGGGTTCCCCCTCACCCCTTGAAGGGGGGTTATCGAAAATCAATAAAAAATGAAGGCCTTCGGGCCATTCGGGCTAAGAAAGAAGGGATCCTAAAGGAGGTTTCAAAAGGAAAAGACAAACCATGACTAATTGAAAAGGTAAAATTCATTTTAATTCTTTCCAAAATAGAAATATAAAATGTTTTGAATGATTATAAAATGGTTATATATCTTCAAAATTCTATATCAAAACATTCATAATTATATTAATTAATTATCTTTTAACTAAAAGTGATAACGATGAACATGAACATTCTAGTGATTTTCAAATTGAATATGTTGTTGAGGGAGATAGACTTGTAACTAGATAAGTTTTGATTTGAAATTCAAGGAAGATGCCATGAAGGAGTAAAGAGAACACATTTTTCATATTTGTTGCTTCATAAAAAACAAAACATGTAATATGATTATTGACAATGGTAGTTGTACTAATGTTTCAACTATTATGTTAATTGAGAAATTGAATTTGTACACAATTATACATTATATACCACACAATTTACAGTTATTGAATGATTGTAGATAAATTAAGGTTCACAATAAGAATTTAATTTTATTTTCTATTGGAAAATATCATGATAAGGTGTTGTGATGTTGTTCTAAAGTATGTTGGGCGCATACTCCTCGGAATGCTTTGGGAATTTTATTGAAGGGCCACTAAGGATGAATTTACAAATAATTATTATTTTGTAATGAAAAACGTGGCTATTACCATTTCACCTTTGATAATACAAAAGTGCATGACAAATAAATAAAGATGAAAAATGAGATCAGTGTGAAAAGTAAAGAAAATAGATTAAGGAAACACAATGAGATTGGTGTGAAAGTAAGAATAAATATCGATAAAAAATGATTTTGAAAAAAAGGTTTAAAAGAGAATAAAAATAGAGATATAATATAAAATTTACCCTTTCCTTCTAAGTGGTGTTGATTCATTATTTTCTGAATTCGAATGTGAAGAAATTCCTTTTGGATTTCCACATATATGAGGTATTGAACAATAAATTAACTTCATTCCAAGAGAGAATGTTCCAGAAAATTTGTTTATAGATTAAATCCAAAGGAATAAAAATATTGTAATATACAATTTAAAGAATTCATGGGAAATGGATATGTGAGTGAGTGTTTGATTGTCAAGACATCAATAACATTACAATAAAATATCACCATATCATTCCTAGATTAGTCAATTTGCTTGATGAATTGCATGAGTCTCACAACATTTATAAAATTGATATAAAATATGTATGTCATCAAATTAGGATGAGAGACGTAGATAAGTGGAAAACCATATTTAAAATAAAACAAGCACAATATGAATGATTAGTCATGTCATTTGGGATAACTAATGCACCTAGAACTTTCATGAAATTAATTAACCATGTTTTCCATGCATACATGAGAAGATTTATTATTTGTGTATTTTTATGGTATTTTGTTTTATATTAAGAGTATTGATGTGAATGTTAGTCATTTTCACTATGTTTTGATATCTTAAAAAATGAAAAATTTGTATTTAAATATTAAAGTGTGATTTTTTCTTGAAGAAAAATGTTTTTTGGATTTTTTGGACGTGTGTTAGGAATAAAAGTTGATGATGAAAAGTTAAGACAATCAAGGCGTGATCAAAACTCACAATCATAACTGAGGATAAAATATTTCATGGTTTGGATATTTTCTATTAATTTTTTATAAAGGATTTTATCACCCTTGCTACTCCACTGATTGACGCCTCTAAAAAACATATTGGCTACAAATGGTAAGAAAACACGAGACCATACCTTTAGTTCTTTCAAAGAAAGTTTTTTTTGTATTTATTTTGGCATTACTAAAATTTGGAAAAACCTTTGAGATTGGATTTGATGATTTTATATTTGGAATAAACATCTTGTGAAGGAACTTAGACATGATGGAAGTGTTCAGTGTTAGTATTTTCAAAATTTTTGGATCAGATATGTGTCTTAACACTAAATCAAATATACCAACACCTAAATTTCTTCATAGAATTCAAACAATAGAATTTAAGCATAAGGAAATTAAACAAAATGATACCTCAAAAACATTCGTCATGATCCAATCACACTCTCTCATTATTAATTTTCCATGGATTGAAGGATCCAAGTCAGGAGCCATCAAGATCATCTACATATGCTCCAAAAATCTCATGATTCATGGATCCAAGATATTTGCGTTCTAGAATGAGAGAGTCAAGTGATTTTTAATGCCTACACGATTACCAAAAGAACATGAAATCGATCCGAGAAGGCCAAATCAATTCGATCTTATTCTTCTCTCTTATTTCTCACTCTATAACTTGATAAAGAGAATGAGAGGAGCGCAAAATCATGAAAGGGGATGCCACACATCATTTTTGGCCAAAAATAAATTTATATATTTAGGTTTAAGTTTCCTTATTTTTACTTAAGTTCCTAAAGAAACTTTACCTACATAACTAATCCAAAACGTCACTTATGAATTATTTAACTTGTTGTAAGTGTCATGCACATTACATCGCTCACTCTTAACGCTCTCATATGTTACATGATGAAATAAGAACCATTAACTTAGCATGTTTACTCCTAAATATGTTTAACAAACCCCAAACATGTAATGTTCATCTAGAAAACACTTTTATCAGATTTAATTATTTAATCATAAATAATTTTTGAATACTTTGGGAAATAAATTCAATTCACATTATTCGAAACTCAAATAAATTTTAATTGAATTTATTTTTTCATTGACTTCCGATCATTCAGATTCATAAAATCATTGACCCATAATAATGGGCCCCACCTCATCCTAAAGTCTAATTCATCTGAATTGGTGGAACTTCTCGGTACACTTTGCATGTGATCCTCTAGGATATTATCTTAATATAAGTGAGTCTAACTTATAGACTAAGAGTGGTATCTATTAAAACATTATGGCCCCTAACAAGATAAGGATAAGTCATAACAATTACAACCTTTCATATGAACATTCACTTTGTAATATAATCTCTTTGTCAACCAATATATCATCAAGAAAGATGAATAATCCGTGTTGTCATCCTCACAAGCTTGATATATATTTATTTGACTATATTGGACAGAATTTCCCATGTCTACCATGGACATGGGTTTAATACAGGCACTACTATCCGAGCCAAAGGGCCATGGATATCATTTTCTAATACATGGAAGTGAAAATTACTATCTTGATCATTAAATCAATGTCATACCATTAATTAAACACCCGATACAAGCTACTTTACCACAAACATAAACTGTTATGGTTTTCATCATGCATCAAAGTATACGATTCATGGAACACATTGATAATGATCCCAGACCATGAAACCAATATACACACTCATGGCTAGGAACTACCAATGACACATCAAATATGTGGTGTTCCTATTAATGGGAAAGTACTCATTATCTTCTATAGTCAAGATCACCAAGTGTGAATGATACACTTTATCACCGATGCATCCAATTAGAAATTTATAAATTTACCAACTACTATAATAGTGGTAGTATGACCAATCCCATAGGAAGAATGTGTATAGTCTATAGTAATATCCACTTTCAAGAATTTTTATACAGATGAAGTTTTCAATGATGAAATCCAGAATTATATAAATTAAATGACTAAATTAATAACTAAAACATACTAAATATAATTAAATGGATATGAGAGTGTAAGAGTTGAAAATCATGTTTAGGTGTATGCATAATCAAAAAAATAATCTCTATATTTGAATAATTATTCACTTAAACATCACTGATTCTAAAATCTAAGTTCTTATTAGGAAACTTAATATCTATCATAAATTATCCACAGTCCGATTATCTAGTGTTGTGGATAAAATTTGAGTTGTTTTAGAACCAAATAATTGGTGAAACAACAAGACCCATCTCTCATGAAGTAAAGGTATTTTCTTGTGTTAGGTTCCCGCACATAAGATTACTTATTAGGCCCCACCTATGAAATTTTATATAGAAATAACACAATATATTAGTTCATCAATTAATATATTTATTTATTTCAAATTCAGTCGCATGCGACTTATGATTATATCATGCATTTAATAAAATATAGAATAAATAAATTCTTTGATGTTCTCCCAACCATGATTACTTATTAGGCATCACACATGTGGTAACTAAAGGATTTGTAGAAATCATAGATAAAAATAAAGAAAACACAGATATAATCTGATGAATAAGAAACAATAAAAAATAAATCAATTGAAAATCAAATATGAATCATAAATAAATAGTCATGGAAACATTATCACATTCATAAAAACTCATACACTATAGAATCAGACAATCATGATCATAAAAACTAAAGGAAAAATGAGGAAAATAATTCTCTCAAGGACATCACCATCATCATTTTTTCACCAATGATACATTGACTATGTGAAGTGTGCATCCCTCAGATATCCATCACTATAGTCATGTGCATGTTTTCCACCGAAACATCATCTCCAATAATCATGCTCGATCCATTATTGATGAAAAAACCCAACACACGCCACTGACCAAAGGAGAATGACCATGACCATACTTGTCAATACATCACCAACACTTGTTACCGAATCACACAACATGATGTGCACATGAATTTCTACCAAACATGAACACCACACTCCTTTTTTTGATTTATGTTAAAATGTCAGTGGTCATCAATTATGAATACCAACAATGGTGTGGATCATGTGAGCATGGAAGGTTGGTGATATGGATCCTGCAGTATGATAGCATATATTCACACAAGTGGGGCGACTGACCCACTTGCTTGGTCTCCCATGTGTCTTGGTGGTGATGGTTCTAACATGCTCATAGGAGGGTGTCCTGAGGGTCTTATTTTGTTATGGATCTAGGTGGATATTTGTGTTTGAATTTGGGAACTTGATCAGTTGAATGAAGCTGGTCCAATTGGAAGAGGCTCATACTAAACACCGGTTTTACGCCTTTTATAGTTTGACCTCCATTGTGTGGTCATTGGGGGTTCCAGGGGAAGCGACCCCTGGATGGGGGTTTACGGGATGAAGGCCTCAACCTAAATTTTGGAGGCATTGCATTAATTTATAATAATTTAGTAGAACTGACCAAATGCATTGACACGGGTTACTATAGTTGTGTGAACCACACTGACATTGGGTACTACAACATAATGGAATACAATTCGGATCTGGGTCTTGTTGCAATGCGGGGTAGTGTAGCATTGCATTGTTTTATAATATCATTTTCAAGATAGGGTTTTTGTATTAAATTTTAGAATCCTGTAATTTTTCTCTTAAAAATAGTCAAATAATTTCGGTCTCTCTATTGATGTATGAATTATTCTTGAACTATATAAATTGTTATGTTCAATTTTTCTTTGTTTTTTTAACATTTGTTCTTATTCATGGAATCATTCATTACTTAAACTCTCATGCTTCATAAAAATGTGGTGGGATACTATAGGTAGGCAATGTGAGTTCCCAATGAGGAGGGAGTTGATTGTTTGGAGTTGAACTGCCCATAAACTAGGGTTTGGGAAATATATTTCATAGATGATGGTGAAAATGAGCCCTTATATATGCATATAAGTAAGAAAATTAAGTAGTAATAGTAGTAGTAATAATAACAACAATAATAACAATTACTACTATTATTTGGGGGTATAAACAAAGGAAACTAAACACACGCACAAGGCTCAATTGGGTGGGCCCACCCCCCAAAGGGTTAGAATACCCCCAATTGGAATAATTATAGAACATATATAGCCTAATGACCTTTACAACATGGACCTAAGTCCTTTCAAATAGTTCCAAAGCTTTTATAACAATGAATACTACATTACCATTTAACATGTTTACTATAATACTTGATATAATGTCAACTATATTTATATATATTAATGATAATATTAACAATAATACCCATTTTAGTGGATTCTATAGATTATTGGTTTGGTATAGATCATTGCATTTGGGTGTATGAGGTTTAAATCTCACATGTTGCATTTATTTACCCCCCCCCCCATTGGGGGGGGGGGTAGGGTTTTCACCCATACAAGCATGTGGAAATCTGGTGCTCTATGCTTCATGAGTGTTGTTCAAAAGGCTGAAGAATACATATTCCATGAGTGAAAATCTTGGTGGTGGGATATCACGTGAAACAGGGAGGTAGGAGGCCCAATGCAAGCAAGAAATATGCTTGGAGGGGAAAAACAAGAAAAATAATATAAATCATGAAGTTTCAGATATGGTTTATAGAATGGGAAGGGATTAGATCACTTTAAAATACCCTAATATAATATAATATATAAATAATGGCCATAATAGGCTATAAAAAATAGTAGTAATAGTAGTAGTATTAATAATAACGGTATTTGTAATAACAATAACAACAATAATGATGATAATAATAACAATAATAATGATTGGAACAAATAAAATGAGGAGTTAGAAACCCTTTCCACATTTATTAAAACAAAAAATGATATAAAGGGAGTATGGTATCAGACAAGGAAAAACTTCAATTACACTAGAAAGTCTAGAAAAACAAAATCATAAGTTGCATCATTGATCATAATACAAAAAATCATTACTATAATCATAATTTGTTCGAGTTGGTGTCCTAGAACCAACCACTTTGTACTTTAGATTATATGTATATATATTAAAATAAATGAATATTAATTTAAATACCTTATCACATATTGATTGTTCTTCTGCACAACATTAATGTGATAATGCCCTAGAGTATCTGTCACATTGAAAAGGTCACAATAGTTCCCCACTAAGATGGGAACCTTGAAATTCCATAATTAAATTCATAAAACTAGTTCTACAGTCAGATAACATTCCATGATAGGGCACATACTATGTTGACTATAAAGTGTGAGTGCTCATAAGCATATGAGACTTCTTCTTAAGAAGTTTTCAATTAGTAATCTCTAAGATAGGTGATTATGAGAATAGATTCACCAGCAGAAATTCCACATGTTTATGTGTCATCAGATATTCCCATTTTAAAGTGTGTGTAATAGTAATCAGACTTTAATATTATTATTAATGCATATCATGACTCACACACTTAGATTTTCTGACCAAAATCATGATGCCATATGTTTGTGAGAAGTAGGGTACATTGGGTGTTTCATGAATGACATGTTATTAATGAATAAGTTGAGGAAGGATTTTTCCCTTCCATATTTATGGAAGTTGATATCTCATCCCTTTTATTGAAATAAAATGGTAACATTAAATTCCATGGAAATGGTGTAATAATGAGTTTATTTCAAATATTCAAAGAAAGACGTCTCAAGCATATAGGTTGATGGCATGAGTGTGCAACCTTCTTGATGAGATATTGTGACAAAGAGATTATATTACAAAACAAGTGATCATATATGGTTTTCAACATTATGACATTAACTTCTTTCTATTGGGTTCCTTGACCTATTTCCAGACAATAATCTTGGACTTTATATAGGTCCTTCTAATGCCAACGGGAAAAATCCTAGAGGGTCACACGCTAAGTATTTCTGTTGATCTCAATTAAATTCTATTTGAATTTAATTATTGGAATAAATATTATTATCATGACCAAAGAATAATTTTGTTCAGGATTTATTGATCTCAAATATTAAATAAATATTTATTTATAAGGTATTTTTTTTAATTATGCGAATATATAATATTTTTTATTTCTTATTATTCCCAAGGTAATAAATAATTATTCATTAATTAGTAAATAATATATTTAATTACATGAATATTTGATAAATATTTATTTATTATACTATGAATATATAATATATTTATTTGTTATTGAATATTTAATAAATAATTATTCATCAGATGTGAATAAAATATTTATTTATGATTAAATATTTAATACAATATTTATTTGGGTATTCGATAAATACTGAGGAGGATGAGGGGACGAAGATTTTTTCCGGTGATAAATATTAATTTTCCAGTTGATAAAATAATATTTATTTTTTATACCAGTTTGTGAACACCATAATAATAATAATAATAATAATAATAAAAATAATAATAATAATAATAATAATAATAATAATAATAATAATAATAATAATATTATTATTATTATTATTACATGACATGAGGTTAGATGAGGTTTAATACATTGTTTAAGGGCCACTATACAGTTAAAATAATATTTTAACCCTAACCCCATCCATATAAATAGACAATTATCTTTATTGTATAGAGGTTGATTGAGATTGATTAGAATTGAGAATTTTTGTGCACAAAGAAATCTAGATCTCTCTATGATGATCGAAGAATGATCTATAGATTCTGATTCCTCCTCTATCATCTTAAGAAAGAGTTTGCAAGGATGATTCTTCAAGCTTGAAGGAATCTTCACAATGACCAAGACAAACATTATAATATGGTTGATCCACTGTGCTAGCACCCGACAATCCATCGGTGTTGTTTGGAGATCAAAGGAGCACATGCGGATCACCGCTAGAGGGATTTTACACTTGGATCCTATAAATTCAATGATGATAGACTAAAAAAGGTTTCTGATGATCAACACCTTCATTGAATAAAAATCACAAGACTGAGGTATTATTTCTTCCAATCTATTTAAATTATTTATAAATTTAATGTGAAATTATCTCCTCTTGGTTCTAGTGTATTTCATTTTTAATATTATTATAATTTTTTTGTTGTTTATGAAATTCATGTCTTTCACGATATGAAAATGATCCATCGAATATGACATTTTTTGAGTTGGGATCGACCTCAATAAGTGCTTTCACTGCATCCAAATCCATAAAGTGGTATCAGAGAGGTCACGTTCAAATTTCTAATATATTGTTTTTGATTTTTTACCATTTCACATTTAAAAGATAAAATTCATCGATGTTTTAATTCATTCTTAATGCATCATCAAAATATATTCTTCCTCTTATCCATTTCTTACTCATATTACCAGGATCAGTTAATAATTAATGAAGATCACATATGAAGAACCCATCCGGAGGTGCCAAGAATTCTATATGGATAATACAAGACTACATGACATGTACTCCTTTGTTACACACCGTGTATCCTTATTCATTGCACAAGGATGCCTGAATGGATTATAAGTCATCATGTAATTAGTAAACACCACGTACAATAAATGTACCATGTTTTGACCATCCAGAGTGGTACAAGGCTTTGTCGGTGTACATGCTATATAGATTTAATACTCACCATGTAGTCCATGTGTTTTCAAGGTAGAAAACCCCTTGAGTCAAACCACACCATGTAATTAATACACTGTGCGTATTTAATACATGACACGTACAAACTTGAATCCATGTAACTTGAAGTACACACCATGTATTCTTTCCACACATTGTGTACTTCATAAATGTCTATGAGAAGTACACACCAAGTCCCTTGGTGTGTACTGTGGACATCCGATGAAGATAAGTACACACTATGTGGCTAGCTTGCATACACCGTATACTTTACCTATTTAATGGAAATATTAAATTTAATTAATTACTCCATTAAACCTCATTGACCTAAGTTTCATGGGTCATTAAGTTGATGATACACGTGAGTCGTTAGGTTTTATATTATATTAAATACTTAATTAATTTCGTGTAATATTCGAAACTATGAATTATGTATCATTATTGAATACTAAAGACTCAAAGTATTAAATTGTACAGGCTATGTAATTTTCATATGTCCCATGTGTCATTAAATTTGCAGTACATGCAATGAAATTATAACACATTCCATATACACAATATGTCATATGAGTGCATTGTTTACTATTAAAACCATACTGATTAGTTCAGACTGGTGATCACCGAGTTTCTTCCAAGTATAAAGCTTTGTACTATTTTATCGAGTTTTAAATAAAATAAAACATTTTTTTAAAATCATAGTAGATGAGAATTTCAGGAAGATTGAATAAAATATGATAAAATGAATCAATTAATTAATAAGATAATTAATCAGATTAATTCATGCACATTTTATCTTATTAAAGAATGAATAGAAATGAATGTTAGCTAGTTATTTTAAATACTTAATCATTGCATGTGTATCACCGATCATGAGTTTTTACCAGACATATGTATGTGTTGGTTTTATTTAATTTAATTTTATTGCATGATCCTACAATTATTTATTATTGAATTAAATATGATGGACTACGAGTCATCCCTCCCTCTTTTATTATGTAGGACCTATGTGTCTAAGGTTGTTTTATGTAATTCTCCTTAACCAATCCTTTGGTTCCCCTCACCTTCATGTCAGTCATAAAATATATGTAATAAAAGGAGTATTCGAAGGCACATGGATTCGATTAAAGATGGAGCCGAGGTGGAGGCGGTTCAAGATGAAACTGAGATGAAACCAATATGGAATATACATAGGTGGAAAAGTGGGATGCTGCAACTCATGCCAAGATCAGAACAATGAGTTTATCCCTAGGGTTATAGGTTGATTTATTTTCCACTCAATAAATCAACCATTAGATAAATCTCATGACCGTGTCATTTATTTATTTATTTTATTTTTGTCTTAAGCATGATTTATTTTATGGATGCAAGACTGCGATCACATAAATAAATGTACTAAAATGAAAAGATAGAATTAAAATAAATGGGTTATGTGTAAATGTTTTATCGTAACAAGGTTAATCCCTAAAGTAAAATCCACTTTATATTAAAAATACATGTTAAAGATAAAATAAGAATTTTTTTGAATAATAAAAAATCCCTCAAGTTAGTATTAAGTCATTAAGCCTTCCATCGTATGAATTAAGATGAACCCATAGTTAAAGTTTCAGTTTGTCCTTCGTAGGGGGGACTTTTAATTATCGATAAGTCTTAACTAAGATAGTGGGTCAAATTAACCGAATCTGTATTGGGTTTAATGGTGTATGTCTGTCTAATACAAATTTGGAGGCAAGTGTTGAGGAAATATGAGTCAGGATTTCTGGATTGGGGAGTCCACTCAATGGTTCAAGGAGCTTCAGTTTGCAGTTGGTAATACCGCCTACCTAATTACTTTCATATAATTTTCATGGCCTCCATATAGATTATAATAATCAAAATATGGATCATTTCCTCTAGAATGTCTATAGTGATAGGACATTCCAAGATCAATGGTGAGGGTCATCGAGACTTGATAAAATAGTGAGTGACTTAGTAAAATTAAATTTATTATTTTGTCTCACATTAATTGTAATAAAGTGAAGTAATAATAATATGTTCTTTTAATATTGTAGAATAATGAAAATCTAATCAACCACATTATCCCTATGATAAATTTTGGAGAAATAACATCTCCCAATGGGAAGTAATTTATAGGAATGGTTTAGATTCCCACATGTAGTGTTGTATCATGAACAAAAATATTACGTGCTAGAATCCTCACTCCCTGATCCACCTTTTTAAGGGGTGAGTAATGAGGAGTTCATTGTCTAAGTGATGCAATTGATGTTTAGTGTTGAATGATTTCATCTATATCTAATAAACTCATGAAGTCACATGAAGACATGGATGGTTATAACATGCTTCTACATATTTGTGGTCTATATTAGGAGAGAGATAGTCAGGAACAATTTGTGACATCCAAGGTTCTCTTCCAGTGAAAACATGTAGGAATTTTCTAGAATCCCTCTTTTTCAACCAGGCCTTCTTACTTTTTGATAGTGTATATTTATAAAGTGCATGTTATAGAGGGTCATCATATGCCATGTCAGCCTAGCTACCCTAAATTATATGGTGCCATATCATTTTGTTGATATCCTTTTAAAATTACAAGAGTTGAGTACCAGTTTGTTCTTATGAATCAATTAGAGATTGATCTTGAGACTCACTACCCATGCCCTAATTTAGCTATCTAACTCCTTCTTTACTATCAGGGCTCACTGACCTCCCTAGTTGTTTATAAGAGAAAGTAGTGACTTGAAATATACCTTGCTATTGAATTGCAACAACCACAACCATAATATTCACCAGAGTAACCTATTATTTAATAAGGATGAGAAGAGAAGTCCTAGAACTCCCTATACAGACCTATACACCTAGAATAGGCTGAAGTCCACCTTCTATCTACACATGTACATCACCATAGATCTGAGAAGAATCCTATCCAATCTGACCTATAATAAAAGGAGTAGAGCCTACAATACCAGATGTAGCTAAGATACCTGTAACACTAAAAAAACAAGATACGCCTAAGCTCTCCCTGTATAAACTTGAAAACCTAGAGCAGATTGTAGAGAACTAACCTCAATCTATGATTGACCATCACTAAAATTTTTAGAAGATCCCAGTGAATTATCACTATTAGGATGAGTTGATATTACATTACCAAATGAAACAAAGTTCCCTATAACACTAACAAAATTAGATCTATCAAGAATCTTCCCTTGTTTCACCTACTTACCAACACCACCCCCTGCACAACATCCTCCTATGATTCCCCAATAGTATCCCCCAAACTAGTGATAAACCCAGACCTATTGCTCCCTTCCTCTTCTTGTAGCCAAGTACATCATTCATTTTTAAGGATAATAGGTAAAAATTGAGACCCTTGAGACAATTATACTTTATATTACCAATTGTAGATCCCATATATTGTTAGATCACCAGAGGGGGGGGGGGTGAATCAATGATCCATTTTCATGAATTATTATTATTAATTAAACCCATGTGATCAGTTAAGATCTTAATCCACTCAATATTAACACTCCCTCACCACATATGTAATAATAATAAAGAAATGCATTGAGAAGAGGATTTCTACATGGTTCAACCTCAATGTTGGAACCTACTACTTTTTGTGATTGGTTAAACCCCCCAATCACATATTATACACTATAAATACAAGTGGTTAGACTAGGAATCATACCAATCCCATTATTATAGAGTTGAACTATGATCCTTCCAGAGTCCCATGGGAAACAACATATTCTCGCTACTAGTATAATAATTGTTTGAACCAAAATAAGGAAGACCATTCCTTTGCTTTTGGTTTCTTCTGTAACTTATGATGTATATATTCTTTCTCAAACATTATAGATTAATGAAACTACATGTGATCACTTCTTCAAGAACTTTAATGTCTAATAATTAAAATAGAATAACCAGCCTTGATTTCCTTCTCTAGATCTTCAATGATATGGTTCTTACTCAATCCACTAACTACTTGGGTGCTTCAATTCCTATCCTTCCTTTTGAGAACACCCAAGTTCAATATTATTGTTTTCTCTATTTGATATTATAAGTATTGAATTATTAGTTATTGATCACACATTATTATTATTTTCCCCACAATTTTATATTTATAGAATAATATTGTTAATATTTTTTTCCATATGGGAATTATGGAAACTCCCTTTAATCTCAGTGGAAGATAATCTCTTCATCCAAATTGGTGGATATTTTTCAGTTTTAACTCAAAAAAATATCCTAATTTAAAATCCTAGTCAATCCAGAATTTAATATTTATGATACTTGAGATACTTTTTTTCTTTAAATCTTCACAAAATCTATGAGTTTTAATTATTTTGAAATTCATCCAAGTATGCATGGTGTTGCAACATGGCACAATATATTTTGGTGTAGAACCCTTATCAACACTTCCCATCATGAATCAAAATCCACTTGAATAATCATGATGTTTTAATTCATGAATAATAGTTCTTAGACTAAACTAAATTGATTCCTATTATTTAAAATATATCATTATGGAATCCTCATGAATTCTACAAAGGTTCTCATCCTTATAAAGTCTTGAAATCATCCTTATAATGAATGATCCTTACATAGATTCATACTTATCAAGTATTTAGCCATAAAATTATCCTTACAAAGATCCTCAACCATGTGATGATCCTTACAAAGATCCCAGACATCCTTATGAAGATCAAGAATCATCCTTATATTGAGTATTCCTAATGAATTTGGAATATGATCCTTACATAACCTCTAATAATTCTTTGAAATATCAATTCCTTGTTAAATTTACAAAAAAAGCTAAAATTACACTTACACAACTTATGTATGATCCTTATAAACTCCTATATAATCCTTAGGAATATCGAAAATCATCCTTATAAAGTATTATAATAATCCTTATAGAGTTTCCATTCATTTTCCAATTTTATATTCAAGAGTCAATATGAATCTTAGGCCTTCATTTTTTATTGATTTTGATAATCCACCTTTTAAGGGGTGAGGTGGAACCCTTACATGGCCCATAGGCATAAGTATTACATTGACCGTAGGCCTTAGAGATTTATGGCCCGTAGGCTTCAAACATTACATACAACCCAGAATAACTACTTGGAACCACTCCTCCCTAGCATCTTCATCATGAAATCAGCTCTCCACCTTCGCATGGATGTTTGGATAGGCTTTCCCGTGCATGAACATGCTTGTCCCGATGGCAGGTTCCATACACTCTCATTCTTGCAATCCATTTAGCTTCTGCTATGGTGAAAGCTCCTTGCTCCTCCTCCTTCTAAAGTTTGTTTCTTGTAGATTGTATGGTTTTCATCTACACTTAAGGTGGCCCGAAGGCCTTGAGGTGGACCGAAGGCCTTACTGACCCAAAGGCTTGGGTGACCCGAAGGCCTTAAAGGACTCAGGGACCAAATCGGTGGCCCAAAGGCCCAAACGGGGGAATATTCTCGGTTGCTACAGTGCCAAACCGTACCTGCTATAGTTCTCGCTATAGTACCTACTACAGTTCTGCACAGTTCCTACTACATTACCTCCTATATTACTACTATAGTACTACTAAAGTACTGCTACAGTACCCCCAGAAATTATCCTCCGCTTGGATTTGATCCCGGGTCTCCTGGATGCACTTAAGGAGTTATGGCCAACTGGGCTGAGGCTCATGTGCATCTATATGAATCTTAAAAAACCCAAAAATCATCCTTATACTCATAGATACTTCTTCATGACTTTATTTATTTTACCATATAAATAATCAAAATGACCCTTACACTGATCAAGCCATCTTTACAAAGTTAACATTATCCTTATAAAGTCTAACATAAGGATCAATACTTAGCCATTTTTATTACTTGAGAATATTAATTCTAGACTTCATCCATCTCATCTCAATTCATCTTAGGGACTTCTACAGTACCTCAAATCAACTCAGAATCATCATCCAAAATGTATTTATCACTTGATATAGAAACTTTCATACTTGGTGCTCCATGGAAAATTTTCTATAACTTCATGCTAGATAGTTATTTAATGAATTTTAATTTCAATATCCCAAATAGATGGATTACTTCAAAAAACCTTCTAAACTGTTGTAGACAGTGTCTCATTCATCAATAATTTTATTTTTCTTAAATAAAAACTTAAAGAATCATCACATGTAAAAGATGTTATCCTAGAACCTTCCCTACCATATGTTCAAAAGACAAAAACACATACAATATCCCTTTTACACTAAATACAACCTCATATTCACAAATATTCTAACACCTAGTAGGCATCCTTAGTATTAAAAACATACTTTTGTCCTTTGTATAAGCTTAAACTCATCATAATATATTGGGACTAAGAAGTTTGGAGATGTCTTGAGGTGATGCTGTGTTAAGAATAAGTTTTTCAGGCTTGTTATAAATGAATAATGCTTGCTCAAAATGGTTTTATTTTGTTATCTAACATAAATAACCTTACTTTGTTAATATTTAAAATAAAGGTGATCATACATAGATGATCATATTGAGTTTTTTAGACCGAGTCCATTAGAATAACATTACCAATTTGAGGTGATGAACATGAGTATTGTACTGAATGCTTATCCTATCATGCTTACAATTTCCATAGGAAAAAGTGTTCAATGAATAAATATGGAAATTATTTTTTGTTCTTAAAGTTATTAACATAATTTGTATTTAAAAGTTTCATGATACAATCCTACATACAAAGGGTGAGTTTTTATTTGAGGTATTTGAAGATATGTTAGTGTGGATGTATGAAGATTATATTTGAAGATTTTCAAGTATTAGAGATGTGGTGGTATGAAGTGTTATTATCCAATCATTTGTGATGATTTTTTATCAAAGGAAAGTTTTAAAAGTACAAAGGTAAGTCATTGGGGAATGTCATTAGATGAAGACCATATAATGATCTCTCACAATGTTATCGGTCTAATTCCATCGAACGAACCATTCTTATTGTTGAAGGATGTTTAATTATATAAAATGTCTATTGATGGAATTATATGAATTAATAATGTGAAGTTGTTATAGGATGATCAAAAATAATCACTGGATATTTGGTTTTGGTTGAATTCATTAAATAGATGATTTTATATTAAGTTCATTGGATAGAGGATTGGTTTATGAAGACATCAGTCAAAGAGTTTTGATGGAAGTAATCAGATGGTGGAAGTTTCTGGTGTAATACTTATGAGACATTTCTATGAAGTTGTATAGGAACACCAGATGTAGTTTCATTGTTTGGAAGAAATGCTATAAAGATTCACTGGATAGATGAATGTTATAAAGTTGTATCGGTTTGAAGGACTTTATGAAGCTTTCAAAAAGGTATCATATGTGATGATGTAAATATAATCATTTAAAATCCAAAATATCTTAAAGGAAAGATATATGATTATCATTGATTCATAAGGAATTTTGATAAAGAATGCTCGTGCTAAGACTTAAGAAGAGACCTATATTTTAGGAGAATTGAATGCAGTCAAAGTTAGGAAGTATTCAAGTGAGATGCTCAAAAGGATTGAGTAGGAAGTTTGAAATAAATCTTGCATGTTTCCCTAAATTTTTGATGGTTCTATGCCTATATAAAGGGGATTTGTGTGATTATGTGAATTGTGGAATTTTTTGAAGTGAGGCAAAGTGCTGCAGAATTGAAAAGTCAATCAGACAGTCATTATAAAGAAACACCGGTCTGTAAAATATTGGATAGAGTCTTCCCATTAGTTGGTATCAGATGGATGGTGTGTAGAAGTGATTAGATGAACATGGTAAAAAATCATTGGATACACAATAGGAAGAGGAATCATTTAAAAGATACTGACTGAATTTTCATATCAAGTAGTATCAGATGGACTATATTCCAAAGTGATCAGATGGAAAATATGTCAGAATTAGTATGATTCTACAATAAGGAATTCCTGAATAGACCTAAGGCCTTCATTTTTTTATTCATTTTGATAATCCCCCTTTTAAGGATTGAATGGGAACCCTTACATGGCCCATAGGCTTCATGAAATTATAGGACCTGAAGGTCTTAAAGGAATTCGTTATAAACTATGACTACTTGAAACTGTCCCAACCTAATGTCTGCATCATGATCAGATCTCCACCTTTGCATAGTTGTTCAACTAGTTGTCCTATAAAGAGGTTCATAGGCCTGATACCAATGTAAAATTCCATACTCTCTCATTCTTATAAATCCGTTAGATCAGATATGGTGAATGTGTCATATTATAAATCCTCTTCTGGAGTTTATTCCTTGTAGAAGCTGTTTGGTTTTCATATGCACATTAGTTATCCTGAAGGTCTTGAGGTGGCTTGAAGGCCTTAAGGTGGAACAAAAGCCTTACTGACCCGAAGTATTGGGTGGTTTGAAGGCCTTAAGAACACCTGACCCAAACTGATGGCTTGAAGGTGAATAGTTTCTACTTTTACAATACTGAACAATACCTGCTACAATACTGATATAGAAACCTAGAATTATGCCTCCACCCAGATTCAAACTTGGGTCTCGTGGATGCACTTAGAGAGTCATCACCAACCGGGTTGAGGCTCATGTGATATAAGAAGGTATTATAAAGAGTATTTCAGATAAACCCATCAGATGAACTGAATCATATTGAAGAAGGTTCTTGCCCAATACTATGTAATAAAGTGAAAAAGAATAAGTTATTATAAGAAAAGAAAGTGTGAAGAGAGTTCAAGCGTCATAATGAAAACATACAAAAGTCTGTTAGTGAAGGTTCTTATAGCTATTAAAAAAACATTGTTATATTATTTGTCTGTGTGAGGATCACATTCACTTTCATTTGAATATAGTGTTATGCAAGTGATAGGATACTCCCTGCTTACTGTAACCACCAAAAGGATTTTTTTCTAGTGGTTTATGTGGTATTGGATTATTTCCAAACCACACTAAGGAATAAATACTTATATTGAGTAGTGAAATTTTTAAATACCTATGTTCCTATTGTTTTTCTTGTTTTCTTACTTTCTAGTAGAGTCATATCTCTCTAACAAGAGGAGAAGGTTGTTTTTTAAGTATGAAAACATAAACGATAAGATCACCGATTCAACCGTCACCCTCTCAATGATCACATAGACCCTGATTAGTCCTTTCAAATGGAATTAGAGGGAATATTTCCTTTATTGAATCTTTTTTGAAGCTGGAAGAAAGTTAAGGTTTCCATGGATGGTCATAACTCGGTTAATAGTAAGGGGATTCCTATTTTTTTATGGAAATAATGATCATATCTGTAAAGATAGAATGTTACTTTATCTTATATCCATCATTTATGAAGTTCTTAATGATGCTACAGATGGTTTCCCTCCTCATGATGAGGATGTTCCCCTAATAACTACTGATAAAAAGAAATTGGAGAATGACAGGTGATTTAGAAATTCTACAATTTTCTCACTCTTTGAAAGTGAGTTTCTTAGAGTTAGAGGAATTTGAATCGCTAAAGGCATATGAAAAAGTTAAAGAAAATCTATAAGGAAATAAAAAAGTAAATAAAGAGAAGTTATAGATCTAGATTATGAAGTATGGAGTTCTTAAGATGAGTGAAGATAAATCTATTGGTGAATTATTTACAAAATTTAATGACATTTTAAGCACCACAATATGTTTCAGTGAGAAGTTGTAAGATTCCGATGTCATTGAAAAGATTCTTATAATTATTACAGATAAATTTAATACTAAGTTATTATTATTGGAAGATAGATATCCTAAAACTATATCTTTAGATGATCTATATATCATTATCATCACTTATGAAATGAGAAGAAAAAATGTTATGAAGAACAAAGAAAAGGTTGATCAAGAAATTTCTTTCAAAGTTATCGAGAAAGGAAATTCTAAGAAAGTTATCAAGGAAGAAGTTAGTGACTTTGAAAATGAAGACGAGGTATATAAAAAATTTGATGAATTTATGTATTTTTTTAAAAATGTGAAAATAGGTACTAGTAAGTACAAAGTAAAGTTACCACTAAAATTATTTTTTTGTGAAGCTATTGGAATTTTTTCTACAAATTTTTCTCAACAAAAAGAAGATAAAGAAAGTGATGAAGATGATAGAAAGTCAAGAAAATACCTAAATAAGTAGGAAAATAAATCCAAGTACTATTATAAGGGAAATGACAATAATTTCTGTAAATATAAAATGAGAAATTTTTCATCTAAGTATAAGGAAGATGATGACAATGAAGAAGATTTTGAAAACACTAGTGATGATATAGATAAAATTGCTTATTGAAAAAGTGAATGATGAAAAGTTCACCTATGATGAAAGTAATATATCTAAGGAAGAATAATAATAATAAGAGAATCAGATTTATTTTATGATTAATATGGAGTTGAAATAATTTCTTATACATATTTTTAGACTTGAAAAGGAGAACAAGAAGTTAAGAAAAGAAATTATTTCAAAAAATAGTTAAAAAATTTTTCTTGAGGAAAAATATAAATACTGTAAGAGATTAATGATATATGAATAAGTTAATTAATGAATATATGAACCTCAAAATAAATCTTGAATAAAAGATAATATAAAAGGTTAAAGAACTTGATCCTGTTTAACAAAAACTTATTGAATCTGAGCAAGGAACAACAAAATTCCAAAACACAGTTTTATAAATTGGTGAGATTTCTAAGAAGATTAAACCTTATAAGTGTCAATAAAAATAATAATGAAAGGTTAAAAACACTATTAATGACGGTTATAAGAAAAATTAAGTAAAAAATACCATATATGTATCCAAAAAAAGTGTATTTTAAAATCCCGAAGCTGCTAAGGTTTCAAAGTCTGAACCAAAAGATGTTACCACTAGAGATATTAACAAGGATGAGAAAAAATCTTAGTAAAAGAAGAATTCATCCGGTGGTTACAAAAACATTATTACATGAAAAATTTCTAATGTGGATGGTAATAAATATGATGGAAAAAGGTACATAATTCTAGAGAGCATGTGAGTTGTAGAGGAAATTATACTTTATATGGATATTGCTAGTACTTTGGTGGATTTGGGCATATGATAAAGATGTGTTGGTTCAATCATAAATACTAAAATGAATCTAGGAGAAATTGGAGGCATATTTTAAGGGGTATCTAACCCACTCAATGAAGACCACCTGAGAATTCTAGTTTGAATATTGAAAATAGATTCCAACCCTTGGAAAATATTTTTGAAATATTTGATCAGCCTATACATTGTAAGAACCCAGATCTTCTTTTCAGGTATGTTTTCCTTTTTCTGGTGTTTTTAAGAAAAAGAGGAATTTATGGAAATTTCTCAAGTACACGTTGTGTACTTTATGAGTACATGTTGTGTACTCGGTTACCATGGGTAGTCGGGTGCTGTCCGTGTAACGGCCATTCACACGCTCATGTGTGGTGACTTGGAGACCACCTAATGCGGGGGCTAGAAAAGGCAAGTACACGCCGTGTTCTTTTAAAATACACACCGCACACTTTTTTTCATTAAATGGACCGGGGTTGCGTATAACGGACAGAAACACCTTCTTCTCAACCTAGTTCATCTGGGAGCGTCCATACGATGACAATCTTTCCCCGAGCCCCCGATCGAGAATCTATTCTCTGAATCAACCACCATCGATTGCATTGGGATTGCCATGGTAAGCTCTTCCTTCTTCTAGTTCTTCGTTTCTTGATTCATCCTCTTTAAAGAGTTATCCTCAGTTGATCTTTTTTAGTGTTTTTGTATATTTACGGTGTTCTTGGATGATTCAAGGCTTTAGGTTCACGTATAACGATCCTAAAATGAATAGGTAGGTGGTTTGTCCCTTTCTGAAGATAGTATTTGAATTATATGTGAAAAAGTTCCCAATACCCTTGAACGGGGTATTGCGTGTTTACAGTTTTAGCCCTGTTAATTGTCTGCTATGCTTGTATGCTTTATTAGAGTTTATTTTAATGTGAATAGGGTTAATTGTTATGTTTTGGAAGTGTTTTCCTATGCATGTTTTGTTTGTGAACATTTGGTCTTGCTTAGCCTGTTAGGCTGCTATGCTTTCCATTATTTGTGCTGATAGGATGGAGTGATCTTATTATCTAACATGCTGTTATGTCATAGACTGTTAGCCAAGTAGTTATTGAGGTTTACATTGGCCGCTATGCATTTATATGCTCTATTGACTTACATAGGGCTGTGAGAACCTGGTGTAGTAGACCATAGGGAGAATGGATGTGAGGGCTTCTCCAGAGTGTCTGTTTTACTGTTATGATGCTAGAACATAGGGGGAATTGACGTAAGTGCTTCCTTAGAGTGTCTGTAGTTCCTCGACGTGGACCATAGGGTGAATGAGATGTAAGTTCTTCCCCAGAGCGCCTCTTAGTTTCTAATACGATAATATAGGGGGAATTGATGGTGAGTGCTTCCTTAGAGAGTCTATGCTTAAGTTGAACTAGAGGGGTTAGACTGTGTGTACTTCCTAGAGGGTTGCTTGTTATTTTTTGGTTGAACCAGTGGGGTTAGGTTGTGAGTACTCCCAGAGGGTTACCTTCTTTGATAATATGATTACTTGTTATATAGAATTTAATGTAATTGAACTGTAGAAATGTTTGATGCTGAGTAATTCCTTGTTTACTATTTCCTTTCTTATTACTTGCCATATATATTCACTGACTGTTAGGAAAAGATCTTTGGGTGGTTGTCTACTGGGATTAGTATCACACCCTGTTTGGGTCATGCTTTTGGTCCCAAACAGATTATATTGTTATAGGTATAGATAAGGGAAAGTGACCTTCTACTTCAGGTACTTGACTGCTTTGGAGCTGGAGAGCATGAGACCAAGCTAAGGCTTGCGATGCTGAGGAGTTGTTTTCTTGTTTTCTTTTGTACTTTGGTTTAGTACTGTATTCCAACATTGTGACTTTCTTGGCTGCTTTCCTAGACATATGTATCATGCAACATTTATATATGTGCTCCAGTTAATTATTTCTTCAGTCTTCCATTGTTTACTATTGTATGGTATTATACTAATTCTACTATTGCTTTCTGTTTACTTCTACTGTGTTACTCTGCCAATGAGGGCATAGTTTCCCCACTATCACACCCAAGGCCCTCGCTACTAGTCAGCAGCCTCTGGCATTCGAGTAAATGCACTTGAGGCCATGTGATCAACCGGGTACGGGGTGTCTCTGGGCAGCTTCTGGAATCGGGATGTTAAAAAGTGGTATCAGAGGGATTATTTTCTTCTTGAATTACTATTTGGAGCCATAGTCAGGGATAGGATGGAATGGGTACTTGGTAATAAGTTGTTCCTGGGAGTAGCTAACCCGTGTACAGGGAAAAGCCAATCTACCTCGTTATTGCAATTTTTCTGGTTTTTCAATTTTACAGTTAATTTGATTGTCACCGTTGGGTGACTCACATGTATTGTGCTGTTATCATTGATGTTATTGAGATTCTATTTCTGTTGCAACCCAATGAGATGAGGGTATTCCATCTCATGAATCATATAGGCACTTGCTAGAAATCACATTTTATGCATTTTTTTCATGCCATTTAGGGTGCATTAGCGATTTAATGTTGTTGTGATAGAGGTTGTGCTAAATATGCATGATGTTGTGATAGATTCCTTGATAAAATACCTGCTTTTGATAGGGTATTGGTTTGTGTAAGGTTTTGTTTGAATGAACACCAAACTTTGGTTCTTGAGGTGTTATGGCCTCTCATGGATTGGAATTTGGTGAATCATTTCTTTGTTAACCCTGTTTATAACATGTATAAGATGAAAAACTTTGATTCATGGGGAGTATGGGCCCTCACAGACCGGAATTTGGCACCTTAAATGTTCGTTTCAGTGTTTTCTGGGTTCTGAAGTAGTTTTTGAGGCTTACTATCTGGAAAAACCCAGAATACATGCCGTGTAGTGATGAATACACGCCATGTGTTATTCTGTTCAGGAAGAAACTGTTTTTCATAAGTACACACCGTGTACAGTATGGACACATCATGAAATCTCTAACCATGTCACTGACTATGTGGGAAGAGACACGAGGTTGAGAAAATATTTGGACGGACACCCCGTGTAACGGTTGTACATGCCATGTTGTAGAGACTTTGTATCTGGACGTGTGACTAATGACATGGGTGGATGAAAAATCAGAAAGTACACGACGTGTCAAGCTTGAACACGCCGTGTAGTGTAAACCGAGTATCTGACCATGTGATAAACTACATGGGTCGACAAAATATTCCTAGTACACGCCATGTTTGGCACAAACATGCCATGTAGAGTCAGCTGTGTAACCGTCCATGTCACTAACAACACGGGCCGGTGAATCTTGTCTAGTACATGCTGTGTCTGGAACGAACACGCCGTGTAGTCTTGTTCTAGGAGAACCGTGTGGCTTAGCCGTGTAAGAGAACCCGGGCAGGGGAAGAGGATTCAAGTACACGCCATGTGTTAGGACAACACACCATGTGTATGGGGTGTTACATGACCTAGGTTGGCAGGAGTACATGCCCATGTGAAGGCCTAAGGGAACATACCGTGTAGGCATTATACACCCCATGTATCCATGTTTTGAAAAACTTTAATGCTTTATTTCTCCTGATACCTTCTTACACTTCTAGTTTTCAGTCCTTAATAGTCTTGATCTAAGGTGTGCGTCTGACTTTTCAGAGTAATGCCACCGAGACTTCCTTCGATTGTCTACTAGTTACAGGGCAGTGATCAGACACCGTACATGGATGATCAGGGACTACCACTAGATCCTCCAGTTGTGCCAGTCTTGGAACCAGCTGTCATTTCAAACATAGGTGCTGATGTACAGTTTTGAGAGGGATTTATGAGGTTCATGCAGACCTTCTGAGGAGTACCGAATCCTGCCCCTTTTATGAAAGAGTTGACGTGGGTTTTCTAGCAGCAAAATCCTCCCACTTTCACAGGGGAAAGAGGACCTTAGGCTGAAGATAATGGTTAAAAGCCATGCTGTCTATCTTCGAGCATCTGGAGATGCCTCCATAGAGGAGGGTGAATCTCGATACGTACATGCTCTGGGATTCCACCAAGAGATGGTGGGATGTGATCTCACAGGCAGGACACTAGCAGGTTATGGTGTGGGATGAGTTACAACATTATTTCTATGACTACTTCTATATGAAGACTTTGAGGGCCAATCAAGATCGAGATTTCATGAGTATGGAGCGGGGTACTCTTTCTGTTATGGAGTATTCGTCTCGCTTTACTGAGCTGCAGCGCTTCACACCCATTCTAGGAGGTGATGAGTTATTCCTAGCAAGGAAGTTTGAGGATGGTCTCAGGCACGACATCTGATATCAGGTGAACATATTTAGGTTTACTTCCATCACTTTGAAAGTAAACCAGGTGCTGATTGTAGAGTGAAATATGAGGGATTCTAGAGTTGTGAACCAGGGAGGCTCAACATCCGAGGTTGGTATCCCTCCTACTAATAGTAGAAAGCGCCGCAGGGAGTCTTCACGCGGAGATCCAGGGAGGCGGGACATTTCTTCTGGTAGCTAGGTGGTGTGCTACCAATGCGGGAAGAGTGAGCATACGAGGCCACATTTCCCTAGAGACCTAGTGGAGTTCCTATCTTATGAAAAAATGTGTCATCTTCAATGCTTCTATTAGTTCTTCTCACTAGAAACTGGTGACAGGGGTTCTTCTATGACTCCACGGTCAGGAGAAGCACCACTAGTGTCTCATCAGTCAGGGAACTGGAGTTCTTCTGGCCATTCAAGCTGAGGTGGAGGTCATGGCTGTGGTAGCCAGTATCTAGCATTTCAGCAATAGCAGGGTGGATCAGCTCAGAGTGGTCAGGCAGGGTCATAGGGCCACGGTGTAGGTCAGACTTTTGGAGTAGAGCATACCCAGTAGGAGCAGGATCCCGGACCCTCTATAGTTCATGGTACGATTCTAGTTACCTCATTTTTAGCTTCTTCTCTTTTTGATATAGGGGCTTCCCATAGCTTTATATCTGTCTCTATTGTGGAGAGCCTTGGGCTCTTTATCTTTTCTTCTACCGATATCTTGACATTAGACACTCTGTTGGGGACTAGAACGACTAGTGTACGTCAGTGCAAGGAGTTCCTTCTTGAGGTTGGTGGGTGTCACTTCTTTTGAGACCTCTATTTCCTAGAGATGACAGGCTATGATGTTATTCTCATAATGGAATGGTTAGTTCCATTCCAGGAAGTTGTTGACTGATATCTCCATAGTGTGAGTTTCACCTCACCTGAGGGCAGATCGTTTCTACATAAGGGTGAATGGGATGTCCAGGTGAGCAGAGTAGGACCCGAGCATCATGGGTTAGGAGGAGTTACAAACCAGATCACTAGTCTATATCTGGATGACCAGGGGACTTCACATATGGACTTTCCTCCAGTAGTGGATAATTTCAGGGATGTCTTTCCAGATGACTTTTTAGGTTTTCCTCCGGAGTGAGAGGTGGACTCTTCTATTGAGCTTATTCCAGGAGCGGCACCGGTGTCCATTCCTCCTTACAATATGGCTACACCTGAGTTACAAGAGCTCAAGAAGCAGTTAGAGGAGTTGTAGACAAAGGGTTTCATCCGACCTAGTACTTCTCTTTGGGGTTCGCCTGTCCTGTTTGCGAAGAAGGCAGACAGTACCCTCAAACTTTTCGTGGATTATCGAAAGTTGAACTAGTTGATGGTCAAGAACCGATTTCCCTTACCAATGATTGATGATCTATTTGATCATCTTCAAGGATCCAGGGTGTTATCAAATATTGACTTGAGATCCAGTTACCATCATTTGTGCATTAGACCATTATATGTACCTCTTATAGCCTCCCAAAGTTGGTATGGTCTATACGAGTACATGGTTATGCCGTTCGGTCGCACGAACGCGCCCACAGTCTTCATAGCACTGATAAACCGAGTGTTCCATCCATACTTGGATTCTTTTTTGGTAGTCTTCATGGACGATATCTTGGTGTACCCTCACACTTGACATGACCATGCTACCCATATTGAGATCATTTTGAGTACACTGAGAGAGCATTAGTTATATGCTAATCTGTCAAAATGCCACTTTTGGATGGACCAAATTCACTTCCTGGGTCATGTTATCTCAGAGACAAGAGTGTTAGTAGAACTAGAGAAAGTGAGAGCAGTAGTTTCCTGGGAGCAACTGAAGAACAACTTTGAGGTATGAAGTTTTCTAGGGATGGCAGGTTACTACAAACGTTTCATACAAGACTTTTCATGCTTAGCAGCGTCACTGAAGGGCCTAACTAAGAAGAGTGAAAAGTTCTTATGGTCAGATTCTTGTGATTCAACCTTTCAGGAGATGAAAGGGAGGTTGACTTCAACACCGATACTAGTATTAACAGAGATGGGAAAGATCTATACTGTGTACTGTGATGCATCAGGTATTGGGCTGAGAGCTGTTCTTATGCAAGGGTAAGGATTCATTGTGTACTGGTCTCGGTAGTTGAGGCCACATGAGAAGAACTACCCGACACACGATCTCGAGTTGGTTGTAGTTGTTCATGCTTTACGCTATTATAGACATTATCTTTTGGGAGAGAATTTTTTGGTTTTCACCGACCACAAGAGTCTCATGTATATATTCACTTCGCGTGACCTGAATTTGAGACAATGATGGTGGGTTGAGTATCTTTAGTCCTTTGACTTTGATCTTGCCTACATGCTTGGGAAAGGCAATGCAATAGCTGAGGAACTGAGCAGTAGGACTCAGATACATGCAGTTTAGGAGGCCAACAATGAGTGGCAGCTTATGGCTATGTTCTCTAAGATGCATTTGTAGGTGCACGACAGACAGGGGTAGGCGTTTCTTTCTTCTGTAGCTATTACCTCTACTATACTTGATTGAGTGTGAATGAGGAAGCTATCAGATTCTGAAGGCATAATCTTATGGGAAAGTGTGTCAGGAGAGGACCCTATTCTTGGATGGACCATAAGCAAGGATGAGATCTTGTGTTTTTAGGGGCGCGTGTGGGTGTCAACAGACATACGTGAGGAACTGATGTGGGAATTTCATTCCTCAATTTTGGAAATTAATCTTGGTGTCACCAAGATGTATCATGATCTACACCGTCAGTATTGGTGGCTAGGTATAAAGAGAGACGTTTCTGGTTTTGTGATGAGGTGTTCCACCTGTCAGTAGGTTAAGGCGGAGCATCAGCAACCAAAAGGGCTTTTATAGTAGTTACCAATTTCCGAGTGGAAGTGGAATGATGTCGCGATGGACTTCGTGATAGGTTTACCGAGATCAATATGAAAGAATGATGCAGTTTGGGTTGTCAGTGACAGACTCACGAAGGTTTCTCACTTCTTTCCAATCAAGGATACCTTCAGTGCTGATGAGATGGGAAGGTTTTACATATGAGAGATTGTACATCTACATGGGGTTCCACACTCCATTTTTTTAGAAAAGGATGCTTGTTTTACTTCTCGGGTCTGGAAGGGGATACATAAGGCTTTGGGAACATAGGCACTTTTGAGTATAGCGAACCATCCCCAGACAGATGGCCAGTCCGAGTGTATGATTCAGGTGCTTGAGGACATTCTTCGGGCATGCATCTTGGATTTTGGAGGTTCTTGGGATAAGCACATAACTCTAGTGGAGTTTTCCTACAATAATAGTTTTCAAGAAACTATTCAGATGGAACCTTATGAGGCTTTATACGGTAGGCCATGCCGATCACCCTTATGTTGGCTGGAGGTAGGAGAGGGATCTATGCTGGGACCTCATCTTTTCTAGGAGACCACAGAGTAGATAGAGTTGATTCAGAAGAGGATGACTATTGCACAGTCTCGACAGAAGTCTTATGCTGATCGACGAAGATGGTAAAAGGAGTTCGAGGTCAGAGATCAGGTTTTTCCCGTGTGTCACACTGAGGTTGGGACACAGGAGGATTAGGAGACAGGGTAAGCTTTCATCGAGGTACGTCAGGCTGTTTGAGGTGTTGGAGAGAGTTGGGCCAGTTGCCTACTGGTTGTAGTTACCTCAGAGGTACCGGGCTATGCACGATGTATTCCACGTTTCTCAGCTTCGACGTTACTTCTCAGAACTATATCATGTTTTTTAACATGAGGAGGTTGAGTTAGAGGTGGACGCCTCATTTAAGGAGCATCCTATCCGGATTTTTTATCGAAGTGTGAAGGTTCTCCTTATCCGGTTTGTTCCTATAGTACGAGTGCTATGGAAGCATGGGCGAGTACAGGACGATACCTGAGAGAGGGAGGCCGATGTACGATTGCAGTGGCCAGAGCTGTTTGGGGTTTCTTCTTCTACGCCATGTTGCTAGGGAAATTCAGGGAAAAATTTATTTAAGGGGGGAAGTTTGTAAGAACCTGGATCTTCTTTTCAGGTATGTTTTCCTTTTTCTGGTGTTTTTAAGAAAAAGAGGAATTTATGGAAATTTCTTAAGTATACGCCGTGTACTTTATGAACACATGCCCTATAATCAGTTACCGTGTGTCACGACCCGCCTTCACTAAAAGGAGGGAAGGGTCAGCAGATTTCCAGACCCTTCCTTCTTTAAGTTGAAGGGGAGATAATGACCCCTGAAACCTGCCTTCAGTAGGTCCCGGAGTGGCGACCAACACCAAGGGTAAATATTCACACACTAAATGGGAGGCATTACCCTTTTTCTTTTAATAGGATCGGGAGATAAGATGGTAAGTCCCACAACACCAAAACTGAAAGTAAAAATACGACTGAAAATAAACCATTCCCATATGCATTTTCAAAGGTAAAATATACAAGACACAAAACTCCAAAGGTAAAAAGATACCAAGAAAAAGGGAAACAACAACAGAAACTGCCTCAAAGGTCCAAGCTAGTACGGTCCCGCACGATCCCTAAAGTGCTCATGAAAACCTGAAAGCAGTTTTATATACGTAGGGTGCGAATATAGGTATAATCAGTAGGGAAAAACCAAAGACTCTCATGCACAACTGGGGAGGCATACTAATTCCCTATGAGAAAAGAGATAACTAAGCACCCAACAAGGAAACTAACCACCCAAGCCTCATCAAGGCACACTCCCCAAATAATGCAAGTCAAGTAATATAGAATAATAGCACATCAATATTTGGGTACCCCACGCCACTTTCTCACTAGTTATTTAAGACATCCTATGCATCAGACCAATCCCGCCATTCTCATCGTAGTCCCACTGGCATACCCCGCCCGCACACACCTGGGCCACAACCATCACATGTAACCACGCCTATAAACACCTAGTCCAGAACAACCACTGCCATGCCCGAAGACACCTGGGCTAGAAGAACTACTGCCACACCCAAAGACACCTGGGCCTCATCCCGAAGATACTTGGGAAACCACCATCCCGCACACACCTGGTCCAACCACCACACTACCCTACCCAAAGATTCTTGGGCTAATAATGGACTTTAGGCCATCACAGCCTACCCGTAGGGTCTTGGGATATTCGGGAAAGGGAGCAGAAAAGGAGCTAATAACCAGCCACTCATAGGAGTGTTGGGAAAAACACCCTCCCCCATGAAATGGGGGTGTTCGTCACTAAGTGATCAACTCAGGTGGGGCGCAAATAAGAAACACAAAAACTACAAGTATATGTATAGGTAACAAGCACTCACCCAATCTAGGTTTTTCTTCAGCCAGCCTAAAGAACACTATCCTTGCTATTAATTCATAAGAGAAGAGAACAACACCCATGCCCAAGTCACAACTCACACCAACCAAATCCCCACTTGTCCCATCCTTGTTTTCATGTTCAGTAATAATGTTAAAATAAGTTTCTGAACCTACTTGGGCAACTAGTAAGCATAAACACAAGCCAAGGAAAAGTACACCCAAAAACAATTTAAACATTCACACCCGGTTCTCTTGTAAAAACACATCAAGTGAGGCCCCTCCAAGTATTGGAACCAAAACAGGTCAAAGTGAGATACAGTCCCAAGTTCCCAGAACTATGAATAAGAAGGTTTCACAACAGAAGAGGATCCCACCCCAATTTGTGATATAAGAAAAATAACCACACAACCTCAGATTCACAACTAGGAAGAGTATAACTAATAGGGGATCCCATACCCACCCATAGAACCCCATAAATCGGCCCGTGAAGGAAACAACCAAACCACTACCACCAACACAAGGCTGTCCCAAGCAGGTATTTTCAGATTTAAAAGATTTAACACACTCCATGGTTTTAATTACACTATGCTTTAACCAAGGTTATCACAAAAAAGGGGTTAATACTGGTGCTTTCAATTTATTTAACTGAGTATACGTAATTAACCGATTCCTTTTTATGGTTATCTAAACATCCAGCGGCACTGAGGTTCATTAGTACGCAAAGAAAGACCACCAATGGCCATGATTTTCAGGGACCATAGGCCCGTACAATTCACAACACATATCAACATAAAATATAACAGTAGGACATTGATCACACCCCCCTTTGATTCTTTAAAGGTCCTTTCATTATCTTCATTAAGTTTGGTTTCATCGATTTACATAGAGAAAAAAGCATACCCACACCGCATGATACACAGAAAGGAGAGAAGAAATAGAAAAAATCTAATTGATTGATCAAGGATCGACGTTTCCCTCAACGCGCCAAGAATAGGGGATGCACGATTTGCAGGGGAGGAAAGTCGGGAACTCCAAGGACGAGCAGACGACTTCAGCCTAGGTGCACCACAAGTCTCAGGAAGAAAGGACTTCAAGCACACCATGAAGAAGAGATAAGTTGGACAAAAGGGAAGAATGGGGAAGAAGAACTTCTTCTGCGATATATAGATAAAATCTTGTTGTTACAGGATATGAGAAATTTTAACGCTTTAAATTAGGATCGTGATTCCTTACGCGGTTGGGTGGTTACACATGACTGAATTAATTATTATTTAATAGGGAGGTTTCTCGGGATTTTTAGATATTAATTATGGGTTAAAAATGACCTTGAAATGACTTAGAAGGTCAAAAAGGCCTAAAATAGGCGTTACGGGAAAAACTGTAGAAGGAAAAACCCGAAAAGGCTGGATAACACCGATTGGTCACACCGATTGGTCACCCCCATCGGTTTCCCCGATCGGTTGCGCTGATCGGTTGCGCCGATCGGTTGCGCCGATCGGTTGCGCCTATCAGTCGCCCCAATTAGTCGCGCCGATCGGTCGCCCCGATCGGTCGCCCCGATCGGTCGCCCCGATCGGTCGCGCCGATCGGCGGTCGCACGGATCGGTCGTGCCGATCGGGCACGCCGATCAGTCGCACACCGAAATTTGGAAAAGGGAGGGGTCATGAGGGTTTGGGCCATTACATTAGATACCTCTCAAACCATTCTCTCCCTCGAGAATCAAAACCCAGACCGAAAGAAAGAGGGGGGTTCGAACAGCCACCCTGGAAGATACCTCTCAGGAGTGAACCTCTCCGACACAGGAACACCTTATCCCCTGAACAAACACAAATTCCCTACCGCTCCTTTCCCATGAAACCACACAAAAAAGGCTAAATCATCTGATCTAGTGGGAGAGGGGTTTCCCTTCCTCCGTGTTAAGATACTATCCACTTTGGGTGGCACTGACTCGCCTGCACGGGTTTAGGTGCATCTGCTTTAATGCGTCTTAACTAGGGATCAAGTCCTCCCCTCCCCATTCTTTAGGACACTTTACACACACATCCATAGAAAATAAATATGTACATCTATATCCAACAAGGTAAGCATTACACCGTAAACAAGTACTGACCAAACAGGACAAAAAAATCAAAACAGATCGGGGTATTGGGCACACATCTGTGCTTCCCTCTCCCAGGTACTTTCCTCAAGCCCACCATGTCTCCATAACACACGAACCAATGGAATGGTTCTCCCATGAAGCACCTTCTCCTCACGACCCTCGATCATCACTGGTTTCTCCACGAAGGTTTCATTGTCTTCTACATCTAGCCCTCCCTAGTCGAGGACGTGTGAATCGTCGTACAGATATCGTTGGAGCTGGGACACATGGAATAAATCGTGTATCCTCAGTAGCGGCGACGGTAGTGCTAGCTGATAAGACACTTCACCGAACCGTCACAACACATCGAAGGGCCTGATGAACCTGGGAGAAAGCTTACTTCCTCTGCCAAACCTCCGCTGTCCACACTGAGGGGAGACCTTCAAGAACACGTGGTCCCCGACCTCGAACTCCAAGGGTCTCCTCCTATCATCGGCATATGACTTCTGCCGGTCCTGAGACAACTTCATCCTCTCTCGTATAAGCTGAATCTTATCTGTCATGCTCTGCACCACCTCTGGCCCAAGAACACCTGCTTCCCCAACCTCAGTCCAACACACGGGTGAGCGACACAACCTTCCATATAGGGCTTTGAACGAATCCATTCCAAAGGTAGAGTGATATCTATTATTGTAGGCGAACTCTACCAGAGGCAAGTGTCACACCCATGATCCTCCTGAGTCTAGAATACATGCCCGCATCATATCCTCCAAGGTCTAGATGGTGCGTTCTATCTGTCCATCTATCTGGGGGTGGAAGGCAGTGCTTAGGAGCAGCTAGGTAGCAAAAGCATGCTGCAAACCCCTCCAGACTCATGAGGTAAAATGTGCATCCCTATCCGAGACTATGGAACTCGGAACTCCATGAAACCGCACTACCTCCTCCACATACTTCCGTTCTAGAGAATCCACTACACTTGACTCCTTGATTTATAGAAAGTGATCTGATTTCATCAACCGGTCTACTATTACCCAGATGGCGTCGCATCCCCCTTGCACTTTGGGTAGTCCCATGACGAAATCCATCGAGATGCCATCCCACTTCCACTCGGGGACATCTAAAGGTTGCAACAAACTGCCTGGGACACGGTGTTCAGCCTTCACCTTCTGAAACACTAGGCACTTGGCCACAAACTCTGCCACTGCTTGATTTACTTCGGGCCACCAAAACTATCTCTTCAGACCCTGGTATATCTTGGAAATGCTCGGGTGCACTACTAGGGGTGAGTTGTGGAACTCACTAAGAATCTGGCCACGCATCGCCTCTAGATCAAACAACTTTCCATGGAAAAGCATCTGATTTTGACCATCCTCTGTCCACCCTTCCGGAGCATCGACTTGGCTAACCCAGTCGTGCATCACTTCACTCTCTGAGTCTCCCCACTGAGACTCATCCACCTGACGCAATAGAGAAGACTATACTTTCATCTGATACAGGCATCCCCTACCACTATCCATCCTTGAATCCAGGTGCAAGGCAGCCAACTCCTCCATCACTTTCCAAGAGTCTTCCGAATCTCAGACCGCATCCTTCTGCAACCTCCTACTCAAAGCATCGGCCACTACATTCCATTTTCCTAAAGGAACTCCATCCACCTTCACTGCCATAAGTTTAGGTCCTGCTGGGAGAAGATATACCTCAATATTTTGTGATCCATGAAGACCAAAAAGCGTTCTCCGATGAGGTAATGCCGCCACAACTTTAGTGCGAAAATGACCGCTGCAAGTTCCAGATCGTAGGTGGCATAATTACGCTCATGAGGGCATAGCTGCCTAGAACCATAAGAGATCACCCCTTGTTGCTGCATCAACACACATCTAAGTCCTTGCCCTGAAGCATCACAGAACACCTCATACGCCACCCCTTCTTCTGGTAGTCTCAGCACTGGGGCACTAACCAATTTCTCCTTTAGATAGCTGAAGGCTGCCTCACACTGCTCAATCCACACGAAAACCTGGTCCTTCTTGGTCAAGGCTATCAAAGGGGCTGCAACTCAGGAGAAGTTGGGTACGAACCTCTGATAGTAACCTGCAGGCCCGAGGAAACTACGAACCTATGCCACGTTCTTGGGTGCCGCCAAAAAAAAAACTGCCTCAACCTTTGATGGGTATACTGCTACCCCCTGTTCGGACACTACGTTCCCAAGGAAGTGTATTTCTCGTGTCCAAAACTTGCATTTAGACAACTTCCCATAGAGTTGGTGCTGTCAGAGGACCTCCAAAACTGTCCTTAGATGCTCCGCGTGGTCCTCCTCTAATCTTGAATAGATCAGGATATCGTCGATGAACACGACTACAAACCGATCCAGGTACTCCCGGAAGATGGAGTTCATAAGCCCCATGAACACAGCTGGGGCGTTAATAACACCAAAAGACATGACTACAAACTCGAAGTTCCCATATCTACACCTGAAGGCCATCTTCAAGATGTCTCCCTCCTTTACCCTCAACTGGTGATACCCAAACTGTAGGTTGATCTTCGAGAACCATCCTGCCCCCTTCAGTTCATCAAAAAGATCATCTATCCTCGGAAGAGGGTAGAGATTCTTGATCATTACCTGATTCAGCCTCTTGTAGTCTATGCACAACCTGAGACCACCATCTACCTTCTTTGAAAAAAAGACTTGAGCACCCCACAGTGATGCACTTGATCGAACATAACCCCTCTTCATTTGATCGTCAATATGAATCCGCAACTCCTGTAGCTCTGAAGGTGCCATCCGGTAGATAGCCATCAAAATCGGACGGGCACCAGGCTGCAAGTCTATCCCAAACTCGATATCACGTTGAGGGGGTAGAGTCGTCACCTCCTTAGGAAAGACGTCCATAAACTCACTGGAGATACCTAGTACCTCCACCATCTCAGCATCTACTGACTCTACTGACAGCTCAGCTAACAAGGAGAGGAGGGGTTCCTCTCGCCTGCCGCCCTTCTGACCGCTTTGCTCGCCGGTGAAAGTAACATGTTGGCCTCCCAATCCGGAAAACACGGCCCTTCCTCAGAAGCAGTCGATGACGACACACATAGAGAACAACCAGTAGATGCCTAGGATGACATCGTATGGCTGTATCTGTAGCAGTAGTAGATCCCTGACTGACTGATGTGGCCCTATCGTCAGTCTGCATCCTCGACAAACATATAACAAGTCGGTCTGACCTTTGACTGGTGTGCTCAGCACCAGGGGAACTGGAAGTCTCTCGGCATCTAGACTCAAAGCACGGGAAAGACTGGGTGCAATGAAGGAGTGCGAATCTCTGGTATCGAACAAGGCATACGCAAGGGTGTTAAACAAACTGATCGTACCTCGAACGACCTCCGGTCCTGCTGGAACTTCTGCCTCCGCGGCATGCAACTTTCCATGCCCAGCCCCTCTGACCCTCGGCTATTGGCCACCTCCCTGACCACGCCCTATTCGAGGTCCCTGAGGAGCGACCTGAGGTCGGCCTCCTCCTGCAATGTCTGTCCTCAGAGGAGTGGGAGCTCGCTGCCCCTGATGCTGCTGCTGGAAGGGCCTATCTGGAAGCTTCTGCTGGGGAGGGTGCTGGGCCTGTCCGCCACCACCATACTATACTTGTTATGGGCACTGATTCCAGAGATGTCCATGGCTCCCATAGATGAAGTATCTCGGTCCTCGTCTCGAAGGAAAGGGGCGAGGGCCGGGAGATCGGAACCAGAACTACTAGGGCCTGCTCCCTGCCGGTCAAAACCTAGAGGGCCCTGATGCTGGAGGCCTGGTGCTGACAGCCTTCCCCTTTGATTATCCCAGCTGGATCCCCTCTCGTGATACACCTCCTAGCATGTGCATCCTCTCCACCACTTCAGCCTTCTTCTAGACCTCCAAGTATGTCAGCAAGGTGAAGGGGGTAACAACGTAATGGAGGGAGGGTTGAAGTGCCTCCACTAAACGTCTCGCCCGAGACTCCTCATCTGGAAAGAGGTCCGGAGAAAAATAGAGGAGGTACTTGAACTTGATTTCTATCTCCCTTACTGACATACTCCCCTGCTGGAGGGAGATTATATCCTTACTCTTCTCCGCCTTCATCGTATAAGAGAGGAATTCCGCCCGAAACTACCTCTCAAAACCAGCCCATGCCACCTCAGCCTCTCTCCTCTCCCCCAGGTAGAGAGTCCACCACTGACGTGATGATCCCCGCATTTGGATGATGGCCAGAGGAACCCAGTACTCGGTCAGAGCCCGAATCAAGCCGAAAGCTATCACTAGCTCCTTTAGCCAGCTCTCAGTCTTCATGTTAGAGGTGCTGACCTCATACTTCTCGAGGGTCTGTTACAGGAAGGCTCGAAGCGTCTTCTGCCACTGGTCGTCCTCCTCCTCTCGATCAACCCTTTTCTGATCGGCCAAGTCAACCTCCTGGGCCTCGATCTCCCATACAACTCATGGTCGTCTCCTGGGTACCATAGCTGCAAGGTAAACAAAGAATGCCTAATCCCAAGTAGTGAAGAATATTGTTCTTAAAACTCCTCAAAATTCTTATTCATTTTAATTTCACAAAACACCCCAGAAACATGAGAACTCAAGTCATTATGATGCATGTACCTTTCCTAGGATCTCTACCCTACAATCATCGTGGCCTCACTTGGTCGTTCGGTAGGTCCAGAGTCCTTGCATCGGATCACGGGGGGCCCTAAAATCGTGTGTCCTAGACGGTCTTCCCTGGCCTAATTCACGCACCAAGGTCACCCAACACTGTTTCCCTACCATCCCATGCAATCCTCACTATGCCTAACTCCATACTCCATCCTATCTCTTAACCTCCTCTGATACCATTCTGTCACGACCCACCTTCACCAAAAGGAGGGAAGGGTCAGCAGATTGCCAGGCCCTTCCTTCTTTAAGTTGAAGGGGAGATAATGACCCCCGAAACCCGCCTACTGTAGGTCCCGGAGTGGTGACTAGCACCAAGGGTATATATTCACACACTAAATGGAAGGAATTACCCTTTTTCTTTTAATAGGATCGGGAGATAAGATGGTAAGTTCCACAACACCAAAACTGAAAGTGCAAATACGGCTGAAAATAAACCATTCCCATATGCATGTTCAAAGGTAAAAGATACAAGACACAAAACTCCAAAGGTAAAAAGATACCAAGAAAAATGGAAACAACAACAAAAACTACCCCAAAGGTCCAAGCTAGTACGGTCCCGCACGATCCCTGAAGTCCTCCTTAAAACCTGAAAGCAGTTTTATATACACAGGGTGAGCATACAGGTATACTCAGTAGGGAAAAAACAAAGACTCTCATGCACAAGTGGGGAGGCATACTAATGCCCTGTGAGAAAAGAGATAACCAAGCACCCAATAAATAAACTAACAAACCAAGCCTCACCAAGGCACACTCCCCAAATAACGCAAGTCAAGTAATGTATAATAATAGCACATCGATGTTTGGGTAACCCGCACCACTTTCCCACTGGTTATTTAAGACATCCTACACATCAGACCAATCCCGCCATTCTCATCGCAGTCTCACTGCCATACCCCGCCCGCACACACCTGGGCCACAACCACACATCCCGCCCGCAAACACCTGGGCCACAACCCCTAACCCGCCCACAAACACCTGGGCCACAACCATCACATGTAACCACACCTGTAAACACCTAGGCCAGAACAACCACTGCCACGCTTGAAGACACCTGGGCTAGAAGAACTACTACCACGCCCAAAGACACCTGGGACTCATCCCGAAGATACTTGGGAAACCACCCGCCCGCACACACCTGGGCCAATCACCACACTACCTTGACCGATGATTCTTGGGCCAATAATGGACTTCAGGCCATCACAGCCTGCCCATATGGTCTTGGGATATTCGGGAAAGGGTGCAGAAAAGGAGCTAATAACCATCCACTTATAGGAGTGTTGGGAAAAACACCCGCCCCCATGAAATGGGGGTGTTCGACACTAAGTGATCAACTTGGGTGGGGCATGAATAAGAAACAAAAAAACTACAAGTATATGTATATGTAATAAGCACTCACCAAATCTAGGTTTTTCTTCATCCATCCTAAAGAACACTATCCTTTCTATTCATTCATAAGAGAATAGAACAACACCCATGCCCAAGTCACAACTCACACCAACCAAATCCTCATTTTTCCCATCCTTGTTTTGATGTTCAGTAATAATGTTAAAATAAGTTTCTTCACCTACTTGGGCAACTAGTAAGCATAAGAACAAGCCAAGGAAAAGTACACCCAACAACAATTTAAACATTCACACCCGATTCTCTTGTAAAAACACATCATGTGAGACCCCTCCAAGTATTGGAACCAAAACAGGTCAAAGTGAGATACAGTCCCAAGTTCCCAGAACTATGAACAAGAAGGTTTCACAATAGAAGAGGATCCCACACCAATTCGTGATATAAGAAAAATAACCACACAGCCTCAGATTCACAACCAGCAAGAGTATAACTAATAGGGGATCCCATCCCCACCCATATAACCCCAGAAATCGGCCCGTAAAGGAAACAACCAAACCACTACCACCAACACAAGGCCGACCCAAGCAGGTATTTTCATATTTAAAAGATTTAACACACTCCACGATTTCAATTCCACTATGATTTAACCAGGGTTATCACAAAAAAGGGGTTAATCCTGGTGCTTTCAATTTATTTAACCGAGTATATGTAATTAACCGATTCCTTATTATGGTTATATAAACATCCAGTGGCACCGAGGTTCATTAGTGCGCAAAGAAAGACCACCAACAACCATGATTTTTAGTGACCATAGGCCCATACAATTCACAACATATATCAACATAAAAGAGCACAACAGGACATCGATCACACCCCCCTTTGATTCTTTAAAGGTATTTTCATTATCTTCATTAAGTTTGGTTTCATCGATTTCCACAGAGACAAAATCATACCCACCCCACATGATACACAGAAAGGAGAGATGAAGGATAAAAACCCTACTTGATTGATCAAGGATCGACATTTCTCTCCATGCGCCAAGAACATGGGATGCGCGATTTGCAGGGGAGGAAAGTCGGGAACTCCAAGGACGAGCAGACGACTTCAGCCTAGGCGCACCACAAGTCTCGGGAAGAAAGGACTTCAAGCAAACCATGGAGAAGAGAGAATTTGGCCAAAAGGGAAGAAGGGGGAAGAAGAACTTCTTCTGCGATATATAGATAAAATCCCGTTGTTACTGGATATGAGAAATTTGAACGCTTTAAATTAGGATTGTGGTTCCTCACGCGGTTGGGTGGTTACACACGACTGAATTAATTGTTATTTAATAGGGAGGTTTCTTGGGATTTTTAGATATTAATTATGGGTTAAAAATGACCTTGAAACGACTTAGAAGGTCAAAAAGGCCTAAAAGAGGCATTACGGGAAAAACTGTAGAAGGAAAAACCCAATAAGGCTGGATAACACTGATCGGTCATGCCGATCAGTCACCCCGATTGGTCGCGTCGATCGGTCGTGCCGATCGGTCGCACTGATCGGTCGCACCGATCGGTAGCCCCAATTGGTCTCTCCGATCGGTCGCCCCGATCGGTCTCTCCGATCGGTCTCCCTGATCGGTCTCCCAGATCAGTCGCCCCGATCGGTCCCCCCGATTGGTCGCGCCGATCGATCGCACACCAAAATTTGGAAGGGGGGGTCATGAGGGTCTGGGCCATTACACTATGGGTAGCCGGGTGCTAGCCGTATAAAGATCGTGCACACAGCCGTGTGTGGTGACCTGGTGACCACATAATGCGGGGGCCGAAAAGGCAAGTACATGTCATGTACTTTTAAAATACATGTCGTGTACTTTTTTTTTCATTAAACAGACCGAGGTCATGTCTGACGGATAAAAACACATTTTTCTCGACCTAGTTCGTCCGGGAGCTTTCGTACAGCCAAAATATTTCCCTAATCCCCCGATCGAGCATCTGTTCTCCGAATCTACCGTCATTGATTGCGTTGGGATCGCCACGGTAAGCTCTTCCTTCTTCTAGAGCGTTGTTTCCTGATTCCTCCTATTTTAGGAGTTATTCCTCGGTTGAGCGTTTTTAGTGTTTTTTTAGATTTACAGTGTTCTTGGGAGATTCAAGGCTTGTGGTTCACATATAACGATCCTACAATGCCGAGGTAGGTGGTTTATGCTTTTTTGTAGATAGTCTTTGAATTATATGTGCAAAAGTGCCCAATACCCTTGAACAGGGTATTGCATGTTTACGGTTTTAGCCCTGTTAATTGCCTACTTTGCTTGTATTCTTGATTAGGGGTTATTTGAATGTGAATAGGGTTAATTAATATGCTTTGGAAGTGTTTTCCCATGCATGTTTTTTTTGTGACCGTTTGGCCTTGCTTAGCCTGTTAGGCTTCTGTGCTTTCCATTCCTAGTGCTGATAGGATGAAGTGATCTTATTATCTGACATTCTGTTATGCCGTAGACTGTTATCCAAGTAGTTCTTGAGGTTTACTTTGGCTACTCTGCATTTCTATTCTCTATTTACTTACACAGGGCTGTGGAAACCTGGTGTAGTAGACCATATGGAGAATGGACACGAGGGCTTCTCAAGAGTGTCTGTTTTACTGTTACGATGTGGGACCATAGGGGGAATTGACGTAAGTGATTCCTCAGAGTGTCTGTAGTTCCTCAATGCGGGTCACATGGGGAATGAGATGTAAGTTCTTCCCCAGAGCATCTTTTAGTTACTGATACGAGACTATAGGGGGAATTGACAGTGAGTGCTTCCTCAGAGAGTCTATGCTTAAGTTGAACTAGAGGAGTTATACTGTGTGTACTTCCTATAGGGTTTCTTGTTTTTGTTTGGTTAAACCAGAGGGGTTAGTCTATGAGTAATCCCAGAGGGTTAAATAATTTGATTATATTCTTACTTGATATATGGAATTGAATGTAATTGAACTGTAGGAATGTTTGCTGCTGAGTACTTCCATGTTTACTGTTTCCTTGTTTATTACCTGCCATATATATTCACTGACTGTTAGGAACAAATCTTTGGGTGGTTGCCTACTGGGATTAGTATCACACCCTATTTGGGTCATCATTTTGGGCCCAAATAGATTATATTGTTGCAGGTATAGATAAGGGAAAGTGCCCTTCTATTTCTGGTACTTGACTGCTTTGGAGCTGGAGAGTATGGGACCAAGCTGAGGAGTTGTTTTCTTGTTCTATTTTGCAGTTTGGTTTAGTAATGTATTCCAGCATTGTGACTTGTTTGGCTGCTTTCCTAGAAATATGTATCATGCATCATTTATATATGTGATCCAATTAATTATTTCTTTATTCTTCTGCTGTTTACTGTTGTATAGTATTATACTGCTTCCGCTATTGCTTTCTGTTTACTTATGTTGTGTTACTCTACCAATGAGGGTATAGTTTCCCCACTGTCACACCCAAGTCCCTCGCTGCTAGTCGGCAGCCTTTGGCATTTGAGGAAATGTGCTTGAGGCCATGTGACCAACCAGGTACGGGGCGACTCTGGGTGGCTTCCGGAATTGGGACGTTACATACATCTTAAAAAATGACGTATTCTCTTATTTTTGACACAATAAAGTTTATAAAAAAATATCAACAGCTTTATGAGAAGGAATAAAAAGTTAATGAAAAATCCTTAGTTATTGAAACTAATCTCAAAGATACAAAAGGAAAATAACCTTGTATATTAGATGGTGGGTGTTCATCACATATGATATAAGATTTTAAGTTTTTGAATAATGTAAAATATTATAAATAAGGTATAATTAATTTTTGAAATGATGAGTCACTAAAAATTAAAGGTATTGGATATTTTATCATTGAAAAAAAATTGAAATCCAGAAGCACTTTGTTAATGGGTTGAAACACATTTTGTTAAGTGTTTCAAAACTTTATGATAAAGGTAAATTTTTTTTTTCTGAAGATATGTTTTTTTGTTCAGCATATCCAAGATGGAAAATTTGTAATGAGATTCCAATGAACCAAGGGATTTTTTTTTTGAGTTGGAAAAGCATAGGGTTCATGATATCTAAGCATGATGGAAGAAAATTAGTTATGAAATAAGAGGTTGGAACATATGTGTTAAAGTAACATGACTAATATAACAAATTGAGAAAGTATTCATGATATTCTTAACACGATTAGAATAAGATATTGGTGTTATTCCATATTCTAGAAAGGGAAGATTACAAAATCAATACATAAGAATGTGGAGATACATTTAACTCATCCATTGTAGCTGACACATCTTAACATTTGAAGGCCCATTAGAAAGAAAAAAGAGATAAGAAATTTATTTCTTTTATTGATGAATTTACTTGCATTACATGTATTATGTTTTTAAAACATAATTCAAAGACTCTCAAAATGTTTAAGAGTTTTAGGAGAATTTCTAAAAAATAATGTGGATATTCTGTGAAGAAGATTCGAACTGATAATGGTGTTGAATATACTAATGGGAAGTTTAGAGAATATATTGAAAAGAGTGAAATTCATTATGAATTTAGTTCACCATACACACCACAATAAAATATTTTTGTTGAAATAAGAAATATAAGTTTGGTTGAGAGGGCATGAAAAATGTTGATCGAACATGATACCTCTCAATAATTTTTAAGACATGATATCAGAGCATATGTTCATAATCATAATTGATGTATCTATATCCGAAAATATGATATGAATCCATATGATATTTATTACAAATAAATCCCAATTTTGAAATGCCTAAGGTTGTTTATAAGTCCTTGCATTATTAAAATCAAAGGTGAAAATATTGGGAAGTTGGATCAGAGAGGTGTTGATGGAATCTTTATTGGATACCCTACTAATGGTAGATGATAAAAATTCTATAATAAAGAAATAGGAAAGATTTTTGAATCTATAGATTTGGAAATTCCTGAAATTATAACAGGGAAACTTCACAGTCAATTAAAAATATGAGGGGAAGTGAATATGAAGTGGTTTTTATTGAACAATGTGACAAAGTTATTAATGATTTTAATAATTTTGAAGTTGCTCGAGATGAAGATTCTAACTCAACTATCTCAAGTGATGGGGATAAAGTACGTTCATCTCATACTAGGATGAGGAATAAAGTGGAGGTCCAAAAAATCATTGGACATCAGTAGAAATAGGTTTAAACCAAAAGAACATCAAGGTTAGTATCACATAATTCCTCATTTTCATAGGTTAATACAAAATATTTTAAATAAGATATGGAGCATAAAGAGTTGGTAGATGACATGAATGAAGAGATGGATCACATTGAAAAGAATAAGACATTGGAACTTGTACCAAAAACAAACAATAAGAATGTGATTGGAATAAAGTTGGTGTTCCAAAACAAGTTTAATGAAAATGAAAATTGATAAGAAACAAGGAAAAATTAGTAGGAGAAGGTTACTCATAAATTAAAGGCATTGACTTTGATGAGGCATTTTTTATAATGTAAATATTAGAAATTATTATAATCTTTTTTTGATATCACTTTACAATAGAGATATAATATTTTATAGATGGATTCCAAGTCATATTTTCTTAACAAAGAGCTCAATAGAGAGTTTTATATTGAACAACCATGTGACTTCTTGCTTGGGAAATATAAAATCTATGTGTGTAGGTTAAATAAAGAATTATATGTGTTGAAGAAAGATATGAGAGATTGGTATTCTAAATTGGATACTTGCCTAAGGAATTTGAACTTAAAGAAATGAAGAGTTGATAATAACCTATATATAAAATAAAATAAAGAGGTTTCCATGATTGTGATTGTTTATGTTGATGATATTATATTTGAAGGGAATGGTTAATACAAACGTGAAAAGTTTTCTGAGGAGATAAAGAAGTTATTTGAAATGTTTATGATTGGAGAAATGAAATAATTTATTGGCTTAAAAATCTCTCAAAATAAGTACATATTTTTATCTTGAGAGAAGTATGATAAGGAACTCTTAAGGATGTTTGGAATGGAGTATTCAAAACCTATTTACAAACCCATCTTAGTGGGAAAAAAGCTAACAAAATATGGGAAAGTAAAAGAGGTAGATCCTAAGGAGTTTATAAAGTTGGTTGGAATTTTATTATATCTAATGGATTCAAGTACAAATACAGTGTATACTATTACTTTTTGTTCCAAGTATCAAAGTTCTCCAAAATAATATCATCTTATGGAAGGAAAAAGAATTATCAAATATATCAAAGGAAGAATTGATTTCATAATAAAATATGATAGATTAGGAAAAATTAATTTGTTTGGTTATAAAAATTCATATTATGAAAGTTGTGTTGATGATAGAAGATCCACATTTAGTGGAGTTTTCTTTTTGGGTGAAATATGTGTGAGTTGGCATACAAAGAAGTAAAATTCTATAACTATCAGCACTGTAGAAGCTGAGTATGTAGCTACCACTCAAGATGTAATAAAAATTATATGGATGAAAATATAGTTGAAAGACATGTTTGTTGATGTGAAGTTACCCCTTTTCTTAGGTTGCGATAATCAAAGTGCAATAAATATTACTAATAATCATGTAAAACATTCTCATTCCAAGCACATTGATATAAAATATCACTTCATCAAAGAGCATATGAAAAATAATGAACAAAATATGTAGCTTGTTCCTATAATGGTTTAAGTTGCATATATTTTCACCAAACCATTTCCAAAGGAAACATTTCATAAGCTAAGGTTGATTATGGGTGTACAACCTCACCCCATTTAAGGCTAAGGTATGTGATTTACTTCCCCTCTCTCATCTTGAATTTGGATAATGCTGTCAAAGGGGGAGAAAAATTTGTAACATAAATCTATCCATTGATATATTCTTAAACTTTTTAAGGAAGAGAATATATTTAGGGAGATTTTTTATAATGGGTAATCCACGATTTTGGTATGTGTAAATTTTTTTAACAGTTTTTTGAAGTGTATGTAGGAAATATTGTTCTTTCAGGTTGAATGTGTGAACTGTTTTAATAGTTTGTTGAAGTGGATGACAGAATAGTTGTTCTTGCAGGTTTAATTTGTTTTTGTGATGAAAGTTTATAGTTAAAGGAAAAGTTTGAGATGTTTCAAAGAAAATTTTATCAAGAAGTGTAAGAAAATTTTCTTAAGTCACTGCTTATGGACAATGTGGTATTATTGTTCAATGATTCTTTTTTCCTACACTAATTTTACTCACATAGGATTAGAATTATTGGATAAGTAATAAATTGCTTGAGTTTTAAAGTTTCAATGATTTATGTTCCATGGTTGACAATAAAATTCAAAGGTGGAGATTGTTGGGGCTAAGAAGTTTGGAGATGTCTTGTGGTGATACTATATTAATAAGATATTGGTTAGGCTTGTTATGAATGAAGAAGATTTGTTTAAAAGGGTTGTTTTTTATTGTCTAACATAAATCAACTTACTTTTTTAAGCTTTAAAAAATGGTGACCATACACAGATGACCAGCTTGAGTTTACTGGATCGAGTCCATCTAATGAACATTACCAGTCTTAGGTGATCATTTAGAGTGTTGTGATGAATGCTTATCCTATTATGCTTACAAGTTCAATCAAATAGAGCGTTTGATGAATAAATTTGTAAATGATTTACTATCATTAAAGTTATTAAAATCATGTATAATGAAATATTTCATGACCGAAGCCTACATATAAAGTATGAGTTTTGGTTCAAGGTTTTTGAAGATATGTTGGTGTGACTATATGAATTTTGTGTTCAAATCTTGTGAAGTATTGGAGTTGTGATGGTATGAAGTGTTATCGATCAATCATTTGTGATGATTTATAATCATAGGAATGTTTTCAAAGTACAAAGGGAGGTCACTAGGGAATTTCATCAGATGGATACCATCCGATGATCTCTCACAATGTTATTGGTTGGAGTTCATTAGATGAACCATTTGTATTTTTGAATTATGTTGTAAAAATTATATTGATAGAGTTATACAAATTCATGATGTGAGTTTTTCAAAAGATGATTGGATTGAAGTTTTTGAGTCACTAGATAGATGTTTTTGGTCAAAGTAAATATACATATGATTCTATATGAAGTTTTTTGGTAAGAGGATTGGTGTACAAAGGCATTAATAGAAGAGTTATAATGAAAGTCATAAGATGGTATAAGTACCAGGTGGAATATTTCTATGACATTCGAATGAATTTATACAAGAACACTGGATGGATTTGAATAGGTCAGAAGAGTTTCAATAAATATTCACCTGATGGATGAGTGGTATAAAGTTATACCATAACAAAGGACTTTATGAAGCTTTTGAAAAGGCATAAAATGTTTCAATGAAAAGATGATTATTAAACATCCAAAATATCACAATGGAAAGATCCACGATTCTATCCAAGTTATAAGTAATTTTGATAAAGAATGATGATGTCAGTTTTTAAGAAGAGATCCTATCTATGGTTAAAGGTATGAAGTATCTGAGTGGGATTCTTAACAGGTTTGAGTAGGAAGTTTGAAATAAAATTTACATGTTTCCCTAAATTTTCATAGGTGATACACCTATATAAATGGTATTTGTATTCCAAGGTGAATTTTTGAATTTGTATAAGTGTGGTGAAGTGCTACAAAATTTAAAATTCAATTAGACAAACATAGTGAAGAAACATCAGTCTAAAAAATATCATACCGAGTCTTCCCATTAGTTAGTATTAGATGGAAAGTGTATAGAAGCGATTAAATGAACATGGTAAAAAGGAATTAGATGAAAAATATTAATATGAATTAGTCAAAAGATATTGGGATAATATTTATATTAGGTGGTATCAGAAAGACATTCTACTAAGGTGATCGGACAAACAATGCATCAGAAGTGGCATTGGTTTACACGAAGGCACCAAATGGAGTATACTAGACAAACCCATTAGGTGAACTACCATCATAACAAAGAAGGTTCTTGCCAAATTCTGAGTAAGAAAGTGAAGAAGTATAAGTTCTTGTAAGAAAATAAAGCGTGGATAATGTTCATGCAACACAGTGACAATATATTAAAGCCTATTGGTGAAGGTTCTTAGAGTTGTTATATTTTTTATATCATTTATCTATATGAGGAGAACACGATATGATACCATTTGTAACAAAAAAAACTAGAATACAATATAAACCATTATCTGATTCAATTATGCACTGACCTAAAGGGTGTTATTGATCACCATGACTAACGACAATCACCCCTCAAAATTCTAAAAGAACATTGTATTCGATAACGTATATGACTCGCAACACTAAGATTAGAAGAAAATATAACACCCAAATAATTTATGATATATTTATTTTAAATTAAATATTTTTAATAGATTTCATTACACGCAACTATGAGTTTACCTTATATTACACACAACAACGAGTTTCTTCAGTAACTTGTGTTACACGAAAGACCGAGTTTTATTGAACAACGATATACTATTAACATTATTATTTAATATATCTCCTAGCCTTTGGAATGGAGGGTATGGATAGTATTAACTAAATTATGAAAATATATAGTATACAAACATTTATTATCTATCTATTTATTAGTTATAAAATAATAATAATTTAAAATAAAAAGAAATATTTTCTAAAAAACTATATTTTTTCTAAATGATGGATTAGCCGCACTTTGCGCACATAATTTAAAATTATTTTTTACCTCTTATAGAAAATTTATTTGGAAAATAAACTTAATTTTTTAAATCATAATATCAAAATTATATTAGTGTGAATTTTTGGGTTTTTTCTAAAATATCTCATTTTTTGATGAATAGTGAAAATACTGAATTTTAATTGAAAAATGCCTTTTAATTTAAATAATTTATAATGTTAAATTATATTTTTAATTGATTTTAAAGTATAATTAGTTCAAATATATATAAATTAATCCAATTTAGGTCATTGGAATCAATTTTATATTTAATTTTGATATAAAAACTTTGTAAACTTTTTAACATTTTCTCTTTGAAAACCCGCTTCTCATCACGTCTGTAGGATTAATTTTAAATTAAAAATTTTCACTTATATAAATGGAAATTGGAAAATTTAATTTCATATTTTTAATCATCATAATTTATATTTTATAATAATATTGACTTAATTTTTGACCAAAATGAATAGCGAAAACATTAAAAATTAATTACCACAGTTAAGGTAAAAATGGATTTACCAGGGGGTTAAACTAAGAATATAAGGGTTAAAATGACGTAGAAACTTGTTAAAAACACATTTTATGGAAATATTTCGACCTTATTTATTATAGGTTTGATAATTTATTATTTTTGAGTCTTTTGGAAAGATACAAATGTGGGTATGATTGAATCTTTTCAAAAAATTACAAGTGTGCCACTCACCTCACTTATAAAAGGCCACCCCCTATCCTCTATTCATAACACATTAGAAAACTTTTGGTTCAGATAATAAATGAATAAATAAGTTAAAAAATTTCCTATCCTAATCATATAAAACTTATTTTGAGCATAAATACATCCTAGGAAGTCTTTTGGTGCAAACCTAAGGAGTTTACCCGAAGAAGAGGTAACATTCTTCAACAAGCATTTTTATTTTATTTCTTCCTACACCTCCTTCAATTAGTATGGAACCATGATGATATAATATAATAAGTATCTTAAATATAATAATATTTTTTATGTTAATTTTATGACCTAAAACCATCCCTACATCCATCAAATGGGTTACGAAATAATCATTCGTGTGTACGACAGACTACCGCCTCGCGAACCGATGTCATTCGTTTTTCCATTACCAACTATCACGGTTGGGTATGATGATGGATATAAATAGTATATATGATATTTATAACATAATTATACCTTTATATTCATTATTTAATATAAAATTTTTTTACTTTCCATTTCGTAGAGGATATAATAATGTCGCTCATGCGTATGGAGGACTACCGCCTCACAAAGTGACGTGATTCATTTTTCACTAACACTTTACATGGAAGGTGATACAGATAAATTTAATTAATATATGTGATATAAATGAAATAATTAATATATCCATGACTTATTTATCATTATGAAAATATAATACATCATTTTATTTTTTTATCTTTTCACTCATTGAAAGATGATAACATCTTTCATGAACGTGTGGACTACTGCCTTCACGAAGCGATGCGACTCTATTTTCATAACCAAAAAACATGGATGATATATATAAGTACATATACAGAAATAATATGGAATTTATGATATTAGTATAATTATTTAAGGATAAAATATTACTTACCACTTTTCCATAATGACCATTGAAAAATGAAAATGTTACTCATGCGTACTTACGATATACCATCTCCATTTTTATTAAAGGTTGGGGTCGAAGTCTCATTTTATTATTAAAGAAAAGTAAATACCTATTTTAACTGGGTAGAGGGAGACCCATTACATTTCCTGAAGGCCCAATGGGCATGTATCCCATTACATAGCCCGTACCATACTTCATTTCTCATAACCATATTTCATGATTGGTTTTAAAAGTAAAATATATGAATAAATATGATAATCATTTCAAGATTATTATTATGTATATGATAAAAATATATAATATTCATAAGAAATAGACCTTCCACGACGAAACATGAATGAGAAAATAAGGAAATTAACACCCAAAACAATGAAAATAATGAAATATTATTAACAAAAAGGTGACAAGATGTTATAAAAGGATCATATATGATATAATAAATATTAATATGGTTTTAAAATAAGTTAATAACATGTTTAAACCACTATATAGGTGGTTAAATCACGTTTAACCAAAAGGAAGTGTGGGGTAAGGTATTTTGTCATAATTTCATTTCATTGAGGAAAATTGTAATGTTATACACATAATTTATTTTATATGGTGTATATAATTACCATTTGACATTTAATATAATTAATAATTAATTATTAATGATATTATAAGTTTTAATTTTAATTATTTCATCTAAGGGTATTTTAATTAAAAGTTACAAGTGGTAAATAATTTCGTAACTTAATTTATTTTCATTGGGTTATATTACTCCATAGTCTTTGATATTATAATATCATGTGTACAATGAATTTTGATTTTATTATGTTTTATTTCCACTTTTATTATGTTTATTTAAATTTGATAAACCCAATCAAATCATTTATTAATTCTCACTTCAATATTATAATTATTTTAAGAGTTTATTTCATAATCTCATTCTAATTGAGATTATTTATTCTTGAATTTCAGTTGAAGGAAATTATTTGATCATTGTTCAATAAAACCATTTAATTTTATTATCCTTTAGTTATTAATTATATTTTTAGGAAATAGTACCATTTTTATCTCTTTGGTACTTAAAATGTTTTATAAAATGTTTTTAATAAAATTTGACTTCATTTCTCTCTTCGGATGAAAATCTGTTTTCTTTCAAAACCATGTTTTCTATTTTTTTTTCAAAAATGTTTTTAGCCTTTTCAAAATTATTTATTAAAGATATTTTTACCCACTTTTTATTTTTATAAAATGTTTTCAATGGAATATTCTTGTTGTTTTCTAAAAAAATGCACTTTTCCAACCTTTTTATAGTGCAAAAGTAATGTTTTTTAACTAGTACAACATGTATAAAATTACTTTCCTACATGATCATCATTTCTTTGAAGATTACTTTGTAATTTTACAAAGTTATTTTTAAATAAAATGTTTTTTCTAATATTTTTTTAAATTCATAGTTTTTAAAATTGATTTTCAAAGAAAAGGATTTTTAAAATGTTTTATGTTTTAAAAAGTCATTTTCAAAATGAAATAATATTTTACTCAAGAATATTTTTAAGGAAATTTTATGGTATTTATATTTTTCAATGAAAATAGCCCTTTATTTTACATATAATCACTGGGGATATGTTTTATTTATTCCATACTTATTCTTCATGTAGATGGTTTATGATCATTTTGACCAAGGAAAGTATTGAAATTCACTTGATTCATTTTTATAGTTATTAACTTTCCCTTGAATTATTCACTTTCCTATGGACATTAAATTTCCCCTAAATATCCATTTTATGGATATATTTATTTTTTAAGCTGTATATCATTTCTATGTACCGTGTTCTACATTTAAATTCATTTGTTTATCTGGGGAAATATTGATAAATTCGTATTCTTTAATCAATACATATATTTATTGATAAGGTAAAATTTTAATGAATTAAATTGATTATTCAATATATAAGGAATGATTTAGACTTACAATTATGGGTTTGGCATGAAATTACATACCACATTCATGCATAGGTAGGTCTCATGAGACAAATAAGTAACCTGACATTAAAAGAGTTTCTACCAGTAGTTTTAAATCATCCTATGAAAGATCTTGACGGTAGAGGTATGATGATGCCTGGGATCATGGAGTCCAATAATTAATCATTTCCTTCATTAATAATTCAGTTATTATATCCATGATATCTTCACAATGATATTATCTCTAGATAAATTTCATTCCAATTTTATTGATTAAATGAAACATGTTTTCAGTTATTTACATTTCCATATTGATTATGCCTTATACAATTATTTAAATGGAATGCATGTTCTATTATTTACCTTACCATGTTGATTATTATTATTGATTCATGATTTCTTCCGCAGTACTTAACCCTTATTAAGAATTTGATCTCACCTTTATTTTTATTCCTTTCCTAGGAATCCATGAAATGTACTATGATTGACATCTAAGGATATGCTAAAGGGAATAATGCTATTCTCAAAAAAAGTATGTTGTAGTTTGTGTATTCAAATATTATATAAGACTCAAGTATGTATCTAGTTTACCAAGACTGATAAAATATTCATTCCTTTAGGATGTGATTCCTTGTACCTTATACCAATTTAATAAAACATACACTGGATCTAGGCTACTGGGATTAGGGTTACCACAATTGGTATCAGAGATAGGTTTAGTAGAAAACTTGGGAAATATATTTAGGAAAACATAGATTAGGGAACATAACCCTATGATAGAATTTGAGGATAAGTTTATAGGAACATCATAATGTTTTTTCAAGGTAGAGATTATGTGGTTTTTCTCTACAATAAATCATTGTTTGGATACTACATGTTGATGTGGTTCTGGTACAAATATACCTAGGGGTAATAAATTCGAAAATGGTGCATTTATCTTGATCCTATCATCACCTAATTCATGTCAACAAGCCTTAATATGAACCTAGTTTGACATTCTTATGAAATATGCTTAGGATAATTCAAATTTTCTTTACAAGCCATTATGAAGGATTTGAGTAGATGATGACAATGAATGAACTAGGTTAATCCTAATTTATCTTAGATTGAAAATAAGTTTCCTCAAAGGAATTGGAAAATGTTTTATGTATGGAAAAGAAGGGCATAAAATAATGAATTTCTAAGAAACATGAAGAGTACGATGGAAGGAAATAAATTTCATCTTAGGGACCGATTTCCAGTTCACTGTCTTAAATGTGGAGAACCTGGGAATTATCCAAGTCAATGCCCTCTTCTAAAGGTTAAACCCTAGTTCAAGGAAGGAACTATGCATAAATAAAATGGATTAAGTATTTATGTATTGGGATTCAAGAATAAAATTGTAGAATCATTCTTACCAATGGTGTTTTGGTTATAAGAATCATGAAACATCTAAGGATTGTGTAAAATTTTAGAAACATATAAGTCTTCATTAATTTTAAGAGTTATGGATACCAACATGAGTTTATGAGTTTAATATTGATCATAAGTTTAAAGTCTTAAAACATTTTTTAGGTTTTATGTGATGTGAGTCTACCAATATTAAGGATAGTTTGGTAGAAATTTATGGTAATACAACCAATTAGTTTGATATAAATTTTAGTGAAAATTTTATTTTAGGAATAATATTGTTACATTTTATAGACATAAGTTTAGAGGTATTGATAACATTTAGGGTTAATATTATCATTAATGACATTGTAATAATAGCCAAATAAGATTATTAGGCTTTGTACAAACAAGGGTTTCATTTAAAACCTTAGTAAAAAGTTTATTTAATGAATAATCTTATTTCAAGGATGTCCATCATATTTTTGGAAATGTTATAGGAATTATATTAATATAGTTTTGAAAAAGGACAACTAAAATGTTGGGTGACAACCTGACACAATCAGAAAGTCCATGAGGCTTAAATCTCTGAATGAAGGATGATAAGGATTTTCACCTACCACTAGACTATGCGATGTCCTGGTTAATATGTCATTATTTTTAGTTAAATGATTTGAAAAGGAAATATTAATGATGAAACAATGGTGTTACTTTTTAGGTTTAGAGATTAATTTATTATATTGGATAACTTGTGCTAGCCATATTGGTTTTGGAAAATAGTTAGAGAGATACGATAAGACTTGTCTCTCTTTTATAGATATTACAAACCGTAAAAAGATAATTTTAGTGCTTCAGTCATAATAAATTCATTTTTGGATATTCATTTCTTTGAGTAAGAGATAAATTGGAAATTGATCAAAGTATATCCAAAGGATAAAAATGTGCTTATTAAATATAAACATATCAATTAATTATATTTCCTTATATTCATATATAGTAAAATAATTCCTCAACTTTAGGAAAATGATATTGAAACAAAAATGTTATCCTATTACATTCATATCTGATAAATTAGATGGCCTTTTAAATCATTACAGATTTATGGTTTTGAGGAACTTAAATTTACATTGACCATTCAATTGATTGTGATCAATTACCACTATCGTTATTTATAATTATTTTTTATTTTTTTCCATGTCCATATCTTCACTTTATACTAATGTTCTCCTACTTATAAACCTAGTTATGTATTATTATATATGACCTTTGTACTTCCCATTCTATCTTATTAAGAGGATTTTTAATCAAAATTTCTCATTATGTGGGATTTTAATAAATTTATTTTCAAATATAAATACCTTTATTACTAATATCAAGTTTAAATTATGTGGATCCAATTTATTTAAGTCGGGGAGAGTGTAACACCCTGAAATTATAAAAGAAGAACATTTTATTCAATAACATATATGACACATAACACCAAGATTAGAAGAAAATATAAAACCATGAGACTTTACAATATATTTATTTTAAATTGAATCTATAAAATATCTTTTATTACCTGAAACATTGAGTTTATCTTGAATTACATTAAACAACAAGTTTCTTCGATATCTCGCGTTAAACGCAAGACCGAGTTTTGCTAAACAATAATATACTATTAACATTATTATTTAATTTATCACCTAGCCATTGGAATTATGGGTATGAATATGATTAAATAAATTATGAAAATATATATTTTACACAATTTTATTAGTTATCTATTGATTAGTAATAAAATAACAATCATTTAAAATAAAAATAAATATTTTCTGAAAAAATGCATTTTTCTAAAAGACGGTTTAGCCGCGCTTTGAGAACATAATTTAAAATCATTTTTTTACCAATTATAGAAAATTTATTTGAAGAAATAAACTTAATTTTTTAAATCATCATATCAAAATTATTTTATGGTGGATTTTTCGTACTTTTATGAAATATTTCATTTTTTGACGAATAGTGAAAAATATTGAATTTTAATTGAAAACTACTTTTTTGTTTAAATAATTTATAATGTTAAATTATATTTTAAATTGGTTTTAAAGTAAAATTAGTTCAATTTTATATCAATTAATTAAATTTAGGTCATTGGAATCATTTTTATATTTAATTTGGATATAAAAACTTTGTAAACTTTTGAACATTTTCTCTTTGAAAACCCGCTTCTCAGCACATCCGTGGGATTAAATTTAAATTTAAATTTTCCCCTTATGTGAATGGAATTTGAAAAAATTGATTACATATTTATAATCATCATAATTTATATTTTATAATAAGGTCAAATTAATTTTTGACCAAAATGAATAGTGAAAATAGTAAAAATTAATTACTGCAGTTAAAGTAAAAAATAGATTTATCAAGGGTTAAACATAGAATATAAGAATTAAAATGACCTAAAAACTTGTTAAAAACCAATTTTATGACCATATTTAGACCTTATATCTCTTAATTTTTATAATGGACCATTTTGGAGGCTTTTTCCATGATAAAAACATGGGTATGATTGAATATTTTCAAAAAATTACAAGTGTTCCACTCACCTCACTTATAAAAGGACACCCCCTATCATCTATTATTCAAACCTTCACACCCTTTTGTTTTAGAAAATACCTGACCAAATAAATTCCAAAATTCCCTCCCATAATCTTATAAGACTTGGTTTTGGAAAAAATCCAACCTAGAAAGGATTTTGGTACAAACCTAAGGAGTTTATCCAAAAAAGAGGTAACGTTCTTTAATAAGTGTTTTTATTTTATTTATTACTCAAAATCCTTACATTATTATGTAAAAATGATGATATAATATCATAATTATATTACGTATAATTATATTCTTTTATATTAAGGTAATTACATACAAACATCTGCACTTCCATCAAATGGGTTACAAAATCATCATTCGTGTGTACAACGGACTACCGCCTTGCGAACTGATGTCATTAATTTTTCCATTACCACCTCTTATGGTTGGGTATGATGATGTATATAAAGAATATATAAGATATTTATAATATAATTATACCTTTGGAGTAATTATATTATATATACCTTTTTTTATTTTCCATTCCATAGAGGATATGTTAACATCGCTCGTGTGTACGGTGGACTACCTTCTCATGAAGCGATGTGATTCATTTTTCACTAACGCTTCACATAGAGGGTGATAATGTTAAATTTAATTAATATAAGTGATATAAAGGAAATAATTATGATATTAATTAAATATTTATGATTATAAAAATATAATACATCATTTTATTTTTTACCTTTTCACTCACTGAAAGACGATAACATCATTCGTGAACGTGTGAACTACCACCTCTATAAAGCGATGTGAATCTCTTTTCATCACCACACCACAAGGATGATATATATTAGTATGTGTAAATAAATAATATGGTATTTGTGATATTTTGATAATTTTTTAAAGATAAAATATTACTTACCACTTTTCTATAACGATCATTGAAAAATGGAAACATTACTCATGCGTATGTATGATCAACCATCTCCATGATCAGAATGTACGTCATTTTTCATAAAAAAATTCATGATTGGTTTCAGAAATATAATCGATGTATAAATATTATAATTATGTCATGATTATTGTTATTTATATTAAATAACTATATAGTATTCCCAAGAACCAGATCTTTCATTATGAAACACGTATGAGAAAACAAGGAAATTGACACCCGAAACAATGAAAATAATGAAATATTATTAAAAAAGGGTGATAAGATGTTATAAAAGGTTATTATATGATATAATAAATATTAATATGGTTATTTAATAATTTAATAAAAATTTTAAAACCACTATACAGGAGGTTAATGTATGTTCATATAAAAGGAAGAATGAGGTAAGGGATTTCATCTCAATTTCATTTCATTGAGGCATATTGTAATGTTATACACTAAATTTATATTATATGGTGTATGTATTTCACATTTGAGATGTAATATAATGAATAATTAATTATTAATGGTATTTTATTTTTTAATTTTAATTATTTCATCTAATGGTATTTTAATTAAAAGTTACCAAGGGATAAATAATTTCATAACTCATTTTCTTTTCATTGGGTTATATTACTCCTTAATTGTCTGACACTCTAAGATTATGTGTAAAATTACATTTTATTTTATTATGTTTTATTTATACTTGTATTATTTTTATTTACATTTGATACACATAATAAATTCATTGATTAATTCTCACTTCAACATTATGATCATTGTAAGGGTTTATTTCACAATCTCATTATAATTGAGATTATTTATTCTTTAATTTTATTTGAAGAAAATTATTTAATAATTTTATAATAAACCCATTTATTTTTATTATCCTATGATTATTCATGATATTTTCAAGTAATAGTAATATTTTCCCACTCTTTGGTACTCAAAATGTTTTAGGAAATATTTTTAATAAAATCTAACTTTATTTCTCTCTTCGGTCAGAAATATGTTTTCTTCCAAAACCATGTTTTCTAAAAATGTTTTCAAAAATATTTTTAACCTTTTCAAAATGATTTATTAAATAAATTTTTACCAATTTTTTCCTTTTATAAAATATTTTCAAAGGAATATTCTTGTTGTTTTTCGAATAAGGCACTTTTCTAACCTTTTTAAAGTGCAAAAAATGTTCTTTTTAACTTGTGAAACATATATAGAATAACCCGCAAACATGACCATAATTTATTTAAAGATTAATTTTCAAGTTTATAAGGTTATTTTTAAATAATGTTTTTACTAATATTATATAAATTCCTAGTTTTTAAAAGTTATTTTCAAAGAAAAGGATTTTCAAAATGTTTTATGTTTTAAAAAGTGATTTTCAAAATGAAAAGGATATTTTATTCAAGAATATTTTTAAAGAACTTTTCATGTTATTTTTTTTAAAATACAACAAAAATTTATTTTACATATATTAAACTTGGGATATGTTATATTTATTCCATCCTTATTCTTCCTTTAAATGGTTTATGATCATTTTGATCAAGGAAAGTATTGGCGTTCACTTCCTTGATTAATTTTTATAGAAATAAACTTTCCCTTGAATTATTCACTTTCCTGTGAACATTTAATTTCCCCTAAACATCCATATTATGTATATATTTATTATTTAAACCAGATATCATTTCTATATATAATTTTATATATTAAAATTCATTTGTTTATTTGGGAAAATATTGATAAATTTGTATTCTTTACTCAATACATATATTTGATGATAAGACACATTTTTTATGAACTAAATCGATTATTCAATATATGAGGAATAATTTGGACCTTCAGTGATGCTTGGGATTTGAAATTATATATCCCCTTGATGTATCAGTAGGTCTCATGAGACAAATAAGTAATCTAGCATTAAAAAAGTTTCTACCTATAGTTTTAAACAAACTTGTGAAAGGTCTTGATGGTAGAGGTATCATGATTCCTGAGATCATGATGTAAAATAATAAACATTAACTTAAATAATAATTTATTTATTATTATCCATAATATTTTCACAATGATATTATCTCTAGATGAATTTCATTCTTAGTTTATTGATTAAATGGCACATGTTTTTAGTTATTTACCTTTCCATATTGATCATGAATTATCTAGTTATTTAAATGGAATGTGTGTTTAGTTATTTAACTTTCCATTTTGATTATACTCATTGATTCGTGAAGTGTACTATAATTGACAAGGAAAGATATTTTAGAGGGAATAATTTTATTCTGAAAAAAAATTATGTTGTAATTTGTGTATTCAAATGCAATATAATACTCAAGTATTTATCTAATTTACCAAGAATACTAAACTATTTGGTCCTTTTTGATATGATTCTTATACCATATGCTAATGTAATAAAGTAGACACCGACTCTAGACTACTGTGACCAGGGTTGCTACAACCCAAGAATCACAAACAATGAGATGTGAATGATTCCACCCAACAAATACAAACATAAATAGATAACTAGTAGAAAGAAAATAACTACATAAAGAGTTAAACATAAGTAAAAGTTACAAATCTCAAGATATTATATCAACCCAAATCATCTAATAATACCTTAAGACAATAACCCACAAACTCCATATGATAAGAGGATTATATGCTCCACCAGTCTCCACTAAATCTCGAGTCTTGCTAAACAAGTATGCCCACCAAATCTGAGCGGTGAATTCATTTTTCACGAACCTAACATAATAAAATCTACAAATTACAAAATTCAAGGGTATGGTTTTAGAAAAAAAATCACATTTTTATTTAACTGTGTCATTTTATAAAGATTTTTTAACAAATAAATCTAGTATGCTCAATTTTAGATAACACATGGAATGTCAATCCTTTCAGAATTCATATCAAAACATGAATTTCAAAACATTTCAATGGATGGTAAAAAAACATGTACAAAAGTGAATTTCCATTCATATCAAGAATAATTGTGTATCTTTGTTAAATAGGCATAAATATAACATTTTATCAAAAGAGGCATGCATAATAATTTCTATAAAAACTGACATGAGTAAAGATTTCATAAAATTGGAATTTAAAGTAATTTCCATTTATAACACCATGGTTAAGAGACCCAGGGGTATCTTAAATAGGGATTCTAACACATCTTGGTGAAGTATAACTTTCAGTGTGCATAAGGAACATCCCTAAGGATGAGAAAAAGAAGATCCCTAAGGACTAATCTTGTTACAACCCACCTTCACCAAGATGAGGGAAGGGGAAATATATTTCTAGACCCTTCCTTCTTTAAGTTGAAGAATGGATAATGATCCTTGAGACCCACCTTCAATAGGTCTCAGAGTGGAGACTAACACCAAGGGTATAGAATCACACACAATGTGGAAGACATTACCCTTTTTATTTAGTAATATCGGGAGATAAGATAGTAAATCCAAACAAGACCAAAACTATAGATAAAAGTAAATCCAAAAGTAAACCATTCCCATATTCACGTACAAAATGTAGATGCTACAAAAGTACAATAAAAACCCAAAGTAAAGTACCAAGAAAAGAAAAACAGTAACAACAACTGTACCAACGTCCGAGCTAGTATGGTCCCACATGATCCTTGATGTCATCCTGGAAAACTGAAAGCAATTTTATATACGTAGGGTGAGTATATAGGTATACTCAGTAGGGAAACCAAAAGCTCTCGTGCACAAGTGGGGAGGCATTCTAATGCCCTATGAAAAAAAGATAACCTAAACACTAAGCAAGGAAAACTATCCACTCAAACCTCACCAAGGCACACTCCCCAAATAAAACAAGTGAGGAAAAGTAATAGTAATAGCACATCGATATTTGGGTACCCTGCACCACTTTCCCATTGGTTATTGAAGAAATCCTACACGTAAAACCTCTCCCGTAATTCTCACTGCAGTCCCACTTCCATCCCCCACCCGCACACACCTGGGATACCACAACCACACATCCCACCTGTAAACACCTGGGCTATCACTACAACACATCCTACCCACAAAAACCTAGTCCACAACAACCACACGTAACCAATCCTGCAAACACATAGGCCAGAACAACTATCGCCATGCTCAAAGACACCTGGGTATCATCCCCAAGACACTTGGGAAACAACTTGCCCGAACACACCTGGGCCAACCACCACAACTACCCTGCCCAAAAAATATTGGGCTATAATGGTCCTCAAGCCGTCACAACCTACCCAAAGGATCTTGGGATACTCGGGAAAGGGAGCAGAAAAGGAGCTAATAACCAGCCACTCAAAAGAGTGTTGGAAAAAACACCCTCCCCCATGAAATGGGGGTGTTCGACACGAAGTGATCAACTCGGGTGGGGCACGAATAAGAAACATAAGGGCTAAAATTTTATATATAGGTAACAAGTACTCATCCCAACCTAGGGGTTCCAAACCAACCCATTACAAACACCATCATTACTATTCATTCACAAGAAACACAACAACCACAACCATGTCACACCCCATTCTCAGAAAACAATTCCCCATTGAACCCATTCTTATTTTCATATCCAAGTGATTCCGTTTAAGTAAATTATGCACTAATGGGCAACTAACAGACATATCCACAAGCCAAGGAAAGGGAAATAATCAAACAAAAATTTAAGTATTCACACCTGGTTCTCTTGTAAAGTTACAAAAACAAAAAGGGATCCGTGAGATCCCTCCAAGTACTGGAACCAAACCAAGCCTCAAGATATATCCCCACACGACCTTAGGTCCACAAACCAACAACTAAACAAAAATAGAGGGTCCCATCCCCATCCACATCACTCCCCAAGCATCAACTGTAAACGTCACCAGAACATAGCAAGATAGTTTTAAAATTTGAAAATTCCAATCATTTAGTTCTGTATTTCCATTTGGTTAACCAGGGTGATCACACAAGGATTATTATTCATTTGGAATCCATTAAATCAACCGAGTTTACGTGATTAAACAATTTCCATGTTACAACCATTTAATAATAATAGAAGATAGGGGTTTATTAGTGCACAAATAAGGACCACCAACGACCACAATTTTCAGTGGACATAAGCCCGTATAATCCACAACATATAAAAGAAGATAAAAGATTATAATATAATCATTAAACACACCCATAAATTCTTTAAAAGTCAGTTTATTATCTTTATTAAGGTTTGGTTTCATCCATCCCTGTAGAAAAAATATCATACCCACCCTGTTTGATACACAATAAAGAGAGACGAAGGAAAATACCTACTTGGATGATCAAATATCGACGTTTTTCTCCGCGCGTCAAGAACTGGGGATGCACGACTTGCAGGGGGGAACTCTGGGGACTCCAAGGATGAGTAGAAAAGGTCCTGGAATAGGCGCACCACTAGCCTTGGGAAAGGGAAACTCCAAACACACCAAGTGAAAGAACAAACCCATCCAAGAAGAAGAAGAAATGAATTATAGTGCGATATAAAGATGAGATCCGATTGTCATGGGATATGAATATCTTGACTGGATTTAAAGGTGGATCATGGTTTCACCATGCGGTTGGGTGGTTACACATGATGGGATTAATTTCCATTTAATAATTCTCATCGGGGAGGTGGCCATAACATCTGTGAGTTAAAAGATTTTATTTAAACAGGGGAAAACATGGACACTATAGGCCTATTGAGGGTCTCCCCACCCTTAGGAATTTAAAACATTTTTTATGGGGCTAAAAACAGCCATGAACCAATTTAAAAAGGTTAAAAAGACTTAAAAGTGGCGTTGTGGAAAAAACTAGGGAAGAAAAACCCGACAAGCCCCTCTGGCACCGATCAGTGACACACCGATCGGTGTCACACTGATCGGGGACACACTGATCGGGACCACACCGATTGGGACCACACCAATCGGTGTCACACCGATCGGGACCACACCGATTGGGACCACACCAATCGGTGTCACACCGATCAGGACCACACCGATCGGTGACACACCGATCAGTGACAGGCTAATCAGTGACACGCCGATTGGTGGCACACCGATCGGTGTCACTGATGGTTGACACTGCAATGAAGTCCTTCCACCGAGACACTGCCCTTACGATCCAGACCCGACAGGTCTAGGGTGCACCAAACACCATAAATTTGGAAAAGGGATAGACAAGGAGGGTCTTGTCCATTACATTAGATACCTCTCGAACTATTCTCATCCTCGAGAATCAAAGCTAGACCCGAATAGAAGATAGGAGTCCGAACAACCACCTTGAAAGATACCTCTCAGGGAAAAACCACCCCAAACAGTCATACCAAACCCAAGGATCACATTGTCCCCACACATGGATCTGGGAGTTCCTTCCTCCATGTCAAGATACTATCTTCTTTGGGTGGAACTGACTTACCAACATGAGTTTAATCTCATCCACATTAATGTGTCTTGATTAGGGATTAGGTCCTCCCTTCCCCACATATAAGGACTTTTCATAAGAATTCACAAGGTAAAGAAACAAAATATATCATAAACCAACAGGGTTAGCATTACATCACAAATAAGTACAAAAAAAAACAGAACAGAACTCAAAATAGCTCTGGGTACTAGGCGTGCATCTGTGCCTCCCATTCCCAAGTACTCTCCTCGAGGCCACCGTGCCTCCACAACACATGAACCAAAGGGATGGTTCATCCACGAAGCACTTTATCCTTATGATCCTCAATCCTTACCGCTATCTCCACAAACATAGCATCATACCCTATATCCAACTCTCCCCAGTCAATGACATGGGAGTCATCGTGTAGATATCGACGAAGATGGGAGACATGGAAAACGTTATGGATCCTTTCTAAATAAGGTTGAAATGCCAGCTGATATGCCACCTCACCGACTTTACCCAACACTTTGAAAGGCCCAATGAACCTAGGAGAGAGCTTGCTCCCCTTGCCAAACCTTCGTTGCCCACGTTGAGAGGAAACCTTCAAGAACCCATGGTCTCCAACCTCGAACTCTAAGGGCCTCCTCCTACAATCGACATATGATTTCTAATGGTCCTAGGCTACCTTCATCCTCTCACGCACAAGATGAACCTTCTCCGTTGTGCTTTGCACTACCTATGGGATAAGAACACCTACCTCCCCAACCTCAGTCCAGCACATAGGCAAATGACATGGCCTCTCATAAAAGGCTTCAAATGGTGCCATGAAAATAGTAGAGTGATAGATATTATTGTAGGAAAATTCTACTAAGGGAAAATGTCATTCCCACAATCCCCCAAAGTCCAAAACACATGCCCGTAGCATATCCTCCAATGTCTGGATGTTTTTCTATGTCTTCCCATCTGTCTGGGGGTGGAAAGTAGTGATAAGACGTAGCTGGGTGCCAAAAGCATGCTACAATCCCCTCCAGACTCGTGAGGTAAAACATGCATCCATATATAATACTATGGAACTCGTAACTCCATGCAACTTCACCACCTCATCCATGTATCTCCATGCTAAGGCATCCACCACACTCGACTCCTTGATCGCCAGAAAGTGAGCTGATTTCGTCAGCCGGTCTACCACTACCTAGATAGCATCGCAACCTCCTTGAAACCTGGGTAGTCTTGTGAAAAAATCCATCGGTATGTCATCCCACTTCTACTCGGGGACATCTAAAGGTTTCCACAAACCTCCCAGAACATGGTGTTCAGCCTTCACCTGCTGACACACCAGGAACCTTGCCATGAACTCCGCCACTGCCTGTTTCACCCCAGGCCACCAAAACTTTTCCGTCAGGACTCAGTACATCTTGGAAACTCCAGGGTGTACCACTACTAGTGATTTATGGAACTCACAGAGAAATCCATCATGCATCATATCTGGGACTAACAACTTCCCTAAAAAATGTATCCGATTTTGACCATCCTCTAACCACCCTTCCAGAGCATTGCCTTGGTTAACCCGATCACACATCACTTCACTCTCTATGTCTCCCCACTGAGACTCCTCTACCTACCACGGTAGAGAGGAATAAACTTTAATTTGAAACATACAACCTCTACCACCATCCTCCTTTACATACAGGTGTAGGGCATCCAACTCCTCCATTGCCTTCCAAGCATCCACAGATTCCTGAATGGCTTCCCTCCATGAATTCTGGCTCAAGACATCAGCCAAAAAGTTCCCATTACCTTCATTGTAAGAGATCTCTAAGTTTTTGTCCTGAATAAATTAAACCCACCTTTATTGTCACAAGTTCAGGTCCCGTTGGGTAAAGATATGATTTAAAATTTTGTGATCTATGAAGACCACAAAGTGCTCCTCGATGAGGTAATGCTTCCAAAACTTCAATGCGAACACTACTGCTGTAAGCTCTAGGTCATGGGTGGCATAGTTATGCTCATGAGGATGTAACTACCTAGACCCATAAGATATCACTTCCTGCTGCTGCATTAACACACACCCCAGGCCAAGTCTAGAAGCATCACAAAACACCTCAAAAAATAGCCCTTCTTCTGGTAACGTCAGCACTGGGGCACTAACCAACTTCCCCTTTAGATAACCGAAGGATTCCTGGCACTGATCACTCCACACGAAGGCTTGGTACTTTCTGGTCAAAGCTGTCAAAGGAGCTGCAACTCAAGAGAATTCGGGTACAAACCTCTGATACTATCCTTCCAGACCCATAAAACTGCTAACCACCATCACATTATTGGGTGCTTCCCAAGAAACAACCCCTTCCACCTTTGACGGATCAACCGCTACCCCTTGCTGAGATACCATGTGTCCAAGGAAGTTCACTTCTCGTGTCATGAACTTACAGTTGGACAATTTCCCATAAGCTGGTGATGTTGAAGGATTTCAAAGACCATCCTGAGGTACTTAGTATGCTCCTCTTCTGATCTTGATTAGATAAAAATGTCATTGATGAACACAATGATGAACCAGTCCAGAAACTTGCAAAAAACAGAGTTCATGAGCCCCATGAACATAGCAGGTGCGTTTTCAACACCGAACGACATGACTATGAACTCAAAGTGCCCATACCTACACCTAAAAGCAGTCTTTGGGATATCACTATCCTTCACTCTTAATTGGTGATACCCAGACCGAAGATTGATCTTAGAGAACCAACCTGATTGCCTCAGCTGGTCAAAGAGATCATCTATCCTCGGGAAAGGGTAACAGTTCTTGACCGTTACCTGATTCAGTATCTGGTAGTCTATGCACAGCCTGAGACCACCATATGCCTTCTTCGCGAACAAGATCAGAGCACCCCATGGTGACACGCTGGGTCGGAAAAAACCCTTCTTCAAGAAATCATCAATCTGGATCCGCAAATACCACAACTCAGAAGGCGTCATCTAATAAGGAGCCATGGAAATCAGATGGGAACTGGGTTTCAATTCTATCCTAAAATCAACATCACATCGAGGGGGTAAAGTCACAACCTCCTCGAGAAAAATGTCCAAGAACTCTCTAACAACTCTTGGAAAATCCATCATCTTAGCATCCACTGATTCTGCTAAAAGCTCAACCAACTTAGAAAGAAGAGGCTCCACCCGTTGCCTCCCCACTTAACAACTCCGTTCGCCAACAAAATCCACACACTGACCATCCTAATCGAAGAACATGACTCTTCTTTGGAAATATTTGATAACAGTGTGCACATAAAACAGCCAGTCAATGCCTAGGATGACATCATATGGTTATATCTACAACAGTAGAAGATCCCTGCTAGACTGATGTGGCCCTATCATTAGTCTACACCCTCGGAAAACATAAAACAAGTTGTTCTGACCTCCGATTGGAGTACTCAACACCAGGGGCACTGGAAGTATCTCAGCATCTAAAAATAGAGAACAAGCTAGAATGGGTGTAACAAAGGAGTGATAATCTCCTGTATCAAACAAGGCATAGACAAGAGTACTAAACAGGCTAATTGTACCTTGGACAACTTCCAGCCCTACTGGAACTATTGCCTCTACAGCGTGCAACTGCCCATTCCCAGCTCCTCTTATTCTTGGATATTGGCTGCCTCCCTGACCACATCCTGGTTGAGGTCCCTGAGGAGTTCCCTAAGGCCGACCTCCTCCTATAACATCTACCCTCAGAGGAGTGGGAGCTCACTGTCCTTGCTGCTACTGCTGAAAGGGCCTGGCTGGAAGCTGCTGCTACTGAGGTGGGTGCTGAACCTGCGCACCCACACTATAGTACGCTCGGTCTAGGAACTGATTCTGAAGGTGCCCATGGCTACCAAAAATGAAGCATCTCGGTTATGGGCCTGTGAGGAAAGGGTGAGGACTGGGAGATCGAAACAGGAAATGCTGGGGTCTTCTCCCCACTGGGCGAAACCTAGAAGGCCCTAACACTGGAGGCCTACTGTTGACAGCCTTCCCCTTTTTCGAGACCAACTGGATCCCCTCTCATGGAACACCTCCCAGCATGTGCATCATTTCCACCAATTCATCCTTCTTTTGGACCTAAAAGTACTTAGGTAGGGTAAAGGGAGTAACAACATATTGGAGAGAAGGTTGGAGTGCCTCCTCTAAACGGCTTGCCTGAGAATCCACATTTAGAAAAAGGTTCGGAGTAAAACAAAGGAGATCCTTGAACTTGATCCCCAACTCCCTCACTAACATGCTCCCCTACTAGAGGGAGAGCAGCTCCTGCCTCTTCTCAACCTTCATCATGGAAGAGAGGAATTCCACTCGGAACTCCTTCTCAAAGTCAGTCCACGCAACCTCAGCCTCCCTCTTCTCCCCAAGATAGAGAGTCCACCACTGATGCACCGCTCCCCGCATCTGGTTTACAACCAGAGGAACCCAATACTTCATCAGAGCCCAAATCAAACTGAAATATATTACCAACTCTTCGAGCCAGATCTTTGTTTTCATGTCCAAGGTGCTGCCCTCATATTTCCTAAGGGTCTATCGCTGAAAGGAACGAAGCATTCTATTCCATAGATCATCCTCCTCCTCTCAGTCAGTCCTCTTCCAATCAGCCAAGTCAACCTCCTGGGTCTCGATCGCCCGCACTACTCGTGGTCGTCATTCGGGTTCCATAGCTGCAAGGTAAACAAGGAATTCCTATGCCCGAGTAGTGTAGAAGATTGCTTTTAAATTTTTATTAGACTTATTATTCATTTTAAATCCCCAAAATACCCAAGACGCACAAGAACACAAGTCATTATGATGTATGTACCTTTCTTATGGTCTCTGCCCAGTAATCAGTGTAGCCTCACTTGGTCGTTCGATAGGCCCAGAGTCCTTGCATCAGATCATGGGGGCCCTAAAATCCCATGTCCTAGCCAGTATTCCCCAGCCTATTTCACGCACCAAGATTGCCTAGCACTGTTTACCTACCATCCCATGCAATCCTAACTGTACCTAACTTCTAACTCCATCCTATCTCTCAACCTTCCCTCTGATACCATTCATTCACAACCCTCCTTCACCAAGATGAGGGAAGGGACAACAGATTTCCAGACCCTTCCTTCTTCAAGTTGAATAAGGGATAATGACCCCCGAGACCCACCTTCAATAGGACCTGGAGGGGAGAATAGCACCAAGGGTATAAAATCACACACAATATGGAAGGAATTACCCTTTTTATTTAGTAAGATCGGGAGATAAGATAGTAAATCCCAACAATACTAAAACTGGAGGTAAAAGTAAAGCCAAAACTAAACCATTACCATATGCATTTCCAAAAAGTAGATGCTACAAAAGTACAAGAAAACCCCAATGGAAAGTACCACGGAAAGAAAAACAACAACAACAACTATCCCAACGTCCAAGATAGTACGGTCCCGCACGATCCTTGATGTCCTCCTGGAAACCCGAAAGCAGTTTTATATACGTAGGGTGAGTATACAGGTATACTCAGCAGGGAAACCAAAAGCTCTCGTGCACAAGTGGGGAGGCATTCTAATTCCTTGTGAAAAAAAGATAACCAAAACACCTAGCAAGGAAAACTATCCACCCAAACCTCACCAAGGCACACTCCCCAAATAACACAAGTTAGTTAAAGTAATAGTAATAACACATCGATATTTGGGTACCCCACGCCACTTTCCCACTAGTTATTGAAGACATCCTATGCGTCAAACCTCTCCCTCCATTTTCACTGCAGTCCCACTACCATCCCCCGCCCGCACACACCTGGGCTACCCCAACCACACATCCCGCCCGCAAACATCTGGGCTATCACTACCACACATATCAACTGAAAACACCTGGGCCAAAACAACCACATGTAACCACACCCGCAAACACCTAGGACAGAACAACTACCACCACGCCCGAAGACATCTGGGCCTCATCCTGAAGACACTTGGGAAACAACCTGCCCACACACACCTGGGCCAACCACCACAACTACCATGACAAAAAAATCTTGGGTTATAATGGTCATCAGGACATCACATCCTGCCCGAAGGATCTTGGGATACTTTGGAAAGGGATCAGAAAAGGATCTAATAACCAACCACTCATAGGAGTGTTGGAAAAAACACCCTCCCCCATGAAATGGGGGTGTTTGGCATGAAGTGCTCAACTCAGGTGGGGCGCAAATAAGAAACATAAGAACTAAAGTTTTATATATAGGTAACAAGCACTCATCCCAACCTAGGGGTTCCAAAACATCTTATCACAAACACCCTCGTTACTATTCATTCATAATAAACACCACAGTCACAACCATGTCACAAATCATTCCCAGAAAACAATTCCCCATTGAACCCATTATTGTTTTCATATCCAAGTGATTCCGTTTAGGTAAATTCTGAACTACTGGGCAACTAACAGACATAGCCACAAGACAAGGAAAGGGAAATAATCAATCAACAATTTAAGAATTCACACCCGGTTCTCTTGTAAGGTCACAACAATAAAAAGGGATCTGTGAGATCCTCAAAGTACTGGAACTAAACCAAGCCTCAAGATACAACCCCACACGGCCTCAGGTCCACAAACTAACAACTGTACAACAATAGAGGGTCCCATCCCCATCCATGTCACTCCCCAATCATTAACTGTAAACATCACCAGAGCAGAGCAAGGGAGTTTTAAAATTTGAAAATTCCAATCATTTAGTTCAGTATTTCCATTTGGTTAACCGAGGTGATCACACAAGGATTATTATTCATTAGGAATCCATTAAATCAATCGAGTTTATGTGATTAACTAGTTTCCATGTTACATCCATTCAATCATCATTGAAGACAGGGGTTTATTAGTGCACAAAGAAGGACCACCAACGACCACGATTTTCAGTGTACATAAGCCTGTATAATCCACAACATATAAAAGAAGATAAAAGAGTACAAAATCATCTTTAAACACACCCCTACATTATTTAAAATTCCATTTATTATCTCCATTAAGGTTTGGTTTCATCCATCCCCACAGAAACAATATCATACCCACCCTGCATGATACACAGTAAAGAGAGAAGAAGGAAAATCCCTACTTGGATGATCAAAGATTGACGTTTTTCTCTGTGTGTCAAGATCTGGGGATGCGTGACTTGTAGGGGAGAACTCCGGGGACTCCAAGGATGAGTAGGAAAGGTCCTGCCACATTCACACCACTAGCCTTAGGAATGGGAAACTCCAAATTCACCAAGGGAAAGAAAGAACCCAACCAATAAAAAGAAGAAAATAATTCTAGTGCGATATAAAGATGAGATCTGGTTGTTACGGGATATGAAGATCTTGACCGGATTTAAAGGCAGATCATGGTTTTACCACGTGGTTGGGTGGTTACACATGATGGGATTAATTTCCATTTAATAATTATCACCAGGGAGGTGGTCATAACATATCCGAGTTAAAAGATTTTATTTAAACATGGAAAAACACGGACACTATAGGTCCGTTGAGGGTCTCCCCACCCTTAGGAATTTAAAACACTATTTATGGGGTTAAAACGGCCTTGAAACACTTTAAAAAGGTTAAAAAGACTTAAAAGTGGCATTGTGGGAAAAACTGGGGAAGAAAATCCCGATAAGCCCCTCTAGAACCGATCGGGGACACATTGATCTGGGACACACCGATGGGTGCCACACTGATCGGTGACACACTGATTGGTGTCACCGATGGTTGACACCATGATGACGTCCTGGCACCGAGACGCCGCCCTTACGATCCAGACCCGATGGCTCCAGGGTGCACCAAACACCAGAAATTTGGCAAAGGGATGGACCAGGAGGGTCTGGGACATTACAAATCTCTCTTCCCTCAAGTAGTTTATTTTTCATTGTCATTATCAAACCATTTCAAGGTAGATCTAATAAATTCCTAACATGTTTTATTCCCACCAAAATACCTAGTCTCCCATGTGCATCAAGGTAAATAAAAAAATATAAGGGGATATCATTCATTGAATAATTCTGAAATCATTTCAGTAATCATTTCATTTGGTCCTATTTTCAAGTTTCAAAACACTCATTTTATTTCAAAAACCAACATCAATAGGTTTTTATCAAAATATCATGTCATTTATTTAAAAAATAAACTTCAATGAGTTTTAATGAAAAATCATGACTTTTATTTTAAAAACCAATCATAAAATGGGTTTTTATCAAAATTAAACGAATCATCACATTTCAAATCATAAAATATCTCATGCCTTTTTATTTCATCAACATCTTACTAATAATAATTATTTTAATTTAAGAACATTTTTTTTGAAAATAAATAAATAAATTCTAGAAACTACTATCAATAATTTTCATCTCACACACCATGCCATTTCAAAGGTATTTTTCAAAGACAAAAATACAGTCTTCAAAATAAATTGGAAATTCGTTTTAATTTAAGCAATAAGAAAATGTTTAAAATAATAAATATTTCTTTCAAAACCACATACCTTCAAAAAAGAAAAAATACCTAATGAGGGATTCAAAATTGTTATATGAGAAGGTTTATTCCCCAAAAACAAATAAAATAACAAAAAACACCCTTCTGATGATTACCCAACAACTAGACACCTGATACTTCTTGAGAGGACATCAAAAAATGAAGATAATAAGGATTTGGGTATTTGTAAATAAATAAAATATTATATAAACATTTAAAACACCAAATTAAAACCCCAAATTAATTTTTTGTTTCACTCAAATATTGAATGAGGAGGTTTTGAAAAAATATAAAATAGATGTTACAAAATTTTAAGGGGGTTAAAGAATCATTTTCCACAAATTATATCATTTAAAATGGTTAAAATGGAGTTACAAGTTGATATGGAGGAAAAATAAATGTAAAAAAAGCGTTAGAAATATTTTAATCAAAAAGGGAATTCTGTAACGGTAACATGGTTTTCCATTATTAATCTCATATTCATCATGTAAGGGTAATAATTTTTACCCTTACATAGGTCACATTCCTAGATTTACCCTTATACAGGGCTAGTGTACCCTTACACAACCTTTAGAAAAGAGGTTTTACCTTTACACAACACCTAGGATACCCTTATGAAGCCTTTAGAAACAAAATATTACCCTTATGAAACTCTATTATACCCTTATGTAGCCTTTTGAAAAACATGTTTACCCTCAAATGAGCCGGTACCCTTATGTGAGACCCTTACGTAGCACACATACCCTTATGTGAGACCCTTATGCAGCATACTTACCCTTATGTAGTGGTAAGTTTACCCATAACCAATGCAGACCTTACCTTTACACTAGCCTTAGTACCCTTACTCAACACATATAAAGGGGAGTTACCCTTAAAAAGAGTCTTGGTACCCTTAAACAACACAGGTTTCCCTTACACAACCCATAGGAAAAGGGTTTTACTCTTTCATAACTTATAAAAAAGGATTTTACCCTTATATAAGGTTCTTAAGACCCATTTTACCTTTTTACAACACCATAAGACATAGGTAAGGGTAAAATTTATTAAAAATAAATAATTTTCATATAAAAATACTTATAAAATAAACCAAACCAAATAATTTAATTATTATAAAAAATAGGATGTCACAATTCTCTCCACCATAAGGATTTATGACCTTAGAAAGCTTCCAGTCTAAAAAGTAGAAAAAGAAAATTCTAAAAGAACTCCCACACTCAACTTGTGAGGTATAAAATTCATGAAATAGAATAAGACAATCCCAAAAAGCTACTATTAAACATAACTCCAAGATCAACACACGTCTCCAAAAAAAAACTCAACGACATTGAAAAGAAAGGGAAAACAACCAGAAAGAACCTAAGGCATATTTTAGGTCTCCCCACCATAAATATTCACAAAAAAATGGTGTAACATAATTAAAACATCCACCAAAACATATCTATTCAACTCAAAGAAGTGACTTTGATTACATTTTATAGAGAAAAATCTAGGAGGAAAAACTAAAACCTCAAGGAATGACATAACCAAAACACCTTAATGATTCCTAAAAGAAAAAATGATCTAAATAACCACCAAAGAATTTACCGTACAAAAGAAAGGCATAGAAATGACAAGGATTTTTATGCTGGGAAAGTACTCGACGGTAACCTAGGATTTCTAATACTAAGCCCCACCCCTGAATGAGCTCATAAAATCAAATGCCAACACCTCCAAATGCTTAGTCCATCAAGAATCCACATCATCCTAGTTACCCAAGTATATTACCAAGGATTATCCTAGCCCAAACAGAAATATCACAAACAAAAAATCCAATGCATGAATAGGGAACTATACTCCCATAAGGGATACCATCCATCATATCAATATTGATCTCTAACCCTAAAGGAAAAACAAGAGGATACCAAGGAATAACAACCATTCGAATGACATCCAACACTAACCATATGGAGACACCCATGGAAGGAGTAAACAAGAGGGATTTTGAAGGAACCACAACCCCACATATAAAGATTCTTAACATAATATTTCATACCATCCCAAAGATCACAAAAAACCTAAAAGGAATAAAACCATTCAAGATGAAGGGTAACCATTAAAAGGTTCTGATCCATGAGGTACAACAATATAGAAATAAAGAAAATTGAACCATCATTATTATCACAACCAATATCCACAAGAAGGAATTAAAAGTAATCCAAAATAGATCCCCAGGAAAAAAATCTCTAAATATTGATGAACCACAAAAATAAAGAGTAAAATGTTTTCTTCTAAGATATCATAAATAACAATCTAGATAAATACCATCCATAATTGAAATATCCTCTACTATGTAAAAAGATTCACTATGAAGTATATGGATGGGTCCCTATTGTCTTGAAGCATCTACTACCCCACAGTCAGGAGTTTATGATCATCAAATGAAACTTACCTTTCCAATATCCCAACTTATAAAACCTTTTAAGGTGACCCAATTGGACACACCATTTACAAACTCGTACGACCTTCAAACATGAATTCTTAGAATAAATAGGTGCTTCACACTAGAAACATACAAGATTCCTCTCTTTTTTCCAAGAATAATTCCCCTACTCAACCAAATTCTATAATCCTTTAATCAAGACATCTCTACCCAAGCCAACCATGAATGGGGAATTCTTCCCTTATTTTCACTTTTCTAACTCCATTTTAGCTGATAAGTCCCTTTAAAAAAATATTTGGATAATAGGTTGAAAAAGTTTATGAGATGATAGTACTAAGGTCTAGGTGAAGACCTTTTCTGAAATAGATAGTCTTAAGGGAATCATCACCAACAAGATTAGGTCGAAAACATACCAAACTTGAAAATTTATTGGTATACTCTTCAATCGATATCTCACCTTGATTGAAAAAAAGATATAAAAAACTTATTCCTTCTTCACTTCCTCAGAATACTTACATCAAGTGATGACTGAATTAAATAATTACCAAGACATTCATTCATACATACATGAAGGAATTTTAACTTCTCACCACTCTCAGATAGGTCCCTTGAACATGGAGTTGATGGAATTGAACTTCATATCATCAGGAGTCTTGAGATAAAAAAATCCTCTCAACTTCTTCAAGCCACTTCACTACCTTGGGTGAACCTCTCTCACCTATGTAAGAAGGTGGATGATGATATAAGAAGAATTGGATCAGTCCAAATATTATATATGATCTAGCTCAACCCTTTGATTTGGAGTTTGGGTAGAGTTTTAACAGGGGATGCCATTTTCAAAAACTGAAAAGGGTTTCTTCAAAGATCGTATTGACGGAAAAAGTTTCTATATTTATTGAAATAATTTATGGGAGACATTTTGGAAATCACATGACACATTCTCATTAACTTAGGAATAAAAAAAACTCAAATAAAAATAAAAACATGAAAAAAACTTCCAAACAAGACAAAAACCACTTTTACTAAAGAATAATTGGTTTCAAAGTTCACAAGATTTATCCTATTTAAAAAATCATTACACTTTTCTTCAAAAAATGAAATCTTGATATAAACCTATTTTAGTTTCAAATAGTCCTTTACCAGATCATGGGAATTCTTCCATGGTTTCAAAAACATTAGTTCCTTATTCAAATTCCAAAATCATTTTAATTTTAAATCCATCACATAACCAACATTTATTCTTAAAATATTTATTTAGAAAATTAAAAAATAGTTTTTGAAAATCAGTTTTCCAAACAAAACTTTCCATAAAAATCTACCTTTTGGTAGTTGATTTTTTTCAAAGAACACAAATTTTTTTCTTTAAGTAACTCTTTGTTTTTCATAAAGGGGTTAATATCATAAATAAAGGTATTGAATTTTAGGCAACAAAACAAGATCTTGAAACAAATCATAACAAAAATGTCCAAATAACCCTCTAAACTAACCTCACTCGAGTGAAGTTATTTTGGAAACAAATGAATAATGCACTAAGTTTGGGTTAAAGTGGAACTATGCATGGATTTGTCACATGGGATGGTAAACCATGGACCAACCTCACAACCGTTCCTAAATTTACTTCCAAATTATTCACAATGATTCCTCATAGTTTACCAGACCATGAAGGTATAGTGTGATTCTGGTCATCTTTCCATTCTAATTAAAAAACTCATAATAGATTCCTAAAATCAAAGATAGTATCATCACGAATCGAAATCACATTTATCATCATAAAACCAATAAATCAAAATAAATACTAAATTCCCCACTTTCCTTTGTAACTCAAGTATTATTGTGAAGAGGTGGTGATCAAACACCTACTCATGAATCACCACTTGAGTCTTGAAACATTCTTAAACTTCTTTCTACCACAACTTACCCCAAATAACATAAGATATTTCATGGAAAATTACTTTCTTACAAGAAATAACTAGCTCTAATACCATTTGTAGCAAACCAACCAAGAATACCATCTAAAACAGTATTTGATCCGATTACCTACTAAGCCGATGGGCATTAATGATTCCCACAGGTCAAAGAAAAGAACCCAGGCATCAGAAACAATGATTTGGGAATTATTTCTCCCAATATCTAGAAACATAAATAGATAACCACTATAAAGAAAATCCAAACTCAAAGATATAACCATAAGTAAAGTTTAAAACTCCCAATATGGTACATCAAACAAAACCATTTGATAATACCTTAATACAACAACCCACAGACTCTATGTGACAAGTAGATCACATATTCCATTAGTCTTCACAAACTCTCAAGTACCACTAAACAACTAATCCCACCAACTTCAAGTGGTACATTCCCTTTTCCAGGATCTAGAATAATAAATCTATAAATTCCTAAAGGTAAGGGTAGGGTGTGTTCAAAAAAATACCAATAGGGTTTCACCAAGTCATTTCATAACCAAAATTTAATAAATAAACTAAGTATTCTCAATTTTTGATAAAACATGGAATGTAAATATTTTTAAGTTTCATATAAAAACATGCTTTCAAAAAATTTTATTATATAGTAAATAGTAGATAAGAAAGTGAATTTCCATTCAAAGTAGGAATAATTTAGCATCTTTTTTAAATAGGCATGAATATATCATTTTATTGAAAAGAGACATGAATAAGAATTTCTATGAAAACTAACATGATTAAAATATTTCATAACATTATCATGTAAAGTCATTTACAATCATATAACCATGGGTAAGAGACCTAGGGGTAGGTTAAATAGGGATTCTCACACATTTTGGTGAAGTATGACTTCCAGTGTGCACCAAGAACATCCTTAAGGATGAAAATGAGAAGATACCTAAAGACTAATCTCTCTACCATCAAGTAGTTTATCTTGAATTTTTATCTTCAATACATTGACTAGTAGAGATAATACATGCCTAGTGTGTGTTCTTCCCACCTAAATACCTAGTATCCCATGTGATTCAAGGCATATCAAACAATATAAAGTGATATCATTCATTCAGTCATTATTAAATCATTTTAGTCATCATTTCATTTGACCCCATTTTCAAGTTTCAAAAAATTCATTTTATTTAAAAAAACATCATCAATGTGTTTTCACCACAATATCATGTCATTTATTTCAAAAAATAACTTCAATTTTTTTTAATGAAAACTCATGCCTTTTATTTTTAAAACCAATAAAAAAATGAGTTTTTTAAAAATTCATAAAATATTCAAATTTAAAATAATAAAATATATCATGCCTTTTAATTTCATGAAAACCCATCCAATAGTCATTATTTAAATTGAAGAAATTTTTTCTAAAAATCAACAATAATTTCCATCAACTACAATCAAGAATTTTTATCACACACACCATGATATTTCAAAGGTATTATTCAAATACATAAATATAGTCTTGAAAATAAATTGGAAATTAATTTTAGTTTAATAAAGGATCAAAGGTTTAAAATAATATAAATTTCCTTCAAAACCACCTATCTTAAAAAAAGATAGAACACCCAAGTAGAATTTATAACTACAACAGGAGAATGTTTATGCCCTATGAAGAAAGAAAATAGTAAAAGCACCATTATAATGATTACCCAATAACCGCACACATGATAATTCATGAAATTAAATCTCAAATTGAATATAACAAAGTTTTGGGTATTTTAAATAAATAAAATAGGTTCAATATCATTTAAAATACCAAATTAAAATCACTAATAGATTTCCCGCTTCACTCAAATATTGAACATGCAAGTTTTGAAAATATTTAAAACAAGTGTTAAAATTTTTAAATGGTGGTTAAATAATAGTTTTACATAAATTATATCATTTAAATGGGTTAAAATGGAATTATTTGTCAATCTGGAGGAAGAAGAAACAAAAAGGAATTTTTTAAAAATATTTTACTCAGAAAGGAAACTATGTAAGGGTAATATGATTTACCATTATGAAGCTCAAATTAACCATGTAAGGTTAAAAATGTTTCCCCTTAAATAGACCAAATTACATATTTTACCCTTACCTAGGGTTGGTGTTCCCTTACATAGCCTTTATAAAAGAGGGTTTACCTTTACGTAACACCTAGGATACCCTTACACAACCTTTAAACACACACAAAATTACCCTTATGCAACTCTATGATACCCTTATGAAACCTTTATAAAAATATTTTTACCCTTATTTGAAACCCTTACATGATATGATACCCTTATGCGAGACCCTTACACAATACACTTACCCTTACGCGAGACCCTTACACAACGCACTTACCTTTACGCAGCTGTAAGTTTACTCTTATAGAATACGACCCTTACCTTTACACCGACCTCAATACCCTTATGCAGCGTATATAAAGGGAGTTACCTATACACAAAGGCTTGATTCCCTTACACAACACAATTTTTATTTATTCAACACATAGGAAAAGGGTTTTACCCATACACAATCTATGGAAAATGATTTTACCTATACACAAGTTTCTTAAAATCCATTTTACCATTACACAACACCATAAAAAATAGGCAATGGTAAATTTTATTAAAAATAAATGATTTTAAGATAAATAATTATAAAAAAAAAACAAATAAAATAATTTAATTGTTATAAAAAATGTGGGTGTTACAGTCATTTGACTATAGTGCTATGCAAGTGAAAGGATACTCCTTACTTGTTGTAACCACCCAAAGGTTTGTATTATAGTGGTTTGGGTGGTATTGAATTATTTATAAACTATTCCAAGGACAAGATAAAATTACTGAGTAGTGAACCTTGTAAATTCCCATGTTCCTATGGTTGTTCTTGTTTGTTTTCTTTCTAGAAGTGTCATATCTATCTATCATAAGGTAAATATTGTTTATTAAGTAATAAAACTTAAAAATATATGACCACTAATTCACCCCCCTTTCAGTGTTCACACAGATCATGATTGTACCTTTCATAATAAATTGATTTTTTCTCAATGAATATTGATAATAAATACAATATCATCTTTATAAATCCATTTGGGCACTTCAAACCCCCTTTGGATTTATTGGAAATGCCAAAGTTTCTCCAAATTCAATGTTACTATTATCTCCCTTATTGGAAATAAATGTAAAGGTGAAATACAATAAATGGATCTCACTTTATATCTATGATTCTTCCATTATTATCAAAAATAATTTCTTCTCCCCCTGCAAATTTAGAATTATATCCTGATCTAAATTATTAATAGAAAAAATGGCACCACAAGATTCTTTTACATGAACCATCAGTTATCAATTACAAGTCTACTTAGACTAACCTAATGCATAAAATAATATTTAATAAACCTAGAAATCAAATATTTCCCTTAATATGTCTAGCATGTGATACCACTTTAATTTTCTCATTTTAGGGTTGTATAAATAGATTTCTAAAAAATTGTTTTCCTATACTCATCATCAATAAACACATCAAAACTATTCAGATGCAATACAATAAAAAACCACCTTTTTTAAACTCACCACAAACTCCCTATTTATAGAATTTTTTTTCATAAATCAAAATAATAATGTGAGAGTGATTGTTTTACCACAACTTTTAGTTTTTTAGATTCTATCCAGATTCCATATTTTTACAAAATAACTTATTTTTGATAACTTACACCTCATGTATTATCCTCTTCAAGGGATATACTTAATTATTCATCAAGGTAGTTAGATAATTCTATAACGATCATCTCTTCTTACTGTATAACTCTTACAAGAGTCATCCAACTTCCCCTTTTAATCCCCTCATTAAATGCTATTCTTCTTAGTTATAAATTAAAGAAATAAGGGAATAAGGTGGAACCTATTAGATACTTAGTTAAAAAAGGTTGAGGGTTGACTCTCAACCATGATACATCAATTTTTCTAATCTCAACATAAGTTCAATTCTTCATACTTTATTTACTATCATGATTCTTTATAGGTTTCATGATTATCTTATTCCTTTAAACCGTTTTCTTATGTGGATTTATCTTTTCACTACTGTAAATAAATTCTATACCAACACACCTATACCAACAGTTTGTGAAAACCATTGGTATTGGGATCTTTAGAGGCTGGTTTCCCAATGGTTTCAGACAGCAATTAGGATAGGACCACCCTATACCAACATTTTGAATAAAATTTTGGGATATGCTCTTTTCTATTAAGTTATCGCAATGGGTTTTCAAAAATTTTGGGATAAACAATCTATCTAAATAGTTTTTGAAAACTATTGGGAAATTTGGCCCCAAATACAACCAGGCCTCTAGATTCCTCCTCTTCCCACATGTTTTCCTAAACCAGAGCTACCCTCTTCCCTAACCTATGAACCTTATTCCCAGTAGTTGATCCATATTGATTCAAGCCATTTTTTTCTACAACTTCAAGTCTGTAAGTGATAACTTAGTTATAATATCCCGTATCAATTTAATTTTTGATTTGTGTTTTGATTTTCCCTAAATGATAGCTTCCTTCTTCTTCCCAGTGTAAGAACCATTCTTCCCAATCGGGGATCCATAGTCAAGTCATTTTTTGTTATTCCACTTCAAATTAGTAAGATCTAACTGAGTTATATGTTCTACCTCCACTTATTTTTCCTTTTTTCATTCGTATTGATTTTAGGATATGGTTGTTTTTTTTGATCAATAATTTAGGTGCTTGATGATTTATACCTCCCTTCAATCCTATTTTTTTATTAATACATCTTTATATTGAGTCTATAAGTTTAAATTCTTACCTTGGGTATCCATTTTGTTATAGTTTCTGATGTAATATTTTTTTTATCATCACAAATCCCATTTTTTTGGGTTTTAATCTTCTCTTATTATTATAGGATATCGAAGGATATTCATCCCATTATAATGGTAGGGTTTTCTCTAGATTTTATAGGGTGAATGGGACCTTAAATTTTCTCTAAAATTATATTAATTTTTATTCTTGGTATGATTGTCACATAGGGAAAGTGGGTTTATGTGATAAGAAATTGAGTAAATATGGCCTAGGAGTTCAAGTATGAGTAAGTTAGACTCCTTAGAAACATAAAATATAAGTCGGTTCTGATAAATATTTATTATTTTTGTGGTCCATAATTATGTTAAGTCATGGGGGGATGCCTATAATTGGAATTATAACTCCTAGAGGGTTCCTGTCCCCAAATTGGATCTTATATCACCTTGAGAGGTAAAACAATGTGGTGTCCATAAATTCTATCTTGATTAAACAATAAGTGCATTTGATGTGTGAATATTGTTTGTAGGATAATAAAGAATAAGATAACCCAAGGTTTTTAAAGTATTTTGAATTCAACCAATATTACATAAAATCTTAAATTCTAATCACAAATATATAAATATAAACTATAGAAACTTAAATTTTGAAATAGAGTGACAAATCTTTACAACCTTTCATTTTTTAACCCGGAGGCACAAACCCAAATAAACATGGATCATAAATAAAAAATAAGGGCAAAAGGATATAAGTATAACATATGACATGATTCATCATAATATGATGTCAATAGTTGGTGGAAGATGCTGTGGAGTGATGTAGTAATGATTGAAAATGTATTTAATGATATATATATGATATATTATTATTTGAATAATTATTTAATTTGTTTGGATCTATAATACTTGTTAAATCATTATAATATTATTTTTTATACATGTTATTACATTTTGGGTTTTATTATGAAATGAGTGAGAGAAAATATATTGCCAATAAGGGATGTTTCATAGAGAGAATATAAGGACATCATCCACCAATATGGTCTTTATATAATGATTTTCCATAACATCCACTATGTTTCACATAATCTCCCAATTTATTCCTTTATGATGACCCACTAAATAAACTAAATTGAAATGAATTGATCAGACCCTAAGAAAACTAAATTATTCCAAACTGACCTAATTAGTCTTCAAAATAAATGAACTAAATCTATCAACCCTTTATACTGAAACCCAATCGAACTAACAAATCCTATCTATATCATAATCGAACCGACTTGACCAAACCAAATAAATTTAATTGAAATGAATTAATTTGACCCAAGTAGACTTGAGTAGACCTGAAAAACACTAAAATGCATCATACTAAACTAAAATAAAAATAAGTGAACTAAAGTGAACCTAAATAAAAGAAATTATATAATAATGATAAAAAATGAATTGATTTGAACGATTCTTGTTTACTTAACAAATACTATCTATATAGTATTTTGTTTTCTTTCATATTATGCTTCTCATATAGAGTACTGTGTCAGTTATGGTTTTATATAAATTAAACAATTCTCATTTAATTAAATATATTTTCAATTAAACTTCAATATTATTTAATAGCTTTCAAGAAATGAATTCTTAAATTTTTTTACAGAATGGATAGAAGTTGGAAGTATGAAACTGGTCGGATCTCAAGAAAGTTTCAAAACAATTTGGAGATTTTTTTAGATTTTTCATTTGAAAATGATTCAGATAGTGGTCACATACACTGTACATGTTATAATTGTGTTGGATGACCTTGGTTGAGCCATGAAGAAGTTATCTACCACATAACTAAATATTATTTTCAAACAAACTACTATGTGTGGTATCACAATGGGGAGAAAATAGAATCTCAAAATGTTGATGATCCAAATGAGAAAACTAGATTGGAGAATTTTTTATATGACAAGTTTCTATTTATTTTTCATCATGAGAAGGAAATGATGTCTACCCAAGAATACTTCAATATGAGCACACATGATGCGTCTAATGAAAGTGATGATGTTGACAAGGTGAAAAAATTGAATGATGCTACCACGACTCCAGTATATTGGAAATGTGGTAAAATGAAAAATATGTAATTTCTAATTTGATTTTTTCATGGGAAAAATATGTACGGTATTTATAATACTTCCATAAATTACATTATTATATTCTTGAAGTACTTACTTCCATATGATATAGGTATTCCCTCAAACAACTATATGGAATGAAAGTTAGTTGAAGAACTTGGATTTAAAAAAAAATACTTGCTTTCCTGAAATATTTCATCTTATTATGGGAGGAAACTAATGAATGAAATGATTGTATAAAATGTGGAACATCCCGATGGAAGCCAAAAGATGATATAACACCACCCCGTGTGCCACAGAAAGTAAAGTGGAACTTTTCATTGATCCCCAAAATCTATAATATTTTCATGTCTGATGAAATATCAATAAAAATGTGATGGAATCATACCTAGAGAAAGAATAATAATGAAGAGTTGGTTCACCCTATAGATGGATTTTCATGGTATAGATTTGATGCTCAATATCCTAATTTTTTTGATGACATGTGTAATGTGAGGCTGGGTCTTTCATGTGATGGTTTTAATCCATTTGGGCAGGTTCTTACTTCACATAACACATGACCAGTTTTCATACACATTTATAATCTCCCCCCATGATTGTGTATGAAAAAAACTTTCACTTTCATGAGTATACTCATATTTGTACCTTCTGGTCTTGACAATGATATAAATGTATACATGAAACCTTTAATAAAAGAGTTGAAACTTCTTTGGGATGTGGGTGTGATCACATACGATGCATGTTTGAAATACATATTTCAGATGCGTGCTACACTTATAGAACGATCAATGATTTTCCTGCTTATGCAATGATGTCTGGATGGAGTACAAAGGGAAAACTATAATGTCTTGTTTTTATGAAGAATACTCGATCCAGAATACTAAAATATCTCCATAGTTTTAGTTTTATGGGAGATCGAAGATTATTTCCAATAGACCATCCATATATAAATAATCATCGAAGATTTGACAATACCATGAAGACCGATGATCCACCTCAACATATGTATGGAACTGATGTGCTTAATGAATTTCAAGATTTAAGTTTTTCATTCAGGAAGGGTCAAATGAAATCTAGAAAGAGGAAGAATGTTTCCAATGATACCTATTACAATTGGAAGGATAGGAGTATCTTCTTTGAGTTTCCTTTTTGGTCAACCAATTTGTTAGGTAATTGCTTTAATGTAATGAACATTGAAAATAATATATGTGAAATATTGATTTTGATTCTTCTAAATGTCAAGGGAAAATATTTCCTCCATTATTTTTCATATGCATGCTGCATATGACTGTCCATCTTCCAACTGAAATACTTCTTGTAGGACTTGTTACTTTTCATTGTATGAATCCAACTGAAAGAAATATGTACACATTGAAATATTATGTTCAGAACAGGAATCAACTCGAAAGTTATATCATGAATGGTTACTTGGATCAAGAATGTATGGATTTCTGCTCAATGTATTTGTCTTATCTTACTAAAAGAATGAATAGACCAATGAGAAATAAATAATAATAGTATGATCAAATTGAACCCAGTTTTCCATCACTTCCTCAAACAGGAGGAATTCTTGGATCATATAAATTGATGACAATAAGCCTTGAAGAGTGGGAGATGGCGAATCACATAGTATTGTTCAATTATGGTTTGTTTTATGACTGCATCAAGTAAGTAAATTGAGAATATATATATTTTTTAATCTCTTGTAATTTTACATATCTGCTAAACTATTTATATTTTTATCTATATGGAACATAAAGAAATGATAAATAGAAAGAACCATTATTTATATTTGAGAAGGAGAGCGACTTTTAATAGCAAAGATTTTTTTTGATTGGTTAAAATTAACGGTAGAAATATTGATTTAATAAATTAATAAAATTAATATTTAATTAAGTTTAATATTCATTTATATTTCTAGTATTGAGTTTGCCTACTGAATCCATCTCTGAGGAAATAAGAGCTTTGTCTTTTGGTCATAATACCATGGTTCGTGAATGTAAATAAATTATGATCAATGGGTACATATTTAATATCACTCAACATGAAAAGTACACGAGAACACAACAAGATGATGTTATGCTAACTTCCATAATAGACTATTATGCTAGTGCATCGGATAATAGACCTCATTTTGAAAATGTAGCTTATTATGAATTCATTTAAAATAATAATAATATTGGATTATTACTCTCATGGTCAAGTCACTATGATGAAATTCTAGTGGTTTAATTAGAAGATGAGGTAGGGTACCTTAATTTATGATTGTGGATTTCAAGTTATTGACATGACTCGAAATATTTCTACTGATGAACCATATGTATTGGCATCAATAATGAAACGGGTTTTTTATGTCAAAGGTCATCTTTAACCTAAATTTGGTTTTAATATTGAAGTAATTCCAAGAAATGTTTTTGATAATGGTGATGATGGAATTGAAACCATCCCTACCACCATCAGCCCCAATCCATTTATTACTTATGATGAATCCAATAGATCAATTGTTAGAGTTGATTGCAAACCCAAAGTTGTGGTGGGAAATATGTAGAATCATCCATCCATATTCTTAGTTCTTTTGGTTTAGCTCGACTTGGGTTGTTAAGGTTGGTACTATTCAAAATAATTTAATATTTATTACAAATATTTTGTATTTGACTTGTCCTTAATGTTAATTTTAAATATTTATTGGTTGTAGTTTTATTTGAGATGCATTTTCTAATATTGAATTGAACTGTATTCAAACCTATGAAACCAAAAACAACTAAAAAAATTAAATTAGAATAAAAAAATAGAAATTGAATTGGACATATTAAACTTATTTATATGAAAATTAAAACAAATAAAAATAATGACCTAACAAAAAATAGCTAAATTACCTAACTAAAAATATGATCCAAATGACCCAATACAAATAAGTCACATATCATGTTTTTTTGGGTTACACATTAGTTATGCTTTTCTAATTACTTTTATATTTGTTCTCAAATGAAGAAAATGAAACCTATTGAGGAGATACAAAGCAAAAGGATGAGAGACAACAATCATCGAATGGCTGAGATGGGAATTCCTCTATTAGTTCTTGTTGTGGGTATTTTATTTCAAATATATATATATATATATATATATATATATATCAATAACATATAATGTCATGTGATTAATTTTTTTTAAACTTTTATGTAGAATCCACCACTTAGGCATCAATTATTCAACAAGAAGCATAGTAGTGGTCCTAGTACTCAGGCCGGTGGTATGAGGGGGGGGGGGTACTATAGCTAGGCGCTCTAGTCGGTATACCCGATTAGACCCTGCCCCTCCCACAAGCTTACCATCTTCCACACATTTTGATCCTACAGTGTCGTTAGGGACACATGAGATATTTAGGCCTCCCATGTTTTTAATAGACTTTACATCTGAGCCTCCTCACCCATCTTTATCGTATTCGATGATGATTCCTACTCCTCATCCATATCATGCATTTGGCCAACCATCCATGCCATCTTCTTTTCTGTCCACTTCTTTCTCTCTGAGCTTCTACATTCCTTCTTCGACTCCTACTCCAACAATGTTTGTGCCTATTAAGCATACACTGGGACCCACTCCACCTGCATAGAGTGATGTTCCTTCAGTGCCTACAGATCCAACAATTCCCATTGATCATACTTCCATAGGTATATTTATAGAACCCTATTAATTTTTTTAGTATTATTTATTTTCATTATAAGATGTATTGATATAATATTTGTTTTTATTCTATAACATCTAGATATAATGATAGGCGGCATGGGAATACACACATGCATGCGGTGTGGAACCACCACACATAGTTAACGGTGGTCTACAACAAAGACAACCAAACAATTGAAAAAATAGGGCAAGAATGTGGGAGTTTTTTTGACGACGACATCATTCCCGTTAGTCCACTTTCCTGGAGATGCATGCCAAAAAAAGTGTAGGATAATACTTGGGCACAAATATGGGTCAAAAAATCTATTGGATTTAATGTTATATTATTATTATATTTATATGAGTTAATATTTTTTTGCTAGTTTCATTTTAATTTTACCGATGGTGAGGGTGTGAGGCCAACACGACTAAGGAAATTAGGTGAGTTGTGGAGAGACTATAAGCATGAGTTGTATATTGGATGGAAAGATATAGTTGGCATGGATTTATATGTCATAAATTTCATGGATTATTTCATTATAGAACGTTATCGGTAAATGATTACTCATTATACCAGTACCACATTCAAGGTTTTAATCAAATTTGAGGTTTTTAAATGAAAATATTCATGTTTTTCATTAATAATTTATTTTTTATTATTGAATTTGTTTTAGGAATCATCAGGAAAAAATAAAAAAAACATCGATGATAAGAAATACCTCTGCACTTTGGGGAAGACTACGGTGTCAGAACATGAGAGGAAGTAGGTACAACTATCGTTTATAATTTTTCTTTAGGACTTGAACTTTATATTATTTCCTCTATAATTTATTCAATTTATAAAGTTTTGGTATATTTTTAGTTATGAAATTTATTATTGGTAACCTATTTTTAATTATGATTTCCTACATTAAATGTCATTTTAGAGGGAAGTATTGAATATTGAAGGATGCATACCTCGAGAAAAACTGTTTTGCTCGAGTAGAAAGAAAAAATATAGAAGTGAAGTTTACAAACCGACACAATAACATATTGTAAGTTTTTAATTTATTGATTTAAAATTTTAATATATATTTTGTAACTTAATAATATATTTATATTTGTAACATGGTTCTTTGTAGGCCCTTGATTCCTAGAAACCTAACAATATTTGGCAAATTAATCACTTACATCAGGTTTTGGGAGATGAGAACCATGGAAGAGTATGCTAAGGACCTGGGAAGAGTATAACCATGATGAGGCATTGTCCCTCTTTAAGTACCATTCGTATTACCACCAAGTTGGAAAAGGTTAAGGAATGGGCAGAACATGTTGAAAAAAGGTTCACATAGGTGGAAGAATGAGTTAAAAGGGAAAACACTAAATTTATGAAACTGATGAAAGTTGTATGTCCATCACTTCCACCAGAGACCAGCACGACTTGTGATGAATATATATCATCGATGAATTCATTATATAGTGCACCATATGACAGTACTAGTGGTGGTCGAGATGATGTCGTTCCTAGTGATAATGATGGTGAGAATGTTGTCAAGGAAGAGGCTAAGGATGAGTATGATATTGAGACCGAGGCTGAGGTTGAGGATGAGGCTAAGGCCAAGGCGAAGGATGAGGGTGAGGATAAGGCCAAGGATGAGTATGGGGATGATGACGGGGATGATAACAAGGACAATGATGAGGATTATGATGAGAATGATGATGAAGGTGATGAGGGATGGATTGATTCGTTACATTTTTGACTGATATTTATGACCTTTGATGTTTGATGATTTGCTGTGATTGAATATATTTGTGATATTTTGTATGTTTTTTATCAATAGTTAAATGTATCGATTTATTTTTTATGTTATCATCATTCATGTATTGGTCTGTTGGTATTTGAGGATGCTCGATTGGTTGTATTGTGGGTTTTCTATGTTGAGGATATTTTGTTGGTTTCATTGTAGACTGAGGATGTTCTGTAGGTGTTTTGATTATAGTGGGTAGTTAGTTTAATTATTTACAATTTTATATTTTTATTGCTGGTAGTTCTAATTTCAGGTAAATTATGTTTTGATGTTTTTCATTTAGTGAATTATTTTCTGCTTGTAGGTAGTTTTGAGGTTCATTTACTTGTCTTGTTTATTATTGAAGTCGGGTTTCTACCTCCATCTAAAGATAGTTATGTCAAATCCCCATATTGAAAAATTTTAATTGATCATTTATATAGTGGATTCTATAAGGGTTGAATGTTACCCATGCCTATTAACCCCTGACGTGAATTTAGAGGAATTAAAAAATTATAAATAATATTGTTTGATGCTACATATGGCTATTGGTTTAAGGATAGTTATGATGTAGTTCCAACTGAACTTTGTTAGACTGATATATCTATGTGTATCTATTAATGCATAATGTGATTTGTATAAATACACACATTAGCAGGTGTTATGTTTATTCATGATCTTTCTCAACATGGATTCGGGGTTAAGACACTACACACATTGTAGTGCTTCTACCATCACTCTAAAAAAGTAAATCTTTCCAAAAAATACAACCATTATCACCATCTACAGAGTATGAAAAGAAATAAAATGTATATTTCCATGTGAGGTAAGTGGTTTGGCCCTCTCAAAGATATCAATACCCTTTATAATTTGGTGATAAATTTTCCTCCCTTGATTTTTCCTTTCTTCTTGAGTATAATGACCATAAAATGATGAACTAATAGCTCAAATAAGTTATAGGGAGGTCCTTAATAAATGTATAATAAGATAAAAACATCCAAATGATTTAAGATACCTAGAATATCCCCTATATGGATCAATAGACTCATAATTTTCTGGTGGATGATGTACTTTGAATGATCCATAATAGATAATTATTTGATTTAGTAGGAACATAAATGGATAATGGGTCTCTAGTGATCAATTTACATTTATAAAAAGGTTCATCTTTAGGGGGATCTATAGAATACATACCATGTGTAAGATATTAAAAAATACTTTAGTATAAATTCTAGAAATTATAGAAAATTAATCTTGTATTACCCTTTATGGATGACCTACCAAGCGGCATCTGACCATTTTGTGACGGTTTCAATAAAATGAGAAGAGGGGTTTACCATAACATATTAGTCTCCATGCTCGTGTTATTAGTTTTTCAAAATTCTTAGTGGATATAGTATGGGTTATAATGGGAATGGTTAACACCATGGTTTTAAGCAGATATTATAACTCAAGTTTTATTAAACAAAATTATGTGAAGCTTTAAAGGGAATATAGAGAGTTTCAATATAGAGGGAGTGGTAAAGTGACCTACATAGTGTTTCCCATGCCTTTTAGTGCTCAGGTTCTAGCATTCCATATTCCCATGCCTTTCCTTGTCATGTCCACACCTTGTCATGCTACTCCCATGCACTTTCATTCCTTTCCACACCCACACTCTTCTTCACTCAAGATACCATACCCACATGAGCCACACCCTAATTCTTATGCCCAAACCACCCATGATCCCATATTAAGACACCCTTGTCTCTCTCTCACACACACATCAATCCTGCGAACCCTAGGTGGTTATGAGAGAACACAAGCAACCATACCTATTTTAGCCCGTAAAGGGCCCCTAGTCTCCCTATCCGAACAAAGGCTAACACCAAGCTCCATTTATATTCACATATCTAGAACATTATCTAATAAATAAGACATTTATATACCCAAAATTTTAAAACTATCCCTAAGGTTATTTTTTAAATAAAAACATTGGAAAAGTAATTAAAATTATTGATATTTCGGTCATCCAAAGGTTTTGAAACCCAAAATCTTATAAAAAGACCATTTCAACTAAGCCTCCACCAAGAAAGGGTGAAGGAACCCTCTGAATAATGTCTCCCAAGAAATAATTTTGAATCCATGTGGTGCTCAAAAATCTTTTAGTGGAATCATGCCTAGCTGCATTCATTTGAATAATTATATCTAATTGAACTTAAACAAAAAATATATATGTTCCTACAAGAATTGAATGCTCATTATCATTTTTCAGTGGTGTTTTTTCATAATTATAGAATGAATAATTGGATATGAATGACTTGTGAACATTTTTTTTTGAATAAACTAAGACATGAATTGGTCACCCAATTCATTCCTCTAGAAATTTATTAAAAAAGTAAAGGTTAACAGTACAAACATGAGGTGTAACAAGTTTAAACCATTAAGGGATAAAGGGAAATAAAATTTGAGAGATAAAAAACCATATAAAAGAGCACATTACAACAAACCTATCCACAAAACCTTGTCCATTTTCAAACATATCACTGTTATTATGGTTGAGGAGAACTTAGAGATGTGGTCTAAGATTTCTATCTCCAGATTAGTTGTCTGTATGAAAATAAAAACATATGAAAAAATTTCTGAAAATTCCTTCAAACATTCAAAGAAGCAATCACTTTTTTAACAATATCTTTACTTTTGTCCTTATTATGTGAGTTTAAATCTTCTTTGAGCTTCAGGATCTCTCCATTATCCACAAAGATAACTTCTTACTAGAATTATGAATCCAGTCCTTTTTTTTCTCATCTTTGTACAAACTACCCAACTTATTCTTTGAGAAAGGGTTAAGAAAATGTTTGATAGATAATGAGTTCAGAAGAGGTAGAAGAAATGACAACATCTATGAGAATTCATTCTATACGAACTGGGAATTCATATACTCAAAGCTAACTACCATGTTCATGTGAGGGATCCCATATACAAGCCTTGCTCTTAGGATTCTCTCAATAAGATTTCTATACCTTATCGTGTTAAGAAATTCCATTATATTAATAAATGAAATACATTTATACAATCCTTCTAAATGATGCATTAAGATCCATGACCGTCTAGTTAGAGGTCTCTGATCTGCATCACCCCATCTACAGAAAGTAGAACATGATTTTAAACGAGACCATATATACTGTCCACCAACAGTGGTGACATAATACCAAACCTTTTGAGTAATAGTAAGTCCATGCCCTTCTAAATCAGTAACCCAAATATGGAACTCCAACAACACCAAAATTTAGACAAAAATTAGAACTAAGAAAGATTCCCCCTGCTCACCCATTAACATATTCCACACAAAAACATGTTCACCCATTGAATAAAATACTAGTGATAACATGTGGATAATTCACAGATCCAACACTTCAGTTGATAATCCTATAGTAGCTCAAAAAAAACACAAATAAAACTATTAGTCAATGAAAACATATCTTAACAAGGATGAGTCCTAAGACTTGTGTCACCATTAATACTGATCCAACCCTACAACTAAACCACTAGTATATCCCTAAACATCCCTTAAAACAACATCATTTCCAAGGGATGTCACTATATTTAAAGTTGGTATTTCTTTTTAAACTCTTCCTCCATTTTAGACAAAATTATTTTCTAACTTGAAGATAAAATTCAGCAGTGACTTCACCACCTTTGTATTTTTGCAAAATAGCTACATCTTACTTGTGAACATTTGAATTCATCATACATTATTTACTATATTGTATGCATTATCAAATTTGGTGCTGTTTTGATCTATAAGTTCTATAAGTAGGTTCTGTATGCAGGTGATATATGAAAAGGAGGGGAGGATGCTGTTTGATGTTCAAAAATATGAAAAAACCCTATACCAACAATTTAAAACCATTGATATAGTGTTGAAAAACATATGTATACCAAAAGTTTTAATAACCATTGGTAAAAATCTATAACAATGATTCCTTAACCATTTGTAAACATTGTACGCATGATATATACCAACGTTTAATAAACCATTGGTATAAATATATACCAATGGTTGTAAAGACACTGTTGGTATATTTCATTTTAAAGTGTACTATACTAATGGTTTATGAATAACCATTGTTATAGGACTATACCCACACCATACTACCCAACAGATTGGAAATCCATTGGTATAGGGTATACCAACAATTTTCCTACCTATACCAATGGTTTGAAACCATTGGTATAACCTAACTTTCCAGTAGTGTTTTAACATCATCCATTATAGAAAATTCATTACCTAGTTCTTACATCGTCCTTTTCATCAATTATTCTTGATATGGTAGAATGGTCATACAATCCTTCGTACTATGTATAACCTATTTTCACCCTCTACACTAATTATCTTGAGTATCTCGGTCATCAATTTTAGAAAACCTATCTTGAAATTTGACCTCTTCATGTGAAACAATTTTTTTAAATTTAGAAATAGTATTTATTTGTGATTTCTCCACATATGTAGAAATTTATAATTAGGATATCCATATAGATAATCACTTCTTATTAGCACGATAAACTTATTTGGGTTTATCACATGATTTCTTAGCAACCTCAAAAAATATGACTTTTCTTCTTTAACTTTTTGAATTTCCTTACCTTTCACATCATATAGAATTTTTTGAGGTAAGAAAGTCATTCATTTCTGATCTTTATGACCCTACTAATCACATATACCATAAATTTATTCTAAACATTCAAATCTATTTTTTGTTGGCATATTAGATTAATTCATGGTCACATATTGCTTCCTTTGATAATCTATTATCATCTTCGTAGCATCGTGAAACCTTGGTTCATTATTATTCTCTGGTAATGACATATCAAACTAAAAAGAGAAGGCTTTGTGTCCAAAAATCCAAAAACATGAAGAATATCCTTTGAACCTTGATATTATATACTGATAGTAATTCCCCATAGAAATTTTTTGCTGATGTTTTAATATAAATTAAGCCCATCTTTTCCTAGTGGTAAATGGTATTCTTGATATATTCTTATCCTAATTTAATGTAGAAGAGGGTTTATCACATGTATTATTGTTCTATACCGGTTTATGTTTGGTTTTAGAATCTATAATGCTAGAGATAACATGTTTACTTTGAGATTTATTAGAAACATTATTAACTTACTTCTGTTGAACTTTCATTTCTTATACTTGAGATGTACCTACTTTATCCTAAACCGACTTATTGAATTCTTCTTTGATATTATTTAACTCATTATGACCATAAATACACATTTATTGTACCTTTTAAATATCTTTTTCTCTCACAACTAATTTTTCCTCAAGATCTCACAACATATTTTCATGCTCAACCAATTTCACTTTATATTTCTTGATCTCATCAATATATAATATTTATTTATTAAAATACTCCTGTGTAGCTTCATCCATATTTAATTTTTATTTTATCAACATACTATTCTCCTTATTTATCCATGTGTTCTGATCAAGAAAAAATTCTAATTCATTCTTCATCATATATTCCAGCTTAGTTAGTTCAATTTAATCATCATCACTTATTGAAGTATCAAAAGTTTTACAACATGAAACATAAAATTGGTGAACTTCTCAATAGATTAATCTTCTTATTATCTAATTTATGAGGATTCATATTGTTCTTATTTTCTCATGAAATTTATTATTTTTGTACTAGAGAACTTATTATTTATTCCACTAGATTTAGTTGAATCTATTGAATTTTCCCCATTTATTCTTCTGAGTATTCTCATCATATTCATCTAAATTATATTATATATCTTTATTCTTTAGATAGTCCCATTATAGATAACACATATTAGTGGGTTATTTTCTATATTTTTTCTATTTTTCTTCTTTAATTTCTTTGATATAAGAGAAATAATTTTATGATAATCTTCATCTTATTCACCATTATTAGATTTAACTGATTCTTTAAATTTATCATCTATAATTTTTAGATTTATTGTGGCATCAAAATCCATTTAATATTTAATATTATTCTTAAAGATCATAATTTTTCTCATTTTATAAGCATTTAGAATGTTATGTAATTCATCTAGAGAAAGATCCTCCCTATATTCCAAAGCTGAAATCTTGGGATCAAACCTATCTACAAAGTTTCCCATAAATTTTTTCATAATAGTGGAATCATTAATATTTTCTCCAAATCCAGGAATATTTCTAATTATATCATTGAATCTAGTAAATTATCCATAAATATTTTCTTCATCACCCATCTTAATATCCTTAAACATACTCCTCCAAATTTATAATTTGGTTTCCTTGAATTTTATATTTCCTTTATAACTAATTTACAATTTATCCAAAATTTCCTTGGTACTTTGAAGTCCCATGAATATTATGTATAAATTTTCTATAAGATACATTAAAATGGACTTTTAATATTTTTCATCAACTTCCATATTTCATTTTCTAGAAAGATACATAAGATTTCTCTCAAAAATGGGTGGAAATACCACTTTTATTGCATCTCTTACTTCCAGGAAAAGTGATAGAAGGTAGAGAAACATAATGTTATTAAAATTTTTATAGTTATTTATGTAGAAAGTAGGAACACCATTTTTGTTCATAAAAATAAAATTTTCAATTCTCAAAAACCTCTGGAACTGACAAAGGGAACCTGGGTTTTCTCTAATACCACTTATAGATCCCACATATAGTTAGATCACTAAGGGGTGAAACAACGATCCATTTTTATATTTTTTTTGTTAATCCAAACCCTATAATTTGTTAAGGGTTTGATACACTAAATATGAACTATCTCTCACATTGTATGTAATAATAATAAAATAATACACAACACACAAGTGTTTTTATAAGGTTAAACCTCAATGTGAGAGCCCACTCCTTGCTGTGATTAGTTAAATCCATGAATCATAGATTTTACACTATAAATTCAAGTGGTTACACCAGGAATATTTTAAATCCCATTAGTATAGAGTCACACTATGATCATTAAAGAGTCTCAATTAAAGAAACAATTTCACACTACTAATAAAATGAGTGTTAGAACAAAAAAAAGAAGGATCACTCCTCTACTATCGGTTTCTTCTACAACTACAGATATATATTTTAATTCTCAAGACTTATAGATAAGTAAAACTATATGTTATCACTTATTTAATAACTTCATTGTTTGATATTCATAATTATAAAAACCATTCTCATTTTACTTCTCCAAATAATAAACAATCTGGTTCTTCCTTAATCCATTGATTTCTTTGGCACTTAAAGTCTTATGGTCCTTATTCAAGAACTTCTGACTTCAGTCTTATTCTTTTATAACTTAAATAATAAAGTTTATTATATTCTAAATTCTCAATTACACCTTCTTATTCTTTCTACCACACTTTTATATTCACAAAATAATATTTTAAATATATGTTTCCATATTGGAATTATGGAAAATGCCTTTGATCTCAATGGTAGGTAATCTCTTCATTCAAACTAGTGGATATTATATAGTATAAATTATCACAATATCCTTATTCAAAATTATAGACACTCTTTCATTTAAATATCTAAAATATTTGAGATACTTTCTTTCTTTAAATATCCACATAATCCATGGGCCTTAATTCTTTTGAAATTCATCCACACATGAATAGTGTTGAGATGTGGCATAATTGATTACGACATGGAACCCTTATAAAAAATTCATAGTATGAATCACAATCCACTTGAATAATCATGATGTTTGAATCCATGAAGAATAGTCTTAAGAATCAACTAAATTGATTCCCATTATTCACAACATTTCATTCTAGAATCCTCATAAATTATATAATGGTCCTCATCCTTACGATGTCTTGAAATAATCCTTAAGATGAATGATCCTTATATAGATTCATCATTAAAAAGTCTTTCAATCATACCAGAACTCTTATAAATATCCTAAACTATATGATGATCTTTATAAATTCCTCATGCATCCTTACAATGATCTCAGAAATCCATATAAATATTGGAAATCATATTAATGTTGATCCATCCTTATGAAGTTAGAATATGATCCCTGTGAAACCTCAAATAATCCTTATAAAATCTCAACCCCTTTATCAATTTTACACCACATATTCAAAAGGAATCTTACACAACTCATGTATGATCCTTAAAAACTCCCATATGATCTCTAAGAAGACTAAACAATATCTTTACAAAGTACTATGATTAACTTTATGGAGTTTCCATTCATTTTAAAATTCTCCATTCAAGAGTCAAGATGGATCTTATATAACTCATCCATAATCCTTACACTCACATAGATTTATTTATTACTTTGTTGATTTTCCCATATGAAGAGTCAAAATGACACTTACACAGCTCATTCCATCCTTATAGAGACTAACATGATCCTTTCAAATTCCAACATAAGGATCAATACTTATCCATTTTTCTCACTTCAACACAATAATTCCAAAATTCATCCATCTCATCATAAGTCATCTTAGTGACTTCTCCAAAACCTAAAATCAACTCAAAATCATCATAAAAAGGTAGAACAAATTTCATAATTGGTGCTCCATGGATGTCTTGTCTAACTTCATGATAGCTTTTTATTTTATTAATAGAAACATCAATCTCCCAACCATCTATTTTCCTTAAAAACACATTATAAAATGTTTTAGATAGTGTCTCAATCATTATTACTTGTATTTTACTTGAATAACATATTAAGAAAATCATTTCATGCAAATTTTTATTTCATAGAACTATCTATATAGATGTTTTCACAGTAGTAGAACATAATATCTCCTGGTTCTACTTTATACAACCTTATCTTAAAAAATACCCCAAACAGAAGTGGAACATACTCTATAGTGGAATATTAATTTAATCCTTTATATGTGAATCACTTAATCATAATACATTTAATTTTACTAAAATAATATTGAAAAAAAATTCAATATCATCTTCACAGATCCATTTGAGTACTTCACCAATCATCTAGAAGCTGAAGAAGAAAGAAGAAAAATGGTCATATGAAATACTCAAATCCATATCATTCTATGAATTTGAAGTAACCACCTTATCTATAAAAGTAGAGATATAATAAAACTATATAAAAATCTAGGCAAAGTATCCAAATGATCCTCTTCTATATCCTTGCCTATTTTAATAGGGATAATAATCACTGAATCGATATCCTACAAGATCCTCAAGTGACACATAATCTAATTCAGGATAAACACATGAACCTAGGCATAAATTCTAGAGTTATGAACTATAAAGGGATAGAAATCAGGATCCCAGTCTTGGATGTGTAGCTTACCTGGCTTGAGAGAGGCCGAACCATGCCCCCATTCCCTCCTCTTAAAATCATCATAGGAAAAAAAGATATGAAAATACCCTTTCCCAATGGGAATATATTTTCAATCCTTGATTACCTAGATTTTAAAGAGTTAATGAAATAAATATTCAAACTTACATGGCTTATTACCTGGAGGCAATCCAATTATGGTAATAATAAAAAACTCATAAATATTAAACCTACCAAGAATTTCCACTTGTTTAGAAAAAACAGGAGATGTATTTCCCCTTTTGATGATACAATCATAGACCCCATCTTTGGAGGAATCAAAGTTTTGATGATTTTCCCCTTCCATAACTAGGTTTCTTTATAAGTAAGCTAAAGTATCAACCTTATCTCCCCTAAATGGTCCATCCTTAACTATAGAGCTAGTGATATTTCCCCCAACCAATAGGTCAAGTTCAGGGTCCTTAGGAAATTTCATTAAGAATCAACAAACTTAACCCAAGAGATATTCTCCATGGTTTACTACAAAGAGTTATCTCCCAAACCTCATCTCTAATAATAATAATAATAATAATAACAACAAAAACAATAATAATATGATAATATAAATAATAATAAGAATGTGTAATGTTATACCATTAATAATATATAAAATTAATATAATATAAATAATAATAATACCTAAAATAAATAATGTCACTATATAATTGACTATTAATTATAAAAATTTCTAAATTAATTTTAAAACATAAAAATAAAATAAAAAATTAAAAAAGTTGGACTAAATTAATTAAAATTAAAATAAAAATATACAAAATTGTTAATAAAATTCATGTGCATTGAAGAACTTCATGAGAAGAAGTTTTAATACTTATGATCCCCTAAAACCTGAAAACCAAGAATCATTCATATTCTATCAAATTAATATATTTTGATTATAAAAAATAATTTAAAATTATTATCATAGTATCAATAAGTTTAAATTATAATTGGGAACTTTTATAACCTTTTGATATGAAAAATAATTTGAAGACACTACCATATATTATATATAAAAAATTAAAAATATTATCATAGTAATAATAATACAGGAATACATCAAATTTTATACATAACATGGTACTCAAATAGTATAAGCTCAAGTTGGGTTTTGGTCACACACTCCAACAACCTCCCACTTTCACTGGATCCACTTGATAAAAAATCTCATCCTAATAATTCTCACATGGAAACTATTATTCTATTGAATGGGAACCCTTACATGGCCCATAGGATTCATGAAATTATAGGACCTGAAGGTCTCAAAGGAATTTGTTATAAACTATGACTACTTGAAAGTGTACCAACCCAATGTCTGCATCATGATCAGATCTCCACCTTTGCATAGTTGTTCAACTAGTTGTCCTATAAAGAGGTTCATAGGCCTGATACCAATGTAAAATTCCATACTCTCTCATTCTTCTAAATCCGTTAGATCAGATATGGTGAATGTGTCTTATTATAAATCCTCTTCTGGAGTTTATTCCTTGTAGAAGCTGTTTGGTTTTCATATGCACATCAGTTATCCTGAAGGTCTTGAGGTGGCTCGAAGGCCTTAAGGTGGACCAAAAGCCTAACTGACCCGAAGTATTGGGTGGTTTGAAGGCCTTAAGGCACCTGGCCCAAACTGATGGCTTGAAGGTGAATAGTTTCAACTTCTACAATACTGAACAATACCTGCTACAATACTGATATAGAAACCTAGAATTATGCCTCCACCCAGATTCAAACTTGGGTCTCATGGATGCACTTAGAGAGTCATCACCAACCGGGTTGAGGCTCATGTGATATAAGAAGGCATTATAAAGAGTATTTCAGATGAACCCATTAGATGAACTGCATCATATTGAAGAAGGTTCTTGCCCGATACTATATAATTAAGTGAAAAAGAATAAGTTATTATAAGAAAAGAAAGTGTGAAGAGAGTTCAAGCGTCATAATGAAAACATACAAAAGTCTGTTAGTGAAGGTTCTTATAGCTATTAAAAAAATATTGTTATATTATTTGTCTGTGTGAGGATCACATTCACTTTCATTTGAATATAGTGTTACGCAAGTGATAGGATAATCCCTGCTTACTGTAACCACCAAAAGGATTTTTTTCTAGTGGTTTATGTGGTATTGGATTATTTCCAAACCACACTAAGGAATAAATACTTATATTGAGTAGTGAAATTTTTAAATACCTATGTTCCTATTGTTTTTATTATTATCTTACTTTCTAGTAGAGTCATATCTCTCTAACAAGAGGAGAAGGTTGTTTTTTAAGTATGAAAACATAAAAGATAAGATCACCGATTCAACCCTCACCCTCTCAATGATCACATAGACCCTGATTAGTCCTTTCAAATGGAATTAGAGGGAATATTTCCTTTATTGAATCTTTTCTGAAGCTGGAAGAAAGTTAAGGTTTCCATGGATGGTCATAACTTGGTTAATAGTAAGCGGATTCCTATTTTTTTATGGAAATAATGATCATATCTGTAAAGATAGAATGTTACTTTATCTTATATCCATCATTTATGAAGTTATTAATGATGCTACAGATGGTTTCCCTCCTCATGATGAGGATGTTCCCCTAATAACTACTGATAAAAAGAAATTGGAGAATGACGGGTGATTTAGAAATTCTATAATTTTTTCACTCTTTGAAAGTGAGTTTCTTAGATTTAGAGGAATTGGAATCTCTAAAGGCATATGAAAAAGTTAAATAAAATCTATAAGGAAATACAAAAGTAAATAAAGAGAAGTTATAGATCTAGATTATGAAGTATGGAGTTCTTAAGATGAGTGAAGATGAATCTATTGGTGAATTATTTACAAAATTTAATGACATTTTAAGCACCACAATATGTTTCAGTGAGAAGTTGTAAGATTCCGATGTCATTGAAAAGATTCTTATAATTATTACAGATAAATTTAATACTAAGTTATTATTGTTGGAAGATAGATATCCTAAAACTATATCTTTAGATGATCTACATATCATTCTCATCACTTATGAAATGAGAAGAAAAAATGTTATGAAGAACAAAGAAAAGGTTGATCAAGAAATTTCTTTCAAAGTTATCGAGAAAGGAAATTCTAAGAAAGTTATCAAGTAAGAAGTTAGTGACTTTGAAAATAAAGATGAGGTATGTAAAAAATTTGATGAATTTATGTATTTTTTTAAAAATGTGAAAATAGGTACTAGTAAGTACAAAGTAAAGTTACCACTAAAATTATTTTTTTGTGAAGCTATTGGAAAATTTTCTACAAATTTTTCTCAACAAAAAGAAGATAAATAAAGTTATGAAGATGATAGAAAGTAAAGAAAATACCTAAATAAGTAGGAAAATAAATCCAAGTACTATTATAATGGAAATTATAATAATTTCTGTAAATATAAAATGAGAAATTTTTTGTCTAAGTATAAGGAAGATGATGACAATGAAGAAGATTTTGAAAACACTAGTGATGATATAGATAAAATTTCTTATTGAAAAAGTGAATGATGAAAAGTTCACCTATGATGAAAGTAATATATCTAAGGAAGAATAATAATAATAAGAGAATCAGATTTATTTTATGATTAATATGGAGTTGAAATAATTTCTTATACATATTTTTAGACTTGAAAAGGAGAACAAGAAGTTAAGGAAAGAAAATATTTCAAAAAGTAGTTAAAAAATTTTTCTTGAGGAAAAATATAAATACTATAAGAGATTAATGATATATGAATAAGTTAATTAATGAATATATGAACCTCAAAATAAATCTTGAATAAAAGATAAAATAAAAGGTTAAATAACTTGATCCTGTTTAACAAAAACTTATTGAATCTGAGCAAGGAACAACAAAATTCCAAAACACAGTTGTATAAATTGGTGAGATTTCTAAGAAGATTAAACCTTATAAGTGTTAATAAAAATAATAATGAAAGGTTAAAAACACTATTAATGACGGTTATAAGAAAAATTAAGTAAAAAATACCATATATGTATCCAAAAAAAGTGTATTTTAAAATCTCAAAGCTGCTAAGGTTTCAAAGTCTGAACCAAAAGATGTTACCACTAGAGATATTAACAAGGATGAGAAAAAATCTTAGTAAAAGAAGAATTCATCCGGTGGTTACAAAAACATTATTACATGAAAAATTTATAATGTGGATGGTAATAAATATGATGGAAAAAGGTACATAATTCTAGAGAGCATGTGAGTTGTAGAGGAAATTATACTTTATATGGATATTGCTAGTACTTTGGTGGATTTGGGCATATGATAAAGATGTGTTGGTTCAATCATCAATACTAAAATGAATCTAGGAGAAATTGGAGGCATATTTTAAGGGGTATCTAACCCACTCAATGAAGACCACCAGAGAATTCTAGTTTGAATATTGAAAATAGATTCCAACCCTTGGAAAATATTTTTGAAATATTTGATCAGCCTATACATTGTAAGAACCCAGATCTTCTTTTCAGGTATGTTTTCCTTTTTCTGGTGTTTTTAAGAAAAAGAGGAATTTATGGAAATTTCTCAAGTACACATTGTGTACTTTATGAGTACATGTTGTGTACTCGGTTACCATGGGTAGTCGGGTGTTGTCCGTGTAACGGCCGTTCACACGCTCGTGTGTGGTGACTTGGAGACCACCTAATGCGGGGGCTAGAAAAGGCAAGTACACGCCGTGTACTTTTAAAATACACACCACACACTTTTTTTTCATTAAATGGACCGGGGTTGCGTATAACGGACAGAAACACCTTCTTCTCAACCTAGTTCATCTGGGAGCGTCCATATGATGACGATCTTTCCCCGAGCCCCTGATCGAGAATCTATTCTCTGAATCAACCACCATCGATTTCATTGGGATCACCATGGTAAGCTCTTCCTTCTTCTAGATCTTCGTTTCTTGATTCATCCTCTTTAAAGAGTTATCCTCAGTTGATCTTTTTTAGTGTTTTTGTATATTTACAGTGTTCTTGGATGATTCAAGGCTTTAGGTTCACGTATAACGATCCTAGAATGAATAGGTAGGTGGTTTGTCCCTTTCTGAAGATAATATTTGGATTATATGTGAAAAAGTTCCCAATACCCTTGAACGGGGTATTGCGTGTTTACAGTTTTAGACCTGTTAATTGTCTGCTATGCTTGTATGCTTGAGTAGAGTTTATTTGAATATGAATATTGTTAATTGTTATGTTTTGGAAGTGTTTTCCTATGAATGTTTTGTTTGTGAACATTTGGTCTTGCTTAGCCTGTTAGGCTGCTATGCTTTCCATTCTTTGTGCTGATAGGATTGAGTGATCTTATTATCTAACATGCTGTTATGCCGTAGACTGTTAGCCAAGTAGTTATTGAGGTTTAATTTGTCCACTATGCATTTATATGCTCTATTGACTTACACAGGGCTGTGAGAACATGGTGTAGTAGACCATAGGGAGAATGGATGTGAGGGCTTCTCTAGAGTGTCTGTTTTACTATTACGATGCAAGACTATAGGGGGAATTGACGTAAGTGCTTCCTTAGAGTGTCTGTAGTTCCTTAACGTGGACCATAGGGTGAATGAGATATAATTTCTTCCCCAGAGCGCCTCTTAGTTTCTAATACGAGACTATAGGGGGAATTGATGGTGAGTGCTTCCTTAGAGAGTCTATGCTTAAGTTGAACCAGAGGGGTTAGACTGTGTGTACTTCCTAGAGGGTTGCTTGTTATTTTTTGGTTGAACCAGCGGGGTTAGGCTATGAGTACTCCTAGAGGGTTACCTTCTTTGATAATATGCTTACTTGTTATATAGAATTTAATGTAATTGAACTGTATAAATGTTTGTTGCTGAGTAATTCCTTGTTTACTATTTCCTTTCTTATTACCTTCCATATATATTCAATGACTGTTAGGAAAAGATCTTTGGGTGGTTGTCTACTGGGATTAGTATCACACCCTGTTTGGGTCATGCTTTTGGGCCCAAACAGATTATATTGTTATAGGTATAGATAAGGTAAGGTGCCCTTCTACTTCAGGTACTTGACTTCTTTGGAGCTGGAGAGCATGAGACCAAGCTGAGGCTTGTGATGCTGAGGAGTTGTTTTCTTGTTTTCTTTTGTACTTTGGTTTAGTACTATATTCCAACATTGTGACTTTCTTGGCTGCTTTCCTAGACATATGTATCATGCATCATTTATATATGTGCTCCAGTTAATTATTTCTTCAGTCTTCCACTGTTTACTATTGTATGGTATTATACTACTTCTACTATTGCTTTCTGTTTACTTCTACTGTGTTACTCTGCCAATGAGGGCATAGTTTCCCCACTATCACACCCAAGGCCCTCGCTGCTAGTCAGCAGCCTCTGGCATTCGAGGAAATGCACTTGAGGCCATGTGATCAACCGGGTACGGGGTGTCTCTGGGCTGCTTCTGGATCCGGGACGTTACAAAGTGGTATCAGAGGGATTCTTTTCTTCTTGAATTACTATTTGGAGCCATAGCCAAGGATAGGATGGAATAGGTACTTGGTAATAAGCTGTTCCTGGGAGTAGCTAACCCGTGTACAGGGAAAATCCAATCTACCTCGTTATTGCAATTTTTCTGGTTTTGCAATTTTACATTTAATTTGATTTTCACCATTGGGTGACTCACATGTATTGTGCTGTTATCATTGATGTTATTGAGATTCTATTTCTGTTGCAACCCGATGAGATGAGGGTATTCCATCTCATGAATCATATAGGAACTTTCTAGAAATCACATGTCATGCATTTTTTTCATGCCATTTAGGGTGCATTAGCGATTGCATGTTGTTGTGATAGAGGTTGTGCTAAATATGCATGATGTTGTGATAGATTCCTTGATAAAATACCTGCTTTTGATAGGGTATTGGTTTTTGTAAGGTTTTGTTTAAATGAACACCAAAATTTGGTTCTTGAGGTGTTATGGCCTCTCATGGATTGGAATTTGGTGAATCATTGCTTTGTTAACCCTGTTTATAACATGTATAAGATGAAAAACTTTGATTTGTGGGGAGTATGAGCCCTCACAGACCGGAATTTGGCACCTTAAATGTTTGTTTCAGTGTTTTCTGGGTTCTGAAGTAGTTTTTGAGGCTTACTATCTGGAAAAACCTAGAATACATGGCGTGTAGTGATGAATACACGCCATGTGTTCTTCTGTTCAGGAAGAAAATGTTTTTCATAAGTACACACCATGTACAGTATGGACACATCATGAAATATCTAACCGTGTCACGGACTATGTGGGAAGAGACACGGGGTTGAGAAAATATTTGGACGGACACCCTGTGTAACGGTTGTACATGTCGTGTTGTAGAGACTTTGTATCTGGCTGTGTGACTAAGGACATGGGTGGATGAAAAATCAAAAAGTACACGACGTGTCAAGCTTGAACATGCTGTGTAGTGTAAACCGAGTATCCGACCATGTGATAAACTACACGGGTCGACAAAATATTCCTAGTACACGCCATGTTTAGCACAAACATGCCATGTAGAGTCAGCTGTGTAACCATCCATGTCACTAACAACACGGGCCGGTGAATCTTGTCTAGTACATGCTGTGTCTGGAACGAACACGCCGTGTGGTCTTGTTCTAGGAGAACCGTGTGGCTTAGCCGTGTAAGAGAACCCGGGCAGGGGAAGAGGATTCAAGTACATGCCGTGTGTTAGGACAACACACCGTGTGTATGGGGTGTTACATGACCTAGGTTGGCAGGAGTACACACCCATGTGAAGGCCTAAGGGAACTTACCATGTAAGCATTATACACCCCATGTATCCATGTTTTGAAAAACTTTAATGCTTTATTTCTCCTGTTCCCTTATTACACTTCTAGTTTTCAGTCCTTAATAGTCTTGATCTAAGGTGTGCGTCTGACCTTACAGAGTAATGCCACCGAGACTTCCTTCGATTGTGTACTAGTTACAGGGCAGTGATCAGACACCGTACATGGCTGATCAGGGACTACCACTAGATCCTCCAGTTGTGCCAGTCTTGGAACCAGCTATCATTTCAGACATAGGTACTGATGTACAGTTTTGAGAGGGATTTATGAGGTTCATGAAGACCTTCTGAGGAGTACCGAATCCTGCCCCTTTTATGAAATAGTTGATGTGGGTTTTCTAGCAGCAAAATCCTCCCACTTTCACAGGGGAAAGAGGACCTTAGGCTGAAGAGCATGGTTAGAATCCATGCTGTCTATCTTCGAGCATCTGGAGATTCCTCCAGAGAGGAGGGTGAATCTTGATACGTACATGCTTTGGGATTCCACCAAGAGATGGTGGGATGTGATCTCACAGGCAGGACACCAGCAGGTTATGATGTGGGATGAGTTACAACATTATTTCTATGACTACTTCTATCTGAAGACTTTGAGGGCCAATCAAGATCGAGAGTTCATGAGTATGGAGCATGGTACTCTTTCTGTTATAGAGTATTCGTCTCGCTTTACCGAGCTGCAGTGCTTCACACCCATTCTAGGAGGTGATGAGTTATTCCTAGCAAGGAAGTTTGAGGATGGTCTTAGGCACGACATCTAATATCAGGTGAACATATTTAGGTTTACTTCCATCACTTTGAAAGTAAATTAGGTGCTGATTGCAGATTGCAATATGAGGGATTCTGGAGTTGTGAACCAGGGAGGCTCAACATCCGAGGTTGGTATCCCTCCTACTAATAGTAGAAAGCGCCGCAGGGAGTCTTCACGTGGAGATCCAGGGAGGCGGGACATTTATTCTGGTAGCCAGGTGGTGTGCTACCAGTGCGGGAAGAGCGAGCATACGAGGCCACATTTCCCTAGAGACCTAGTGGAGTTCCGATCTTACGGAAAAATGTGTCATCTTTAATGCTTCTATTAGTTCTTCTCACTAGAAACTGGTGACAAGGGTTCTTCTATGACTCCACGGTCAGGAGAAGCACCACTAGTGTCTCATCAGTCAGGGAACTGGAGTTCTTCTGGCCATTCAAGATGAGGTGGAGGTCATGGCCGTGGTATCCAGTAGTTACCCTTTCAGCAACAGCAGGGTGGATCAGCTTAGAGTGGTCAGGAAGGGTCATAGGGCCACAGTGCAGGTCAGACTTTTGGAGTAGATCATACCCAGTAGGAGCAGGATCCCGAACCCTCTATAGTTCATGGTACGATTCTAGTTACTTGATTTTTAGCTTCTTCTCTTTTCAATATAGGGGCTTCCCATAGCTTTATATCTATCTCTATTGTGGAGAGCCTTGGGCTCTTTATCTTTTCTTCTGCCGATATCTTGACATTAGACACTCCGTTGGGGACTATAACGACTAGTGTACGTCAGTGCAAGGAGTTCCTTCTTGAGGTTGGTGGGTGTCACTTCTTTTGAGACCTCTATTTCCTAGAGATGACAGGCTATGATGTTATTCTCATAATGGAATGGTTAGTTCCATTCCAGGAAGTTGTTGACTGATATCTCCATAGGGTGAGTTTCACCTCACCTGAGGGCAGATCGTTTCTACATAAGGGTGAATGGGATGTCCAGGTGAGCATAGTAGGACCCGAGCATCATGGGTTAGGAGGAGTTACAACCCAGATCACTAGTCTATATCTGGATGACCAGGGGACTTCACAGATGGACTTTCCTCCAGTAGTGGATCATTTCAGGGATGTCTTTCCAGATGACTTTTTAGGTTTTCCTCCGGAGCGAGAGGTGGACTCTTCTATTGAGCTTATTCCAGGAGCGGCACCGGTGTCCATTACTCCTTACAATATGGCTACACCTAAGTTACAAGAGATCAAGAAGCAGTTAGAGGAGTTGTAGAAAAAGGGTTTCATCTGACCCAGTACTTCTCTTTGGGGTTCGCCTATCATGTTTGCGAAGAAGGCAGACGGTACCCTCAAACTTTTCGTGGATTATCGAAAGTTGAACTAGTTGATGGTCAAGAACCAATTTACCTTACCAATGATTGATGATCTATTTGATCATATTCAAGGATCCAGGGTGTTATCAAATATTTAATTGATATCCAGTTACCATCATTTGTGCATTAGACCATTATATGTTCCTCTTATAGCCTCCCAGAGTTGGTATGGTCTATACAAGTACATGGTTATGCCGTTCGGTCTCACGAACGCGCCCACAGTATTCATAGCACTGATAAACCGAGTATTCCATCCATACTTGGATTCTTTTTTGGTAGTCATCATGGATGATATCTTGGTGTACCCTCACACTTGACACGACCATACTACCCATATTGAGATCATTTTGAGTACACTGAGAGAGCATTAGTTATATGCTAATCTCTCAAAATGACACTTTTGGATGGACCAAATTCACTTCCTGGGTCATGTTATCTTAGAGACAAATTAGAACCAGATAAAGTGAGAGCAGTACTTTCCTGGGAGCAGCCGAAGAACAACTTTGAGGTATGAAGTTTTCTAGGGATGGCAGGTTACTACAAACATTTCATACAGGACTTTTCATGCTTAGCAGCGTCACTGAAGGGCCTGACTAAGAAGATTGAAAATTTCTTATGGTCGGATTCTTGTGATTCATCCTTTCAGGAGATGAAAGGGAGGTTGACTTCAGCACCGATACTAGTATTACCAGAGATGGGAAAGAGCTATACTGTGTACTGTGATGCATCAGGTATTGGGCCGAGAGCTATGCTTATGCAAGGGTAAGGATTCATTGTGTACTGGTCTCGGTAGTTGAGGCCACATGAGAAGAACTACCCGACACACGATCTCAAGTTGGCTGTAGTTGTTCATGCTTTACGCTAATAGAGACATTATCTTTTGGGAGAGAATTTTGTGGTTTTCACCGACCACAAGAGTCTCATGTATATCTTCACTTCGCGTGACCTGAATTTGAGACAATGATGGTGGGTTGAGTATCTTTGGTCATTTGACTTTGATCTTGCCTACATTCTTGGGAAAGGCAACACAATGGCTAGGGAACTGAGCAGGAGGACTTAGATACATGCAGTTCAAGAGGCCAACAATGAGTGGCATCTTATGGCTATGTTCTCTAAGATGCATTTGTAGGTGCATGACAGACAGGGGTAGGCGTTTCTGTCTTCTGTATCTATTACCTCTACTATACTTGATTGAGTGTGAATGAGGAAGCTATCAGATTCTGAAGGCATAATATTATGGGAAAGTGTGTCTGGAGAGGACCCTATTCTTGGATGGACCATAAGCAAGGATGAGATCTTGTGTTTTCAGGGGCGCGTGTGGGTGTCAGCGGACATACGCGAGGAACTGATGTGGGAATTTCATTCCTCAATTTGGGAAATTCATCTTGGTGTCACCAAGATGTATCATGATCTACACCGTCAGTATTGGTAGCCAGGTATGAAGAGAGATGTTCCTGGTTTCGTGATGAGGTGTTCCACCTGTCTGTAGGTTAAGGCGGAGCATCAGCAACCAAAAGGGCTTTTATAGTAGTTACCCATTTCCGAGTGGAAGTGGAATGAAGTCACGATGGACTTCTTGATAGGTTTACCGAGATCAATATGAGGGAATGACGCAGTTTGGGTTGTCATTGACAGACTCACGAAGGTTTCTCACTTCTTTCCAATCAAGGATACCTTCAGTGCTGATGAGATGGGAAGGTTTTACATATGAGAGATTGTACATCTACATGGGGTTCCACACTCCATTGTTTTAGAAAAGGATGCTCGTTTTACTTCTCGGGTCTGGCAGGGGATACATAAGGCTTTGGGCACATATGCACTTTTGAGTATAACGAACCATCCCCAGACAGATGGCCAGTCCGAGTGTATGATTCAGGTGCTTGAGGACATGCTTCGGGCATGCATCTTGGATTTTGGAGGTTCTTGGGAGAAGCACATAACTCTAGTGGAGTTTTCCTACAATAATAGTTTTCAAGAAACTATTCAGATGGAACCTTATGAGGCTTTATACGGTAGGCCATGCCGATCACCCTTATGTTGGCTGGAGGTAGGAGACGGATCTATGCTGGGACCTCATCTTTTCTAGGAGACCACAGAGTAGATAGAGTTGATTCAAAAGAGGATGACTATTGCACAGTCTCGACAGAAGTCTTATGCTGATCGACGAAGATGGTCAAAGGAGTTCGAGGTCAGAGATCAGGTTTTTCCCGTGTGTCACACTGAGGTTGGGACACAGGAGGATTAGGAGATATGGTAAGCTTTCATCGAGGCATGTCTGGCTGTTTGAGGTGTTGGAGAGAGTTGGGCCAGTTGCCTACTGGTTGTAGTTACCTCAGAGGTACCGGGCTATGCACGATGTATTCCACGTTTCTCAGCTTTGACGTTACTTCTCAGAACCATCTCATGTTTTTTAACATGAGGAGGTTGAGTTAGAGGTGGATTCCTCGTTTAAGGAGCATCCTATCTGGATTTTTTATCGAAGTGTGAAGGTTCTCCTTATCTAGTTTGTTCCTATAGTACGAGTGCTATGGAAGCATGGGCGAGTACAGGACGATACCTGAGAGAGGGAGGCCGATGTACGATTGCAGTGGCCAGAGCTGTTTGGGGTTTCTTCTTCTACGCCATGTTGCTAGGGAAATTCAGGGAAAAAATTATTTAAGGTGGGAAGTTTGTAAGAACCTGGATCTTCTTTTCAGGTATGTTTTCCTTTTTCTGGTGTTTTTAAGACAAAGAGGAATTTATGGAAATTTCTTAAGTACACGCCGTGTACTTTATGAACACATGCCCTATACCCAGTTGCCGTGTGTCACGACCCGCCTTCACTAAAAGGAGGGAAGGGTCAGCAGATTGCCAGACCCTTCCTTCTTTAAGTTGAAGGGGAGATAATGACCCCTGAAACCTGCCTTCAGTAGGTCCCGGAGTGGCGGCCAACACCAAGGGTAAAGATTCACACACTAAATGGGAGGCATTACCCTTTTTCTTTTAATAGGATCAGGAGATAAGATGGTAAGTCCCACAACACCAAAACTGAAAGTGAAAATACGGCTGAAAATAAACCATTCCCATATGCATTTTCAAAGGTAAAATATACAAGACACAAAACTCCAAAGGTAAAAAGATACCAAGAAAAAGGGAAACAACAACAGAAACTGCCCCAAAGGTCCATGCTAGTACGGTCCTGCACAATCCCTAAAGTCCTCCTGAAAACCTAAAAGCAGTTTTATATACGTAGGGTGAGAATACAGGTATAATCAGTAGGGAAAAACCAAAGACTCTCATGCACAAGTGGGGAGGCATACTAATTCCCTATGAGAAAAGAGATAACCAAGCACCCAACAAGGAAACTAACCACCCAAGCCTCACCAAGGCACACTCCCCAAATAACGCAAGTCAAGTAATGTAGAATAATAGCACATCAATGTTTGGGTACCCCGTGCCACTTTCCCACTAGTTATTTAAGACATCCTATGCATCGGACCAATCCTGCCATTCTCATCGTAGTCCCACTGGCATACCCCGCCCGCACACACCTGGGCCACAAGCGTCACATGTAACCATGCCTATAAACACCTAGGCCAGAACAACCACTGCCATGCCTGAAGACACTTGGGCTAGAAGAACTACTGCCACACCCAAAGACACCTGGGCCTCATCCCGAAGATACTTGGGAAACCACCTGCCCGCACACACCTGGGCCAACCACCACACTACCCTGCCCAAAGATTCTTGGGCTAATAATGGACTTCAGGCCATCACAGCCTGCCCATAGGGTCTTGGGATATTCGGGAAAGGGAGCAGAAAAGGAGCTAATAACCATCCACTCATAGGAGTGTTGGAAAAAACACCCTCCCCCATGAAATGGGGGTGTTCGGCACTAAGTGCTCAACTCAGGTGGGGCGCGAATAAGAAACACAAAAACTGCAAGTATATGTATAGGTAACAAGCACTCACCCAATCTAGGTTTTTCTTCAGCCAGCCTAAAGAACACTATCTTTGCTATTAATTCATAAGAGAAGAGAACAAAACCCATGACCAAGTCACAACTCACACCAACCAAATCCCCATTTGTCCCATCCTTGTTTTCATGTTCAGTAATAATGTTAAAATAAGTTTCTGAACCTACTTGGGAAACTAGTAATCATAAACACAAGCCAAGGAAAAGTACACCCAAAAACAATTTAAACATTCACACCCGGTTCTCTTGTAAAAACACATCAAGTGAGGCCCCTCCAAGTATTGGAACCAAAATAGGTCAAAGTGAGATACAGTCCCAAGTTCCCAGAACTATGAATAAGAAGGTTTCACAACAGAAGAGGATCCCACCCCAATTTGTGATATAAGAAAAATAACCACACAACCTCAGATTCACAACTAGAAAGAGTATAACTAATAGGGGATCCCATCCCCACCCATATAACCCCATAAATCGGCCCGTGAAGGAAACAACCAAACCACTACCACCAAAACAAGGCTGGCCCAAGCAGGTATTTTCAGATTTAAAAGATTTAACACACTCCATGGTTTCAATTACACTATGCTTTAACCAAGGTTATCATAGAAAAGGTGTTAATCCTGGTGATTTCAATTTATTTAACTGAGTATACGTAATTAACCGATTCCTTGTTATGGTTATCTAAACATCTAGCGGCACTGAGGTTCATTATTACACAAAGAAAGACCACCAATGGCCATGATTTTTAGTGACCATAGGCTCATACAATTAACAACACATATCAACATAAAAGAGCACAGTAGGACATTGATCACACCCCCCTTTGATTCTTTAAAGGTCCTTTCATTATCTTCATTAAGTTTGGTTTCATCGATTTCCATAGAGAAAAAAGCATACCCACCCCGCATGATACACAGAAAGGAGAGAAGAAATAGAAAAACTCTAATTGATTGATCAAGGATCGACATTTCCCTCCACGCGCCAAGAATAGGGGATGCATGATTTGCAGGGGAGGAAAGTCGGGAACTCCAAGGACGAGCAGACGACTTCAGCCTAGGCGCACCACAAGTCTCGGGAAGAAAGGAATTCAAGCACACCACGAAGAATAGAGAAGTTGGCCAAAAGGAAAGAAGGGGGAAGAAGAACTTCTTTTGCAATATATAGATAAAATCTTATTGTTACGGGATATGAGAAATTTGAACGCTTTAAATTAGGATCGTGATTCCTTACGCGGTTGGGTGGTTACACACGACTGAATTAATTATTATTTAATAGGGAGGTTTCTCGGGATTTTTAGATATTAATTATGGGTTAAAAATGACCTTGAAATGACTTAGAAGGTCAAAAAGGCCTAAAAGAGGCATTACGGGAAAAACTGTAGAAGGAAAAACCCGACAAGGCTGGATAACACCGATCGGTCACACCAATCGGTCGCCCCGATCGGTTGCCCCGATCGGTCGCACCGATCGGTTGCACCTATCAGTCGCCCCAATTAGTCACTCCGATCGGTCGCACCGATCGGTCGCCCCGATCGGTCGCGCCGATCGGCGGTCGCACGGATCGGTCGAGCCGATCGGGCGCGCCGATCGGTCGCACACCGAAATTTGGAAAAGGGAGGGGTCATGAGGGTCTGGGACATTACATTAGATACCTCTCAAACCATTCTCTCCCTCGAGAATCAAAACCCAGACTGAAAGAAAGAGGGGGGTTCGAACAGCCACCCCAGAAGATACCTCTCAGGAGTGAACCTCTCCGACACAGGAACACCTTATCCCCTGAACAAACACAAATGCCCTACCGCTCCTTTCCCATGAAACCACACAAAAAAAGGCTAAATTGTCTGATCCAGTGGGAGAGGGGTTTCCCTTCCTCCGTGTTAAGATACTATCTACTTTGGGTGGCACTGACTCGCCCGCACGGGTTTAGGTGCATCTGCTTTAATTTGTCTTAACTAGGGATCTAGTCCTCCCCTCCACATTCTTTAGGACACTTCACACACACATCCATAGAAAATAAATATATACATCTATATCCAACAAGGTAAGCATTACACCGTAAACAAGTACTGACCAAACAGGACAAAAAAATCAAAACAGCTCGGGGTATTGGGCACACATCTGTGCTTACCTCTCCCAGGTACTTTCCTCAAGCCCACCATGTCTCCATAACACACGAACCAATGGAATGGTTATCCCACGAAGCACCTTCTCCTCACGACCCTCAATCATCACTGGTTTCTCCACGAAGGTTGCATTGTCTTCGACATCTAGCCCTCCCTAGTTGAGGACGTGTGAATCGTCGTATAGATATCATTGGAGCTGAGACACATGGAATATATCATGTATCCTCAGTAGCGGCAGCGGTAGTGCTAGCTGATAAGCCACTTCACCGACCCGTCACAACACATCGAAGGTCCTGATGAACCTGGGAGAAAGATTACTTCCTCTACCAAACCTCCGCTGTCCACACTGAGGGGAGACCTTCAAGAACACATGGTCCCCGACCTCGAACTCCAAGGGTCTCCTCCTATCATCGGCATATGGATTATGCCGGTCCTGAGCCACCTTCATCCTCTCTCGTATAATCCGAATCTTCTCTGTCATGCTCTGCACCACCTCTGGCCCAAGAAAACCTGCTTCCCCAACCTCAGTCCAGCACACGGGTGAGCGACACAACCTTCCATATAGGGATTTGAACGGAGCCATGCCAAAGGTAGAGTGATAAATATTATTGTAGGTGAACTCTACCAGAGGCAAGTGTCACACCCATGATCCTCTTGAGTCTAGAACACATGCCCGCATCATATCCTCCAAGGTCTAGATGGTGCGTTATGTCTGTCCATCTGTCTAGGGGTGGAAGGCAGTGCTTAGGCGCAACTAGGTACCAAAAGCATGCTGTAAACCCCTCCAGACTCATGAGGTAAAATGTGAATCCCTATCCGAGACTATGGAACTCGGAACTCCATGCAACCGCACTACCTCGTCCACATACTTCCGTGCTAGAGCATCCACTACACTTGACTCCTTGATTTATAGCAAGTGATCTGATTTCATCAACCGGTCTACTATTACCCAGATGGCATCGCATCCCCCTTGCACTTTGGGTAGTCCCATGACGAAATCCATCGAGATGCCATCCCACTTCCACTCGGGGACATCTAAAGGTTGCAACAAACTGCCTGGGACACGGTGTTCAGCCTTCACCTTCTGACACACTAGGCACTTGGCCACAAACTCTGCCACTGCTTGCTTTACTCCGGGCCACCAAAACTGTCTCTTCAGACCCTGGTACATCTTGGAAACGCTCGGGTGCACTACTAGGGGTGAGCTGTGGAACTCACTAAGAATCTGGCCACACATCGCCTCTGAAGAAAACAAATTTCCATGGAAAAGCATCTGATTTTGACCATCCTCTATCCACCCTTCCGGAGCATCGACTTGGCTAACCCAGTCGCGCATCACTTCACTCTTTGAGTCTCCCCACTGAGACTCCTCTACCTGACGCAATAGAGAAGACTATACTTTCATCTGATACAGTCATCCCCTACCACTATCCATCCTTGCATCCAGGTGCAAGGCAGCCAACTCCTCCATCACTTTCCAAGAGTCTGCCGACTCTCGGACCACATCCTTCTGCAACCTCCTGCTCAAAGCATCGGCCACTACATTCCATTTTCCTGAAGGAACTCTATCCACCTTCGCTACCGTAAGTTTAGGTCCTGCTGGGAGAAGATATACCTCAAGCTTTTGTGATCCATGAAGGCCAAAAAGCGTTCTCCGATGAGGTAATGCCGCCACAACTTTAGTGCAAAAATGACCGCTGCAAGTTCCAGACCGTGGGTGGCATAATTACGCTCATGAGGGCATAGCTTCCTAGAGCCATAAGAGATCACACCTTGTTGCTGAATCAACACACATCTAAGGCCTTGCCCTGAAGCATCACAAAACACCTCATACACCACCCCTTCTTCTGGTAGTCTCAGCACTGGGGCACTAACCAATTTCTCCTTCAGATAGCTGAAGGCTGCCTCACACTACTCACTCCACACGAAAACCTGGTCCTTCTTGGTCAAGGCTATCAAAGGGGCTGAAACTCGTGAGAAGTTAGGTACGAATCTCTGATAGTAACCTGCAGGTCCAAGGAAACTACGAACCTATGCCACGTTCTTGGGTGCCACCCAAGAAAAAACTACCTCAACCTTTGATGGGTCTACTGCTACCCCATGTTCGGACACTACGTGCCCAAGGAAGTGTACTTCTCGTGTCCAGAACTTACATTTTGACAACTTCCCATAGAGCTGGTGCTGTCATAGGACCTCCAAAACTATCCTCAGATGATCCGCGTGGTCCTCCTCTGATCTTGAATAGATCATGATATCGTCGATGAACACGACTACGAACCGATCTAGGTACTCCCGGAAGATGGAGTTCATAAGCCCCATGAACACAGCTGGGGCGTTCATAACACCGAAAGGCATGACTACAAACTCGAAGTTCCCATATCTAAACCTGAAGGCCGTCTTCGAGATGTCTCCCTCCTTTACCCTCAACTGGTGATACCCAAACTGTAGGTCGATCTTCGAGAACCATCCTGCCCCCTTCAGTTGGTCAAAAAGATCATCTATCCTCGGAAGAGGGTAGCGATTATTGATCGTTACCTGATTCAGCCTCCTGTAGTCTATGCACAACCTGAGACCACCATCTGCCTTCTTTGCAAAAAAGACTGGAACACCCCACAATGATGCACTTGGTCGAACATAACCCCTATTCATTAGATCGTCAATATGAATCCGCAACTCCCGTAGCTCCAAAGGTTCCATCCGGTAGGTAGCCATCAAAATCGGACGGGCACCAGGCTGCAAGTCTATCCCAAACTCGATATCACGTCGAGGGGGTAGAGTCGTAACCTCCTCAGGAAAGACGTCCATAAACTCACTGGAGATCCCTAGTACCTCCACCATCTCAACATCTACTGACTCTACTAACAGCTCAGCTAACAAGGAGAGGAGGGGTTCCTCTCGCCTGCCGCCCTTCTGACCACTTTGATCGCTGATGAAAGTAACACGCCGACCTCCCAAGCCTGAAAACATGGCCCTTCCTCAGAAGAAGTCGATGAAGACACACATAGAGAACAACCAGTAGATGCCTAGGATGACATCGTATGGCTGTATCTGTAGTAGTAGTAGATCCCTGACCGACTGATGTGGCCCTATCGTCAGTCTGTATCCTCGACAAACATATAACAAGTCGGTCTGACCTCCGACTGGCGTGCTCATCACTAGGGGAACTGGAATTCTCTTGACATCTAGACCCAAATCACGGGAAAGACTGGGTGAAATGAAGGAGTGCGAAGCTCCGGAATCGAACAAGGCATAAGCAAGGGTGTTAAACAAACTGATCGTACCTTGAACGACCTCCAGTCCTGCTGGAACTTCTGCCTCCACGGCATGCAACTGTCCATGCCAAGCCCCTCTACCCCTTGGCTATCGGCCACCTCCCTGACCACGCCCTGTTAGAGGTCCCTGAGGAGCGACCTGAGGTCGGCCTCCTCCCGCAATGTCTGCCCTCAGAGGAGCGGGAGCTCGCTGCCCCTGATGCTGCTGCTGGAAGGGCCTATCTGGAAGCTGCTGCTGGGGAGGGTGCTATGCCTGTCCGCCACCACCGTACTGTACTCGGTCCGGGAACTGATTCCAGAGATGTCCATGGCTCCCATAGATGAATTATCTCGGTCCTCGTCCTGAAGGAAAGGGGCGAGGGCCGGGAGATCGGAACCGGAACTGCTGGGGCCTGCTCCCTACCGGTCAAAACCTAGAGGGCCCTGATGCTGGAGGCCTGGTGCTGATGGCCTTCCCCTTCGATGATCCCAGCTGGATCCCCTCTCATGATACACCTCCTAGCGTGTGCATCCTCTCCACCACTTCGGCCTTCTTCTGGACCTCCAAGTATGTCAGCAAGGTGAAGGGGGTAACAGCGTACTGGAGGGAGGGTCGAAGTGCCTCCTCTAAAAATCTCGCCCGAGACTCCTTATCTAGAAAGTGGTCTGGAGAAAAACATAGGAGGTCCTTGAACTTGATTCCTATCTCCCTTACTGACATACTCCCCTGCTGGAGGTAGAGTAGCTCCTTACTCTTCTCCGCCTTCATCGTAGAAGAGAGGAATTCCGCCCGGAACTCCCTTTCAAAATCAGCCCATGCCACCTCAGCCTCTCTCCTCTCCCCCAAGTAGAGAGTCCACCACTGACGTGCTGATCCCCGCATCTGGATGATGGCCTGAGGAACCCAGTACTCGGTCAGAGCCCGAATCAAGCCGAAAGCTATCACTAGCTCCTCTAGCCAGCTCTCAGTCTTTATGTTAGAGGTGATGCCCTCATACTTCTCGAGGGTCTGTCACTGGAAGGCTTGAAGCATCTTCTGCCACTGGTCATCCTCCTCCTCTCGATCAACCCTCTGCTGATTAGCCAAGTCAACCTCCTGGGCCTCGATCTCCCATACAACTCATGGTCGTCTCCTGGGTACCATATCTTCAAGGTAAACAAAGAATGCCTAATCCCAAGTAGTGCAGAATATTGTTCTTAAAACTCCTCAAACTTCTTATTCATTTTAATTTGACAAAACACCCCAGAAACATGAGAACTCAAGTCATTATGATGCATGTACCTTTCCTAGGGTCTCTACCCTGCAATAATCGTGGCCTCACTTGGTCGTTCGGTAGGTCCATAGTCCTTGCATCGGATCACGGGGGGCCCTAAAATCGTGTGTCCTAGCCGGTCTTCCCTGGCCTAATTCACGTACCAAGGTCACCCAACACTATTTCCCTACCATACCATGAAATCCTCACTATGCCTAACTCCATACTCCATCCTATCTCTCAACCTCCTCTGATACCATTCTGTCATGACCCACCTTCACCAAAAGGAGGGAAGGGTCAGCAGATTGCCAGACCCTTCCTTCTTTAAGTTGAAGGGGAGATAATGACCCCCGAAACCCGCCTTCTGTAGGTCCCGGAGTGGCGACTAGCACCAAGGGTATAGATTCACACACTAAATGGAAGGAATTACCCTTTTTCTTTTAATAGGATCAGGAGATAAGATGGTAAGTCCCACAACACCAAAACTGAAAGTGCAAATACGGCTGAAAATAAACCATTCCCATATGCATGTTAAAAGGTAAAAGATATAAGACACAAAACTCCAAAGGTAAAAAGATACCAAGAAAAAGGGAAAAAACAACAGAAACTGCCCCAAAGGTCCAAGCTAGTATGGTCCCGCACGATCCCTGAAGTCCTACTTAAAAACTGAAAGCAGTTTTATATACACAGGGTGAGCATACAGGTATACTCAGTAGGGAAAAACCAAAGACTCTCATGCACAAGTGGGGATGCATACTAATTCCTTTTGAGAAAAGAGATAACCAAGCACCCAACAAGGAAACTAACAACCCAAGCCTCACCAAGGCACACTCCCCAAATAACGCAAGTCAAGTAATGTATAATAATAGCACATCGATGTTTGGGTACCCCGCACCACTTTCCCACTGGTTATTTAAGACATCCTACACATCGGACCAATCCTGCCATTCTCATCGCAGTCTCACTGCCATACCCCGCCCGCACACACCTGGGCCACAACCACACATCCTGCCCACAAACACCTGGGCCACAACCCCTAACCCGCCCACAGACACCTGGGCCACAACCATTACACGTAACCACACCTATAAAAACCTAGGCCAGAACAACCACTGCCACGCTCGAAGACACCTGGGCTAGAAGAAATACTACCACGCCCAAAGACACCTGGGACTCATCCTGAAGATACTTGGGAAACCACCTGCCCACACACACCTGGGCCAATCACCACACTACCTTGACCGAAGATTCTTGGGCTAATAATGGAATTCAAGCCATCACAGCCTGCCCATAGGGTCTTGGGCTATTCGGGAAAGGGTGCAGAAAAGGAGCTAATAACCATCCACTTATAGGAGTGTTGGGAAAAACACCCTCCCCATGAAATGGGGGTGTTCGGCACTAAGTGATCAACTTGGGTGGGGGATGAATAAGAAACAAAAAAACTATTAGTATATGTATATGTAATAAACACTCACCCAATCTAGGAGTTTCTTCATCCATCCTAAAGAACACTATCCTTTCTATTCATTCATAAGAGAAGAGAACAACACCCATGCCCAAGTCACAAATCACACCAACCAAATACTCATTTTTCCCATCCTTGTTTTGATGTTCAGTAATAATGTTAAAATAAGTTTCTTCACCTACTTGGGCAACTAGTAAGCATAAGAACAAGCCAAGGAAAAGTACACCCAACAACAATTTAAACATTCACACCCGGTTCTCTTGTAAAAACACATCAAGTGAGGCCCCTCCAAGTATTGGAACCAAAACAGGTCAAAGTGAGATACAGTCCCAAGTTCCCAGAACTATGAACAAGAAGGTTTCACAACAGAAGAGGATCCCACCCCAATTCGTGATATAAGAAAAATAACCACACAGCCTTAGATTCACAACCAACAAGAGTATAACTAACAGGGGATCCCATCCCCACGCATATAACCCCAGAAATCGGCCCGTAAAGGAAACAAACAAACCACTACCACCAACACAAGGCCGACCCAAGCAGGTATTTTCAGATTTAAAAGATTTAACACACACCACGGTTTCAATTCAACTATGATTTAACCAGGGTTATCACAAAAAAGGGGTTAATCCTGGTGCTTTCAATTTATTTAACCAAGTATATGTAATTAACAAATTCCTTATTATGGTTATCTAAACATCCAGCGGCACCGAGGTTCATTAGTGTGCAAAGAAAGACCACCAACTGCCATGATTTTTAGTGACCATATGCCCATACAATTCATAACATATATCAACATAAAAGAGAACAACATGACATCGATCACACCCCCCTTTGATTCTTTAAAGGTCCTTTCATTATCTTCATTAAGTTTGGTTTCATCGATTTCCACAGAGAAAAAATCATACCCACCCCGCATGATACACAGAAAGGAGAGACAAAGGATAAAAACCCTACTTGATTGATCAAGGATCAACTTTTCTCTCCACGCACCAAGAATAGGGGATGCACGATTTGCTGGGGAGGAAAGTCAGGAACTCCAAGGATGAGCAGACGACTTCAGCCTAGGTGCACCACAAGTCTCGGGAAGAAAGGACTTCAAGCAAACCATGGAGAAGAGAGAAGTTGTCCAAAAGGGAAGAACGGGGAAGAAGAACTTCTTCTGCGATATATAGATAAAACCCCGTTGTTACTAGATATGAGAAATTTGAACGCTTTAAATTAGGATCGTGGTTCCTCACGCGGTTGGGTGGTTACACACGACTGAATTAATTGTTATTTAATAGGGAGGTTTCGTGGGATTTTTATATATTAATTATGGGCTAAAAAAAACATTGAAACGACTTAGAAGGTCAAAAAGGCCTAAAAGAGGCATTACGGGAAAAATTGTAGAAGGAAAAACCCGACAAGGCTGGATAACACTGATCGGTCGTGCCGATCAGTCGCCCCGATTGGTCGCGCCGATCGGTCGCGCCGATCGGTCGCACTGATCGGTCACACCGATCGGTCGCCCCAATCGATCTCTCTGATCGGTCTCCCCGATCGGTCTCTTCGATTGGTCGCCCCGATCGGTCTCCCCGATCAGTCGCCCTGATCGGTCGCCCCGATTGGTCGTGCCGATCGGTCGCACACCAAAATTTGGAGGGGGGGGGGTCATGAGGGTCTGGGCCATTACACCGCGGGTAGCCGGGTGCTGGCCGTATAACGATCGTGCACACAGCCGTGTGTGGTGACCTGGTGACCACCTAATGTGGGGGTCGAAAAGGCAAGTACATGTCATGTACTTTTAAAATACATGTCGTGTAATTTTTTTTTCATTAAATAGACCGAGGTCACGACTAACAGCTAGAAACACATTTTTCTCGACCTAGTTCGTCTGGGAGCTTTCGTACAACCACAATATTTCCCTAATCCCCCGATCGAGCATCTGTTATTCGAATCTACCGCCATTGATTGCATTGGGATCGCCAGGGTAAGCTCTTCCTTCTTCTAGAGATTTGTTTCCTGATTCCTCCTCTTTTAGGAGTTATTCCTCGGTTGAGCGTTTTTAGTGTTTTTGTAGATTTATAGTGTTCTTGGGAGATTCAAGGATTGAGGTTCACATATAACGATCCTACAATGCCGAGGTAGGTGGTTTATGCTTTTTTGTAGATATTCTTTGAATTATATGTGCAAAAGTGCCCAATACCCTTGAACAGGGTATTGCATGTTTACGGTTTTAGCCCTGTTAATTGCCTACTTTGCTTGTATTCTTGATTAGAGGTTATTTAAATGTGAATAAGGTTAATTACTATGCTTTGGAAGTGTTTTCCCATGCATGTTTTGTTTGTGACCATTTGGCCTTGCTTAGCCTGTTATGCTGCTGTGCTTTCCATTCCTAGTGCTGATAGGATGGAGTGATCTTATTATCTGACATGCTGTTATGTTGTAGACTTTTATCCAAGTATTTATTGAGGTTTACTTTGGCTACTATGCATTTCTATTCTCTATTGACTTACACAGGGCTATGGAAACCTGGTGTAGTAGACCATATGGAGAATGGACGCGAGGGCTTCTCGAGAGTGTCTGTTTTACTGTTACGATGTGGGACCATAGGGGGAATTGATGTAAGTGATTCCTCAGAGTGTCTGTAGTTACTCAATGTGGGTCACATGGGGAATGAGATGTAAGTTCTTCCCCAGAGCGTCTTTTAGTTACTGATACAAGACTATAGGGGGAATTGACAGTGAGTGCTTCCTCAGAGAGTCTATGCTTAAGTTGAACTAGAGGAGTTAGACTGTGTGTACTTCCTAGAGGGTTTCTTGTTTTTGTTTAGTTAAACCAGAGGGGTTAGGCTATGAGTACTACCAGAGGGTTAAATAATTTGATTATATTCTTACTTGATATATTGAATTGAATGCAATTGAACTGTAGGAATGTTTGCTGCTGAGTACTTCCATGTTTACTGTTTCCTTGTTTATTACCTGCCATATATATTCACTGACTGTTAGGAACAAATATTTGGGTGTTTGCCTACTGGGATTAGTATCACACCCTATTTGGGTCATGATTTTGGGGCCAAATAGATTATATTGTTGCAGGTATAGATAAGGGAAAGTGCCCTTCTACTTCTGGTACTTGACTGCTTTGGAGATGGAGAGTATGGGACCAAGCTGAGGAGTTGTTTTCTTGTTCTCTTTTGTAATTTGGTTTAGTAATGTATTCCAGCATTGTGACTTGTTTGGCTGCTTTCCTAGAAATATGTATCATGAATCATTTATATATGTGCTCCAATTAATTATTTCTTTATTCTTCTGCTGTTTACTGTTGTATAGTATTATACTACTTCAGCTATTGCTTTCTGTTTACTTCCGTTGTGTCACTCTACCAATGAGGGTATAGTTTCCCCACTATCACACCCAAGTCCCTCGCTGCTAGTCGGCAGCCTCTGGAATTTGGGGAAATGCGCTTGAGGCCATGTGACCAACTAGGTACGGGGTGACTCTAGGTGGCTTCCGGAATTGGGACGTTACATACATCTTAAAAAATGACGTATTCTCTTATTTTTGACACAATAAAGTTTATAAAAAAATATCAAAAGCTTTATGAGAAGGAATAAAAAGTTAATGAAAAATCCTTAGTTATTGAAACTAATCTCAAAGATACAGAAGGAAAATAACCTTGTATATTAGATGGTGGGTGTTCATCACATATGATATAAGATTTTAAGTTTTTGAATAATGTAAAATATTATAAATAAGGTATAATTAATTTTTGAAATGATGAGTCACTAAAAATTAAAGGTATTAGATATTTTATCATTGAAAAAAATTTAAATCCAGAAGCACTTTGTTAATGGGTTGAAACACATTTTGTTAAGTGTTTCAAAACTTTATGATAAAGGTAAAAAATTTGTTTTCTGAAGATATGTTTTTTTGTTCAGCATATCCAAGATGGAAAATTTGTAATGAGATTCCAATGAACCAAGGGAATTTTTTTTGAGTTGGAAAAGCATAGGGTTCATGATATCTAAGCATGATGGAAGAAAATTAGTTATGAAATAAGTGGTTGGAACATATGTGTTAAAGTAACATGACTAATATAACAAATTGAGAAAGTATTCATGATATTCTTAACACAATTAGAAGAATATATTAGTGTTATTCCATATTCTAGAAAGGGAAGATTACAAAATCAATACATAAGAAAGTGGAGATACATTCAACTCATCCATTGTAGCTAACACGTCTTAACATTTGTAGGCCCATTAGAAAGAAAAAAAGAGATAAGAAATTTATTTCTTTTATTGATGAATTTACTTGCATTACATGTATTATGTTTTTAAAACATAATTCAAAGACTCTAAAAATGTTTAAGAGTTTTAGGAGAATTTCTAAAAAATAATGTGGATATTCTGTGAAGAAGATTCGAACTGATAATGGTGTTGAATATACTAATGGGAATTTTAGAGAATATATTGAAAAGAATGAAATTCATCATGAATTTAGTTCACCATACACACCACAATAAAATATTTTTGTTGAAATAAGAAATATAAGTTTGGTTGAGAGGGCATGAAAAATGTTGATCGAACATGATACCTATCAATAATTTTTAAGACATGATATCAGAGTATATGTTCATAATCATAATTGATGTATCTATATCCGAAAATATGATATGAATACATATGAGATTTATTACAAATAAATCCCAATTTTGAAATGCCTAAGGTTGTTTAGAAGTCCTTGCATTATTAAAATCAAAGGTGAAAATATTGGGAAGTTGGATCAGAGAGGTGTTGATGGAATCTTTATTGGATACCCTACTAATGGTAGAGGATAAAAATTCTATAATAAAGAAATAGGAAAGATTTTTGAATCTATAGATTTGGAAATTCTTGAAATTATAACAGGGAAACTTCACAGTCAATTAAAAATATGTGGGGAAGTGAATATGAAGTGGTTTTTTGTTGAACAATGTGACAAAGTTATTAATGATTTTAATAATTTTGAAGTTTCTCGAGATGAAGATTCTAACTCAGATATCTCAAGTGATGGGGATAAAGTACGTCCATCTCATCCTAGGATGAGGAATAAAGTGGAGGTCCAAAAAATCATTGGACATCAGTAGAAATAGGTTTAAACCAAAAGAACATCAAGGTTAGTATCACATACTTCCTCATTTTCATAGGTTAATACAAAATATTTTAAAAAAGATATGGAGCATAAAGAGCTGGTAGATTACATGAATTAAGAGATGGATCATATTGAAAAGAATAAGACATTGGAACTTGTACCAAAAACAAACAATAAGAATGTGATTGGAATAAAGTTGGTGTTCCAAAACAAGTTTAATGAAAATGCAAATTGATAAGAAATAAGGAAAAATTAGTAGGAGAAGGTTACTCATAAATTAAAGGCATTGACTTTGATGAGACCTTTTTTATAATGGAAATATTATAAATTATTATAATCTTTTTTTGATATCACTTTACAATAGAGATATAATATTTTATAGATGGATTCCAAGTCATATTTTCTTAACAAAGAGCTCAATAGAGAGTTTTATATTGAACAACCATGTGGCTTCATGCTTGGGAAATATAAAATCTATGTGTGTAGGTTAAATAAATAATTATATGTGTTGAAGAAAGATATGAGAGATTGGTATTCTAAATTGGATACTTGCCTAAGGAATTTGAACTTAAAGAAATGAAGAGTTGATAATAACCTATATATAAAATAAAATAAAGAGGTTTCCATGATTGTGATTGTTTATGCTGATGATATTATATTTGAAGGGAATGGTTAATACAAACGTGAAAAGTTTTCTAAGGAGATAAATAAGTTATTTGAAATGTCTATGATTAGAGAAATTAAATAATTTATTGGCTTCAAAATCTCTCAAAATAAGTACATATTTTTATCTTGAGAGAATTATGATAAGGAACTCTTAAGGATGTTTGGAATGGAATATTCAAAACCTATTTCCAAACCCATCTTAGTGGGAAAAAAGCTAACAAAATATGGGAAAGGAAAAGAGGTAGATCCTAAGGAGTTTATAAAGTTGGTTGGAATTTTATTATATCTAATGGATTCAAGTACAAATACAGTGTATACTATTACTTTTTGTTCCAAGTATCAAAGTTCTCCAAAATAATATCATCTTATGGAAGGAAAAAGAATTATCAAATATATCAAAGGAAGAATTGATTTCATAATAAAATATGATAGATTAGGAAAAATTAATTTGTTTGGTTATAAAAATTCATATTATGAAAGTTGTGTTGATGATAGAAGATCCACATTTGGTGGAGTTTTCTTTTTGGGCGAAATATGTGTGAGTTGGCATACAAAGAAGTAAAATTCTATAACTATTAGCACTGTAGAAGCTGAGTATGTAGCTACCACTCAATATGTAATAAAAATTATATGGATGAAAATATAGTTGAATGACATGTTTGTTGATGTGAAGTTACCCCTTTTCTTAGGTTGCGATAATCAAAGTGCAATAAATATTACTAAGAATCATGTAAAACATTCTCATTCCAAGAACATTGATATAAAATATCACTTCATCAAAGAGCATATGAAAAATAATGAACAAAATATGTAGCTTGTTCCTATAATGGTTTAAGTTGCATATATTTTCACCAAACCATTTCCAAAGGAAACATTTCATAAGCTAAGGTTGATTATGGGTGTACAGCCTCACCCCATTTAAGGCTAAGGTATGTGATTTAATTCCCCTCTCTCATCTTGAATTTGGATAATGCTGTCAAAGGGGGAGAAAAATTTGTAACATAAATCTATCCATTGATATATTCTTAAACTTTTTAAGGAAGAGAATATATTTAGGGAGATTTTTTAAAATGGGTAATCCACGATTTTGGTATGTGTAAATTTTTTTAACAGTTTTTTGAAGTGGATGTAGGAAATATTGTTCTTTCAGGTTGAATGTGGGAACTGTTTTAACAGTTTATTGAAGTGGATGATAGAATAGTTGTTCTTGCAGGTTTAATTTGTTTTTGTGATGAAAGTTTATAGTTAAAGTAAAAGTTTGAGATGTTTCAAAGAAAATTTTATCAAGATATGTAAGAAAATTTTCTTAAGTCACTACTTATGGACAATGTGGTATTATTATTCAATGATTCTTTTTTCCTACACTGATTTTACTCACATAGGATTAGAATTATTGGATAAGTAATAAATTGCTTGAGTTTTAAAGTTTCAATGATTTATGTTCCATGGTTGACAATAAAATTCAAAGGTGGATATTATTGGGGCTAAGAAGTTTGGAGATGTCTTGTGGTGATACTATATTAATAAGATATTGGTTAGGCTTGTTATGAATGAAGAAGATTTGTTTAAAAGGGTTGTTTTTTATTGTCTAACATAAATCACCTTACTTTTTTAAGCTTTAAAAAATGGTGACCATACACAGATGACCAGCTTGAGTTTACTGGATCGAGTCCATCTAATGAACATTACCAGTCTTAGGTGATCATTTAGAGTGTTGTGATGAATGCTTATCCTATTATGCTTACAAGTTCAATCAAATAGAGCGTTTGATGAATAAATTTGTAAATGATTTACTATCATTAAAGTTATTAAAATCATGTATAATGAAATATTTCATGACCTAAGCCTACATATAAAGTATGAGTTTTGGTTCAAGGTTTTTGAAGATATGTTGGTGTGACTATATGAATTTTGTGTTCAAATCTTGTGAAGTATTGGAGTTGTGATGGTATGAAGTGTTATCGATCAATCATTTGTGATGATTTATAATCATAGGAATGTTTTCAAAGTACAAAGGGAGGTCACTAGGGAATTTCATCAGATGGATACCATCCGATGATCTCTCACAATGTTATTGGTTGGAGTTCATTAGATGAACCATTTGTATTTTTGAATTATGTTGTAAAAATTATATTGATAGAGTTATACAAATTCATGATGTGAGTTTTTCAAAAGATGATTGGATTGAAGTTTTTGAGTCACTAGATAGATGTTTTTGGTCAAAGTAAATATACATATGATTCTATATGAAGTTTTTTGGTAAGAGGATTGGTGTACAAAGGCATTAATAGAAGAGTTATAATGAAAGTCATAAGATGGTATAAGTACCAGGTGGAATATTTCTATGACATTCGAATGAATTTATACAAGAACACTGGATGGATTTGAATAGGTCAGAAGAGTTTCAATAAATATTCACCTGATGGATGAGTGGTATAAAGTTATACCATAACAAAGGACTTTATGAAGCTTTTGAAAAGGCATAAAATGTTTCAATGAAAAGATGATTATTAAACATCCAAAATATCACAATGGAAAGATCCACGATTCTATCCAAGTCATAAGTAATTTTGATAAAGAATGATGATGTCAGTTTTTAAGAAGAGATCCTATCTATGGTTAAAGGTATGAAGTATCTGAGTGGGATTCTTAACAGGTTTGAGTAGGAAGTTTGAAATAAAATTTACATGTTTCCCTAAATTTTCATAGGTGATACACCTATATAAATGGTATTTGTATTCCAAGGTGAATTTTTGAATTTGTATAAGTGTGGTGAAGTGCTACAAAATTTAAAATTCAATTAGACAAACATAGTGAAGAAACATCAGTCTAAAAAATATCATACCGAGTCTTCCCATTAGTTAGTATTAGATGGAAAGTGTATAGAAGCGATTAAATGAACATGGTAAAAAGGAATTAGATGAAAAATATTAATATGAATTAGTCAAAAGATATTGGGATAATATTTATATTAGGTGGTATCAGAAAGACATTCTACTAAGGTGATCGGACAAACAATGCATCAGAAGTGGCATTGGTTTACACGAAGGCACCAAATGGAGTATACTAGACAAACCCATTAGGTGAACTACCATCATAACAAAGAAGGTTCTTGCCAAATTCTGAGTAAGAAAGTGAAGAAGTATAAGTTCTTGTAAGAAAATAAAGCGTGGATAATGTTCATGCAACACAGTGACAATATATTAAAGCCTATTGGTGAAGGTTCTTAGAGTTGTTATATTTTTTATATCATTTATCTATATGAGGAGAACACGATATGATACCATTTGTAACAAAAAAAACTAGAATACAATATAAACCATTATCTGATTCAATTATGCACTGACCTAAAGGGTGTTATTGATCACCATGACTAACGAAAATCACCCCTCAAAATTCTAAAAGAACATTGTATTCGATAACGTATATGACTCGCAACACTAAGATTAGAAGAAAATATAACACCCAAATAATTTATGATATATTTATTTTAAATTAAATATTTTTAATAGATTTCATTACACGCAACTATGAGTTTACCTTATATTACACACAACAACGAGTTTCTTCAGTAACTTGTGTTACACGAAAGACCGAGTTTTATTGAACAACGATATACTATTAACATTATTATTTAATATATCTCCTAGCCTTTGGAATGGAGGGTATGGATAGTATTAACTAAATTATGAAAATATATAGTATACAAACATTTATTATCTATCTATTTATTAGTTATAAAATAATAATAATTTAAAATAAAAAGAAATATTTTCTAAAAAACTATATTTTTTCTAAATGATGGATTAGCCGCACTTTGCGCACATAATTTAAAATTATTTTTTACCTCTTATAGAAAATTTATTTGGAAAATAAACTTAATTTTTTAAATCATAATATCAAAATTATATTAGTGTGAATTTTTGGGTTTTTTCTAAAATATCTCATTTTTTGATGAATAGTGAAAATACTGAATTTTAATTGAAAAATGCCTTTTAATTTAAATAATTTATAATGTTAAATTATATTTTTAATTGATTTTAAAGTATAATTAGTTCAAATATATATAAATTAATCCAATTTAGGTCATTGGAATCAATTTTATATTTAATTTTGATATAAAAACTTTGTAAACTTTTTAACATTTTCTCTTTGAAAACCCGCTTCTCATCACGTCTGTAGGATTAATTTTAAATTAAAAATTTTCACTTATATAAATGGAAATTGGAAAATTTAATTTCATATTTTTAATCATCATAATTTATATTTTATAATAATATTGACTTAATTTTTGACCAAAATGAATAGCGAAAACATTAAAAATTAATTACCACAGTTAAGGTAAAAATGGATTTACCAGGGGGTTAAACTAAGAATATAAGGGTTAAAATGACGTAAAAACTTGTTAAAAACACATTTTATGGAAATATTTCGACCTTATTTATTATAGGTTTGATAATTTATTATTTTTGAGTCTTTTGGAAAGATACAAATGTGGGTATGATTGAATCTTTTCAAAAAATTACAAGTGTGCCACTCACCTCACTTATAAAAGGCCACCCCCTATCCTCTCTTCATAACACATTAGAAAACTTTTGGTTCAGATAATAAATGAATAAATAAGTTAAAAAATTTCCTATCCTAATCATATAAAACTTATTTTGAGCATAAATACATCCTAGGAAGTCTTTTGGTGCAAACCTAAGGAGTTTACACGAAGAAGAGGTAACATTCTTCAACAAGCGTTTTTATTTTATTTCTTCCTGCACCTCCTTCAATTAGTATGGAACCATGATGATATAATATAATAAGTATATTAAATATAATAATATTTTTTATGTTAATTTTATGACCTAAAACCATCCCTACATCCATCAAATGGGTTACGAAATAATCATTCGTGTGTACGACAGACTACCGCCTCGCGAACCGATGTCATTCGTTTTTCCATTACCAACTATCACGGTTGGGTATGATGATGGATATAAATAGTATATATGATATTTATAACATAATTATACCTTTATATTCATTATTTAATATAAAATTTTTTTACTTTCCATTTCGTAGAGGATATAATAATGTCGCTCATGCGTATGGAGGACTACCGCCTCACAAAGTGACGTGATTCATTTTTCACTAACACTTTACATGGAAGGTGATACAGATAAATTTAATTAATATATGTGATATAAATGAAATAATTAATATATTCATGACTTATTTATCATTATGAAAATATAATACATCATTTTATTTTTTTATCTTTTCACTCATTGAAAGATGATAACATCTTTCATGAACGTGTGGACTACTGCCTTCACGAAGCGATGTGACTCTATTTTCATAACCAAAAAACATGGATGATATATATAAGTACATATAAATAAATAATATGGAATTTATGATATTAGTATAATTATTTAAGGATAAAATATTACTTACCACTTTTCCATAATGACCATTGAAAAATGAAAATGTTACTCATGCGTACTTACGATATACCATCTCCATTTTTATTAAAGGTTGGGGTCGAAGTCTCATTTTATTATTAAAGAAAAGTAAATACCTATTTTAACTGGGTAGAGGGAGACCCATTACATTTCCTGAAGGCCCAATGGGCATGTATCCCATTACATAGCCCGTACCATACTTCATTTCTCATAACCATATTTCATGATTGGTTTTAAAAGTAAAATATATGAATAAATATGATAATCATTTCAAGATTATTATTATGTATATGATAAAAATATATAATATTCATAAGAAATAGACCTTCCACGACGAAACATGAATGAGAAAATAAGGAAATTAACACCCAAAACAATGAAAATAATGAAATATTATTAACAAAAAGGTGACAAGATGTTATAAAAGGATCATATATGATATAATAAATATTAATATGGTTTTAAAATAAGTTAATAACATGTTTAAACCACTATATAGGTGGTTAAATCACGTTTAACCAAAAGGAAGTGTGGGGTAAGGTATTTTGTCATAATTTCATTTCATTGAGGAAAATTGTAATGTTATACACATAATTTATTTTATATGGTGTATATAATTACCATTTGACATTTAATATAATTAATAATTAATTATTAATGATATTATAAGTTTTAATTTTAATTATTTCATCTAAGGGTATTTTAATTAAAAGTTACAAGTGGTAAATAATTTCGTAACTTAATTTATTTTCATTGGGTTATATTACTCCATAGTCTTTGATATTATAATATCATGTGTACAATGAATTTTGATTTTATTATGTTTTATTTCCACTTTTATTATGTTTATTTAAATTTTATAAACCCAATAAAATCATTTATTAATTCTCACTTCAATGTTATAATTATTTTAAGAGTTTATTTCATAATCTCATTCTAATTGAGATTATTTATTCTTGAATTTCAGTTGAAGGAAATTATTTGATCATTGTTCAATAAAACCATTTAATTTTATTATCCTTTAGTTATTCATTATATTTTTAGTAAATAATACAATTTTTATCTCTTTGTTACTTAAAATGTTTTATAAAATGTTTTTAATAAAATTTAACTTCATTTCTCTCTTCGGATGAAAATCTGTTTTCTTTCAAAACCATGTTTTCTATTTTTTTTTCAAAAATGTTTTTAGCCTTTTCAAAATTATTTATTAAAGATATTTTTACCCACTTTTTATTTTTATAAAATGTTTTCAATGGAATATTCTTGTTGTTTTCTAAAAAAATGCACTTTTCTAACCTTTTTATAGTGCAAAAGTAATGTTTTTTAACTAGTAAAACATGTATAAAATTACTTTCCGACATGATCATCATTTCTTTGAAGATTAATTTGTAATTTTACAAAGTTATTTTTAAATAATTTTTTTTTTCTAATATTTTTTTAAATTCATAGTTTTTAAAATTGATTTTCAAAGAAAAGGATTTTTAAAATGTTTTATGTTTTAAAAAGTCATTTTCAAAATCAAATAATATTTTACTCAAGAATATTTTTAAGGAAATTTTATGGTATTTATATTTTTCAATGAAAATAACCCTTTATTTTACATATAATCACTGGGGATATGTTTTATTTATTCCATACTTATTCTTCATATAGATGGTTTATGATCATTTTGACCAAAGAAAGTATTGAAATTCACTTGATTCATTTTTATAGTTATTAACTTTCCCTTGAATTATTCACTTTCCTATGGACATTAAATTTCCCCTAAATATCCATTTTATGGATATATTTATTTTTTAAGCTGTATATCATTTCTACGTACCGTGTTCTACATTTAAATTCATTTGTTTATCTGGGGAAATATTGATAAATTCGTATTCTTTAATCAATACATGTATTTATTGATAAGGTAAATTTTTAATGAATTAAATTGATTATTCAATATATAAGGAATGATTTAGACTTACAATTATGGGTTTGGACTGAAATTACATACCACAATCATGCATAGGTAGGTCTCATGAGACAAATAAGTAACCTGGCATTAAAAGAGTTTCTACCAGTAGTTTTAAATCGTTCCATGAAAGATCTTGACGGTAGAGGTATGATGATGCCCGGGATCATGGAGTCCAATAATTAATCATTGCCTTCATTAATAATTCAGTTATTATATCCATGATATCTTCACAATGATATTATCTCTAGATAAATTTCATTCCAATTTTATTGATTAAATGAAACATGTTTTCAGTTATTTACATTTCCATATTGATTATGCCTTATACATTTATTTAAATGGAATGCATGTTCTATTATTTACCTTACCATGTTGATTATTATTATTGATTCATGATTTCTTCCACAGTACTTAACCCTTATTGAGAATTTATGTCACCTTTATTTTTATTCCTTTCCTAGGAATCCATGAAATGTACTATGATTGACATCTAAGGATATGCTAAAGGGAATAATGCTATTCTCAAAAAAAGTATGTTGTAGTTTGTGTATTCAAATATTATATAAGACTCAAGTATGTATCTAGTTTACCAAGACTGATAAAATATTCATTCCTTTAGGATGTGATTCCTTGTACCTTATACCAATTTAATAAAACAGACACTGGATATAGGCTACTAGGATTAGGCTTACCACAATTGGTATCAGAGATAGGTTTAGTAGAAAACTTGGGAAATATATTTAGGAAAACATAGATTAGGGAACATAATCCTATGATAGAATTTGAGGATAAGTTCATAGGAACATCATAATGTTTTTTCAAGGTAGAGATTATGTGGTTTTTCTCTATAATAAATCATTGTTTGGATACTACATGTTGATGTGGTTCTGGTACAAATATACCTAGGGGTAATAAATTCGAAAATGGTGCATTTATCTTGATCCTATCATCACCTAATTCATGTCAACAAGCCTTAATATGAACCTAGTTTGACATTCTTATGGGATATGGTTAGGATAATTCAAATTTTCTTTACAAGCCATTATGAAGGATTTGAGTAGATGATGACGATGAATGAAATAGGTTAATCCTAATTTATCTTAGATTGAAAATAAGTTGTCTCAAAGGAATTGGAAAATGTTTTATGTATGGAAAAGAAGGGCATAAAATAATGAATTTCTAAGAAACATGAAGAGTACGATGGAAGGAAATAAATTTCATCTTAGGGACCAATTTTCAGTTCGCTGTCTTAAATGTGGAGAACCTGGGAATTATCCAAGTCAATGCCCTCTTCTAAAGGTTAAACCCTAGTTCAAGGAAGGAACTATGCATAAATAAAATTGATGAAGTATTTATGTATTGGGATTCAAGAATAAAATTGTAGAATCATTTTTACCAATTGTGTTTTGGTTATAAGAATCATGAAACATCTAAGGATTGTGTAAAATTTTAGAAACATATAAGTCTTCATTAATATAAGAGTTATGGATACCAACATGGGTTTATGAGTTTAATATTGATCATAAGTTTAAAGTCTTAAAACATTTTTTAGGTTTTATGTGATGGGAGTCTACCAATATTAAGGATATTTTGGTAGAAATTTATGGTAATACAACCAATTAGTTTGATATACATTTTAGTGAAAATTTTATTTTAGGAATAATATTATTACATTTTATAGACATAAGTTTAGAGGTATTGATAACATTTAGGGTTAATATGATCATTAATGACATTGTAATAATAGTCAAATAAGATTATTAGGCTTTGTACAAACAAGGGTTGCATTTAAAACCTTAGTAAAAAGTTTATTTAATGAATAACCTTATTTCAAGGATGTCCATCATATTTTTGGAAATGTTATAGGAATTATATTAATATAGTTTCGAAAAAGGACAACTAAAATGTTGGGTGACAACCTGACACAATCATAAAGTCCATGAGGCTTAAATCTCTGAATGAAGGATGATAAGGATTTTCGCCTACCATTAGCCTATGCGATGTCCTGGTTAATATGTCATTATTTTTAGTTAAATGATTTGAAAAGGAAATATTAATGATGAAACAATGGTGTTACTTTTTAGGTTTAGAGATTAATTTATTATATTGGATAACTTGTGCTAGCCATATTGGTTTTGGAAAATAGTTAGAGAGATACGATAAGACTTGTCTCTCTTTTATGGATATTACAAACCGTAAAAAGATAATTTTAGTGCTTCAGTCATAAAAAATTCATTTTTGGATATTCATTTCTTTGAGTAAGAGATAAATTGGAAATTGATCAAAGTATATCCAAAGGATAAAAATGTGCTTATTAAATATAAAAATATCAATTAATTATATTTCCTTACATTCATATATAGTAAAATAATTCATCAACTTTAGGAAAATGATATTGAAACAAAAATTTTATCCTATTACATTCATATCTGATAAATTAGATGGCCTTTTAAATCATTACAGATTTATGGTTTTGAGGAACTTAAATTTAAATTGACCATTCAATTGCTTGTGATCAATTACCACTATCGTTATTTATAATTATTTTTTATTTTTTCCATGTCCATATCTTCACTTTATACTAATTTTCTCCTACTTATAAACCTAGTTATGTATTATTATATATGACCTTTGTACTTCCCATTCTATCTTATTATGAGGATTTTTAATCAAAATTTCTCATTATGTGGGATTTTAATAAATTTATTTTCAAATATCAATACCTTTATTACTAATATCAAGTTTAAATTATGAGGATCCAATTTATTTAAGTCGGGGAGAGTGTAACACCCTGAAATTATAAAAGAAGAACATTTTATTCAATAAAATATATGACACATAACACCAAGATTAGAAGAAAATATAACACCCTCAGACTTTACAATATATTTATTTTAAATTGAATCTATAAAATATATTTTACTACATGAAACATTGATTTTATCTTGAATTACATTAAACAACAAGTTTCTTCGATATCTCGCGTTAAACGCAAGACTGAGTTTTTCTAAACAATAATATACTATTAATATTATTATTTAATTTATCACATAGACATTGGAATTATGGGTATGAATATGATTAAATAACTTATGAAAATATATATTTTACACATTTTTATTAGTTATCTATTGATTAGTAATAAAATAACAATCATTTAAAATAAAAATAAATATTTTCTGAAAAAATGCATTTTTCTAAAAGACGGTTTAGCCGCGCTTTGCGCACATAATTTAAAATCATTTTTTTTACCAATTATAGAAAATTTATTTGAAGAAATAAACTTAATTTTTTAAATCATCATATCAAAATTATTTTATGGTGGATTTTTGGTACTTTTATGAAATATTTCATTTTTTGACGAATAGTGAAAAATATTGAATTTTAATTGAAAACTACTTTTTTTTAAATAATTTATAATGTTAAATTATATTTTAAATTGGTTTTAAAGTAAAATTAGTTCAATTTTATATCAATTAATTAAATTTAGGTCATTGGAATCATTTTTATATTTAATTTGGATATAAAAACTTTGTAAACTTTTGAACATTTTCTCTTTGAAAACACGCTTCTCAGCACATCCGTGGGATTAAATTTAAATTTAAATTTTCCCCTTATGTGAATGGAATTTGAAAAAATTGATTACATATTTATAATCATCATAATTTATATCTTATAATAAGGTCAAATTATTTTTTGACCAAAATGAATAGTGAAAATAGTAAAAATTAATTACTGCGGTTAAAGTAAAAAATAGATTTATCAAGGGTTAAACATAGAAGATAAGAATTAAAATGACCTAAAAAATTGTTAAAAACCAATTTTATGACCATATTTAGACCTTATATCTCTTAATTTTGACAATGGACCATTTTGGAGGCTTTTTCCATGATAAAAACATGGGTATGATTGAATATTTTCAAACAATTACAAGTGTTCCACTCACCTCACTTATAAAAGGACACCCCCTATCATCTATTATTCACACCTTCACACCCTTTTGTTTTAGAAAATACCTGACCAAATAAATTCCAAAATTCCCTCCCATAATCTTATAAGAATTGGTTTTGGAAAAAATCCAACCTAGAAATGATTTTGGTACAAACCTAAGGAGTTTATCCAAAAAAGAGGTAACGTTCTTTAATAAGTGTTTTTATTTTATTTATTACTCAAAATCCTTATATTATTATGTAAAAATGATGATATAATATCATAATTATATTATGTATAATTATATTCTTTTATATTAAGGTAATTACATACAACCATCAGCACTTCCATCAAATGGGTTACAAAATCATCATTCGTGTGTACAACGGACTACCGCCTTGCGAACTGATGTCATTCGTTTTTCCATTACCACCTCTTATGGTTGGGTATGATGATGTATATAAAGAATATATAGGATATTTATAATACAATTATACCTTTGGAGTCATTATATTATATATACCTTTTTTTATTTTCCATTCCATAGAGGATATGTTAACATCGCTCGTGTGTACGGTGGACTACCTTCTCATGAAGCGATGTGATTCATTTTTCACTAACGCTTCACATAGAGGGTGATAATGTTAAATTTAATTAATATAAGTGATATAAAGGAAATAATTATGATATTAATGAAATATTTATGATTATAAAAATATAATACATCATTTTATTTTTTACCTTTTCACTCACTAAAAGACGATAACATCATTCGTGAACGTGTGAACTACCACCTCTATAAAGCGATGTGAATCTCTTTTCATCACCACACCACATGGATGATATATATTAGTATGTGTAAATAAATAATATGGTATTTTTTATATTTTGATAATTTTTTAAAGATAAAATATTACTTACCACTTTTCTATAACGATCATTGAAAAATGGAAACATTACTCATGCGTATGTATGATCTACCATCTCCATGATCAGAATGTACGTCATTTTTCATAAAAAAAAATCATGATTGGTTTCAGAAATATAATCGATGTATAAATATTATAATTATGTCATGATTATTGTTATTTATATTAAATAACTATATAGTATTCCCAAGAACCAGATCTTTCATTATGAAACACGTATGAGAAAACAAGGAAATTGACACCCGAAACAATGAAAATAATGAAATATTATTAAAAAAATGGTGATAAGATGTTATAAAAGGTTATTATATGATATAATAAATATTAATATGGTTATTTAATAATTTAATAAAAATTTTAAAACCACTATACAGGAGGTTAATGTATGTTCATATAAAAGGAAGCATGAGGTAAGGGATTTCATCTCAATTTCATTTCATTGAGGCATATTGTAATGTTATACACTAAATTTATATTATATGGTGTATGAATTTCACATTTGAGATGTAATATCATGAATAATTAATTATTAATGGTATTTTATTTTTTAATTTTAATTATTTCATCTAATGGTATTTTAATTAAAAGTTACCAAGTGATAAATAATTTCATAACTCATTTTCTTTTCATTGGGTTATATTACTCCTTAGTTGTCTGACACTCTAAGATTATGTGTAAAATTACATTTTATTTTATTATGTTTTATTTATACTTGTATTATTTTTATTTATATTTGATACACATAATAAATTCATTGATTAATTCTCACTTCAACATTATGATCATTGTAAGGGTTTATTTCACAATCTCATTGTAATTGAGATTATTTATTCTTTAATTTTATTTGAAGAAAATTATTTAATAATTTTATAATAAACCCATTTATTTTTATTATCCTATGATTATTCATGATATTTTCAAGTAATAGTAATATTTTCCCACTCTTTGGTACTCAAAATGTTTTAGGAAATATTTTTAATAAAATCTAACTTTATTTCTCTCTTCGGTCAGAAATATGTTTTCTTCCAAAACCATGTTTTCTAAAAATGTTTTCAAAAATGTTTTTAACCTTTTCAAAATGATTTATTAAATAAATTTTTACCAATTTTTTCCTTTTATAAAATATTTTCAAAGGAATATTCTTGTTGTTTTTCAAATAAGGCACTTTTCTAACCTTTTTAAAGTGCAAAAAATGTTCTTTTTAACTTGTGCAACATATACAGAATAACCCGAAAACATGACCATAATTTATTTAAAGATTAATTTTCAAGTTTATAAGGTTATTTTTAAATAATTTTTTTACTAATTTTATATAAATTCCCAGTTTTTAAAAGTTATTTTAAAAAAAAGGATTTTCAAAATGTTTTATGTTTTAAAAAGTGATTTTCAAAATGAAAAGGATATTTTCTTCAAGAATATTTTTAAAGAAATTTTCATGTTATTTTTTTTAAAATACAACAAAAATTTATTTTACATATATTAAACTTGGGATATGTTATATTTATTCCATCCTTATTCTTCCTTTAAATGGTTTATGATCATTTTGATCAAGGAAAGTATTGGCATTCACTTCCTTGATTAATTTTTATAGAAATAAACTTTCCCTTGAATTATTCACTTTCCTGTGAACATTTAATTTCCCTTAAACATCCATATTATGTATATATTTATTATTTAAACTAGATATCATTTCTATATATAATTTTATATATTGAAATTCATTTGTTTATTTGGGAAAATATTGATAAATTTGTATTCTTTACTCAATACAGATATTTGATGATAAGACACATTTTTTATGAAATAAATCTATTATTAAATATATGAGGAATAATTTGGACCTTCAGTTATTCTTGGGCCTTGAAATTATATATCCCCTTGATGCATCAGTAGGTCTCATGAGACAAATAAGTAATCTAGCATTAAAAAAGTTTCTACCTGTAGTTTTAAACCATCTTGTGAAAGGTCTTGATGGTAGAGGTATCATGATTCCTGAGATCATGATGTAAAATAATTAAACATTACCTTAAATAATAATTTATTTATTATTATCCATAATATTTTCACAATGATATTATCTCTAGATGAATTTCATTCTTAGTTTATTGATTAAATGGCACATGTTTTTAGTTATTTACCTTTCCATATTGATCATGAATTATCCAGTTATTTAAATGGAATGTGTGTTTAGTTATTTACCTTTCCATGTTGATTATACTCATTGATTCATGAAGTGTACTATAATTGACAAGGAAAGATATTTTAGAGGGAATAATTTTATTCTGAAAAAAAATTATGTTGTAATTTGTGTATTCAAATGCAATATAATACTCAAGTATTTATCTAATTTACCAAGACTACTAAACTATTTGGTCCTTTTTGATATGATTCTTATACCATATGCTAATGTAATAAAGTAGACACCGACTCTAGACTACTGTGACCAGGGTTGCTACAACCCAAGAATCACAAACAATGAGATGTGAATGATTCCACCCAACAACTACAAACATAAATAGATAACTAGTAGAAAGAAAATAACTACATAAAGAGATAAACATAAGTAAAAGTTACAACTCTCAAGATATTATATCAACCCAAATAATCTAATAATACCTTAAGACAATAACCCACAAACTCCATATGATAAGAGGATTATATGATCCACCAGTCTCCACTAACTCTCGAGTCTTGCTAAACAAGTATGCCCACCACCTCTGAGTGTTGAATTCATTTTTCACGAACCTAACATAATAAAATCTACAAATTACAAAATTCAAGGGTATGGTTTTATAAAAAAAAATCACATTTTTATTTAACTGTGTCATTTTATAAAGATTTTTTAACAAATAAATCTAGTATGCTCAATTTTAGATAACACATGGAATGTCAATCCTTTCAGAATTCATATCAAAACATGAATTTCAAAACATTTCATTGGATGGTAAAAAAACATGTACAAAAGTGAATTTCCATTCATATCAAGAATAATTGTGTATCTTTGTTAAATAGGCATAAATATAACATTTTATCAAAAGAGGCATGCATAATAATTTCTATAAAAATTGACATGAGTAAAGATTTCATAAAATTGGAATTTAAAGTAATTTCCATTCATAACACCATGGTTAAGAGACCCAGGGGTATCTTAAATAGGGATTCTCACACATCTTGGTGAAGTATAACTTTCAGTGTGCATAAGGAATATCCCTAAGGATGAGAAAAAGAAGATCCCTAAGGACTAATCTTGTTACAACCAACCTTCACCAAGATGAGTGAAGGGGAAATATATTGCTAGACCCTTCCTTCTTTAAGTTGAAGAATGGATAATGATCCCTGAGACCCACCTTCAATAGGTCTCAGAGTGGAGACTAGCACCAAGGGTATAGAATCACACACAATGTGTAAGACATTACCCTTTTTATTTAGTAATATCGGGAGATAAGATAGTAAATCCAAACAAGACCAAAACTATAGGTAAAAGTAAATCCAAAAGTAAACCATTCCCATATGCATGTACAAAATATAGATTCTACAAAAGTACAATAAAAACCCAAAGTAAAGTACCAAGAAAAGAAAAACAGTAACAACAACTGTCCCAACGTCCGAGCAAGTATGGTCCCACATGATCCTTGATGTCATCCTGGAAAACTGAAAGCAATTTTATATACGTAGGGTGAGTATATAGGTATACTCAGTAGGGAAACCAAAAGCTCTCATGCACAAGTGGGGAGGAATTCTAATGCCCTATGAAAAAAAAGATAACCTAAACACCAAGCAAGGAAAACTATCCACTCAAACCTCACCAAGGCACACTCCCCAAATAACACAAGTGAGGAAAAGTAATAGTAATAGCACATCAATATTTGGGTACCCTGCACCACTTTACAATTGGTTATTGAAGAAATCCTACACGTAAAACCTCTCCCGTAATTCTCACTGCAGTCCCACTGCCATCCCCCACCCGTACACACCTGGGACACCAAAACCACACATCCCACCTGTAAACACCTGGGATATCACTACAACACATCCTACCCACAAACACCTAGTCTACAACAACCACACGTAACCAATCCTGCAAACACATAGGCCAGAACAACTATCGCCATGATCAAAGACACCTGGGTATCATCCCCAAGACACTTGGGAAACAACTTGCCCGAACACACCTGGGCCAACCACCACAACTACACTACCCAAAAAATATTGGGCTATAATGGTCCTCAAGCCATCACAACCTACCCGAAATATCTTGGGATACTCGGGAAAGGGAGCATAAAAGGAGCTAATAACCAGCCACTCAAAAGAGTGTTGGGAAAAACACCCTCCCCCATGAAATGGGGGTGTTCGACACGAAGTGATCAACTCGGGTGGGGCATGAATAAGAAACGTAAGAGCTAAAATTTTATATATAGGTAACAAGTACTCATCCCAACCTAGGGGTTCTAAACCAACCCATCACAAACACCATCATTACTATTCATTCATAAGAAACACAACAACCACAACCATGTCACACCCCATTCTCGGAAAACAATTCCCCATTGAACCCATTCTTATTTTCATATCCAAGTGATTCCATTTAAGTAAATTATGAACTAATGGGAAACTAATAGACATAGCCACAAGCCAAGGAAAGGGAAACAATCAAACAAAAATTTAAGTATTCACACCCGATTCTCTTGTAAAGTCACAAAAACAAAAAGGGATCTATGAGATCCCTCCAAGTACTGGAACCAAACCAAGCCTCAAGATACAGCCCCACATGACCTTAGGTCCACAAACCAACAACTAAACAAAAATAGAGGGTCCCATCCCCATCCACATCACTCCCCAATCATCAACTGTAAACGTCACCAG